>BSBK01009399.1:0-330000 GCA_027943335.1 Chamaecyparis obtusa | reverse complement strand
AGAAATTATGGTTTAGAAAAATTCCTCTTGATCCTCATCTCTATGTTTGAATTTCTAGTGAGGATATTGTTATTCTCATTATATATGTAGGTAACTTAATCATCATAGGTAGTAGAACCTAAATGCAACTTCAAAAGGTCAAGAATGGTCTTTATTATGTATTTGAACTGCAATTGGGTTGTGCAATTAGTTTCATTACGCATCATCCGTAGATGAAATTATGAGAAAATTGATATGGGTCTAGTTTTGGAACAAAGAAAGATGTGAGGAAAGAGCTAAAATTATCAGTGGAATGATCAGCAAGTGGGTGAAATAAGGTTGGATATAGACTTGGATCGTGATGATTGTAAAGAGTACCTACAGGAGCTCTCAAGGAACTAGGAGCTTCTTCACAATGAATTTGATGATGTTGATGTTGGAGCATTGGGTCACTAGCCATTTTGATTTTTTTGTTAAGCTATAGTTATGATGTGTAGGATTAGTAAAAAGTCTGGTAGCTTAGGGTTTAATTTATCTAATCTTATTTTTTTATCTAAATTACTTTCAATTTAAACTGGACTTTGTTAGTAAACAGATTTGTCCTTTTTGCAGATATTCATAAAATGACTCACAAATGCCCAAATAATAAGACAAAATCTGGAACTAAGAGTTGAGTCACTTGAAATGGCTATGTGCAAGTGCTCTCTAAGTTTTGATGTGAAGGCTCAAATCCCTTCTTCTGATTTGCAATGAATAAAACAACTGGTATGTCTTTAACTAGAAGACACAAAGGCATACTTACATTCACTCATTAATATGGAATGAATGCGATTATCAATTTATAACTTAGGAAATAAATTAATTAATGGCCAATAGACCACTCATTCAATCTTCCCAATAACAGAAATGAAGAGAAGACTTAATACTCTGTATTGCATGTATGAATGCATAGAACCAATAGATTTCATAACATGCACACACTTGACATAATGAGATAGGACTGCATCTCTAACAGATCACTTTATCCCATGTCATTAAACAAGCTGCAAAAATAATAAATATATCTCCTCTCTCCCTGTTACAATACTACTCAAAAAATGATCTCCCTTCCTTGTAGCCAACTGGTTGCTGGAAAAGAAGCTCTAGAACCCTGATTATGCCGAGTCTTTTAAAATTTATAATGTCTTGCATAGTTATTGTAAGTGATTCTTGGAATTGACTTTTTACATTTTACTTCTCGTAACCTTTTCAATTTTTAGATACTGATTCTTGGAAAGTAACTCTTTTCCACTAGGAAGCAACTGTCAGGTGTCCTCAGTTATCTTGTATATTCCTCATTTCATTAAAGCACATACTCCATACTTATCATTAATATTTTATGTGTGACATGGTCTTGATAACTCTTTCATTATGTTCTTTGAAGAAATTCTTCTACAAAATGGATACTTGCTAGATTTCCATGTAGACCCATACACAGTCCTTCATAACTTTCAGACCAAAAAATATTTTCTCAATCACTCCAGTGGAAGGCTTCAAAACTTGTCTATTAACAACATATCCAAAACTTAGCCAGATCCAACAGTGGAGTGAAAAGTTATGGGCCCCGCACTAAGATTGATTTTCTGTCATCAGCAAATTCTGGAAATATCTAGTTTTTATAGACCTATATTCTATTATTCATAACTTGCAAACCAAACAAAATTTTGGAAATCCCTCTAGAGATAATTTATAAAATTAGGTTTTCTAAAACTTATCTAAAACTTAGGAAGATCCAATGGTTTTAATTGAGATTTATGGGCCTTGCAACATGACTATTTTTTGTCATCAACAAATTCGTGATTACAAGTTGCTAAGAAATCCTTTGAAATAGTTATCATCAGTTAGCCTGCATGAGTGCCTTTGTAATGTATGTTGGGATTGAAAAGGATTTGATATATTCTGATTTTATTTTATCCTAAGATTATTGCACAACACACCTCTCAAAATAGATGATTAGCTGCCATGCTTGGGTCAACATTTTGTCAAACAGTTTACATGCATTGCCTGCACTCTTCTTGTAACTATATTAATTTCTCCAAAGTACTACCCATTGTTGCCAATGTTTGAATGCATTTTAATTTTACAAGAAAAGATTATCCACTGGAAATGCTCTTGACTAGGAATTTTTTTACGAGGCCATACCTTAAATTTTATTTGCATCGGTGCCTCTGTCAAAACACGATCAACACATAAAAAAAACATGGATATTCCCATTCGGTCTGCATATGCCAATGTATGTGACTATCTTGGAAGCATTTGAAACATAGTCAATTCCTTTAAAGAAATTGGAAACCATTACAAAATACCTTTATCCCAATGGCACACAGTTGAAAGTATTTGGATAAAAGTCAATGTTCTTATTTTTCACTAGATAACTGTATTCTCATGCAGAAGCATATTTCTAAAAAAGCCTCCCAGTATTTTCTTCATATTATTCAACTTCTCCATCAATGCATTATATCCACTAGACACTTCCTTGCCAGTGATGGAACTTTTGCAATACTCTTCAAAAAGAGTATCCACCATTGTCCCTATTCAACCTCGATGCCATTCCTAAATTGTACCTTCAAAACTTTGAACTGTGCCTTTTGAATTTTGAACCTTGAACTTTGAAACTTTAGGTTCAAGATTCAAAATTCAATCCATGGAGTGCACTTTACACTGAACAAATACAAAGACTAGTAGCTTACTGTTGAGACCAAAACACATTTTGAATCTTTGAACCTTGAAATTTGAACTTTGTGGTTCAAAGTTCAAGATTGGCATTGCATATTGCAACTTGCGAATTTGAACTTGCATTTTGAACCTTGAACTTTGAACTTGCGGTTCAAGGTTCAAGATCGTCAATGCATATTGCACCTTTTAAAATTGCATTTGAATCTATACCTGCGTACCCTTGCATCTTGAACCTTGAGCTTTGAAACTTTGAACTTGTGGTTCAAGGTTCAAGATCAAAAAATCCTCTTGCAATGCTGCCCTTTTAAAAAAAGTCAACTTTACAAAGGCATTGTTAGAGAAAAAAAATATAAGATATGGGACAACTGAGAATATTTTTCCTTTGAGATTGGTTTTAAATTTGAAAAAGTTGGGTGCCAAAGGCAAGCCAACAAACTTTATGGCCTTAGTGTCTATCAAAACTATGGTTTATTATTATAGTTGTTATAATCTTGGAAGTAATAAACTCCATTTTAAGATCGATGTGACTCTAATTAGTAGTTCAGCATAAGAATTTGAATGCGTATATGGGTTTCTATCTAAGAAATAGGCCTCACAGTTCTATGTTTATATTAAATTTTTTCTTCTTAGGTAGAAAGGGTTTTTAATTGCTTCTAGTTGTTTGATGCCAAGTTGTTCATTGGTTGGTATGTCCTTTTATGTTGTTTCTTGTTTACTTTATGTGAGGGTTTAGGGCCCTTTCCCTACTGAATTAATCAAAACCATGATTGAGTGACATGGTAAAGGAAAATCAAGTTTGTAATTCAAATTTCAAAAGTCTATTTGTTATTCAATGGACAATTTTAGAAATTTCTATGCAAACTATTTTTCAATCACTACTTTTAATGATTCTTTTGAGAAGCATAGGATGAAATTAGACAAACATGATTCTAGATGGTGATAGTGGAGCACACTTGTTGTGTCCATGATTCTAATATGGAAACTAGTTTTGGAGTGATTGATTCTTTGTTTTTGGTCTCTAGAGGATCTCATGCATGGTCTATTATTTTGTTAATTTGCAATAGGTGGTTAACATTTTAATTGTACAAGCTTACTTTGTTGTGGAGTGACTAGAAATGTATATCATATCAAATATAGGGGTTTTTTAATTTAGATGCTTGATCTAGTAAAATATTGCTAGAGAGGATAGTTGTTATAGTTGCATCCTTTTGAGTGCTAATCTTAAATGATAATTGAGCAACTCAAGGTCTTGTGAAGATAAATTGGTTTCGTGCTCCATTCATTGTAACTTCAGCAATTTCCAAACACTTAATTTATTCAATGGGAGAGATGAAAAAGATGTGATAAGCCTTTTCTGAAAGAATTAAACTATTGTGAGTGAAGAAACATTTCATGATTTATGACTATTGTTGAGATAAAAGATATTCGAACCTTTTATGTGAATGCAACAATAACATGTGAATCTACCTATTGTTATTTTATGATTATGTATCTATGTTGTATGTGCTTTTTAAAGTAGTAAAATTTAAAATAATTTCTAATAAAATCCTACATTTTTTTGACAAATTGTAGTATTATATGAACACTTGCAGTGGCAAATTATTCATTCTTTTCAAGAGACTATCTTGGTAAAGTGTGGATGCTGGAGATGTCAAGATATTTACAATCGGTTTTTGATTTTCCTCTTCCAGGAGATAAGCCTTATCATGGGGGTGAGAGGTAAGAAGGTCATGATGAATAGATGCAAACATTCTTTGTGGAATATATATTGGGATGGTCGTTGGATCCTTCCTCCTCCAGGATTTCTAAAAATTAACACTAATGGTTATTGTTGGGGAAATCCTGGTCATGCAGGCATTGGTGGAGTATGGTGTGATAGCTTTGGTGATTTTCAATTTATTTTTCCAATTTATAATTGTCTTTATACGAATAGTTACATGGAGGCTTTTTCCATTTTATACGTTGTAGAGAAAAGTTGTGTTCTTGGCTAGAAAATGATTAGTTGTGCATTTGATTCTTAGGTAGGTGACTTTTTTGAATGAGAAGTGGTTGCATGATGTCAGATAACACTTATTTTTTATCATTAGACATATTCTTAGGTTGTGTGACTCTTTGGAATCTTTTATTCTTTATTCACATTCTTAAGGAGTGAAATAGACTGTTTGGTCAAACGAGCTTCTGATCAAATATAAGATTAGAATATTATAGATAGGAGACAATAATTTATGATTTTTAATAAATTAATAGATAAATACTTATTTACTATATTAGTCCTATTTTTTAAAGATTTATCTAGACATCTAATTAGATTTACATAGAATATATTGGTGTTAGTTACCTAATAATAATAATACATATAAAAAAAATTGTAATCATCGTCCAAGGTCATACAAGAAAGAATATTTTTGGTTTTTAAGAGAATGAAATTGGCAAAGATTTGAAGAGAGGACTTCTAGTGCTCTTGCTGGAAATAATTTCAAGCGCAAACCCTTTTTTCCATTGATATCTCAATAAAACAGCAAATGTTTTTCAACTAAGAGCTCTAATAGAAAGTAAGAAAGAATTATGAAAAAACAAAAAAATGTCCTTCAATTATAAACCTACAATATCCACTTTGCATAATAATCCCAATGGACATATGCTTGTTTTAGTTCTTGTACAACTGGCATCTCATAAGATTGGGTCTTGCGTAGGTTCAATATATGTTATTAAATTAAAATTACATAAAAAAAAATTAAAAATACATAACTTGCATTTGAAAGAAGATGTTGATGAGAGACACCCAAATAAATTTGCAGAAATGGAATGAAGTAAAGCTAAAATGATCATGAGATGCGCCTTGCTCCTTGACATGTTCACATTTTTTGTTGTAGGTCCCAACTTTGGAAATAGAGCTAAAATGGTAAGCCCAAGCCCAACTCTTTTATATAGTTGTAGATCATGAGATGCGCCTTGTTCCTTGAAATGAATTAAATCTAAAATTATCATGAGATGTGCCTTGTTCCTTGAAATTATTCATTCTTTTCAAGAGACTATCTTGGTAAAGTGTGGATCCTAGAGATGTTGATATTTACAATCAGTTTGATTTTCCTCTTCCTGGAGACGAGCCTTCTCATGGGGCGAGAGGTAAGAAGGTTGTGATGAAATAGATAAATATATTCTTTGTGGAATATATATTGGGAGGGTCATTGGGTCCTTCCTCCTCAAGGATTTCTAAAAATTAACACTAACAGTTCTTGATGGGGAAATCTTGGTCATGCTAGCATTGGTGGAGTGGGGTGTGATAGATCTATCAATGTTCAATTTTATTTTTCCAATTTATAAGGGTTTTTATATGAATAGTTACATGGAGGGTTTTCCCATTTTATATGTTGTAGAACAAAGTTGTGTTCTTGGCTAGAAAATGATTACTTGTGCATTTGATTCTCAGGTAGGTGACTTTGTTGAATGAGTAGTGATTGGATTATTTAAGTTGGTACTTATCTTTTCTCATTAGACATATTCTTAGGTTGTGTGACTCTTTGGATATGTTACTTTTAATCTTTATTCACATTCTTAGGAAGTGGAAAGAAGTAGTAGAATGTCTATACAAATGGGCTTCTAATCAAATGTAAGGTTAGAATGTTATGAATAAGAGAGAATAATTTATGATCTTTAATAAATTAATAAATAAATACTTATGTACTTTATTAGTCTTATTTTTTAAAGATTTATCTATATATCCAATCAAATTTACATAGAATATCTCAGTGTTAGTTGCCTAATAATAATATTAGATATAAAAAAATTATAATCATTTTCCAAGGTCATATAGGGAAGCACATTTTTGGTTTTCTGAGAATGAACTTGGCTGAGATAGAAGAGAGGACCTCTAGGGCTCTAACTAGCAACAATTTCAAGCAAAAAAAAACCCTTTTTCCATTGATATCTCAAATAAAACAGAGAATGTTTTTCAACTAAGAGCTCTAATAGAAAGTAAGAAAGAATTACGAAAAACAAAAATATGTCCTCCAATTATTGACCTAGAATAACCACTTTGCATAAGAATCCCAATGGACATATGCTTGTTTTAGTTCTTGTACAACTGACATCTCATAAGATTGGGTCTTGTGTAGGTTCAATATATGTTATTAAATTAAAAGTACATAAGAAAGAGAAAATAGTACATAACCTGCATTTGAAAGTAGATGTTGATGAGAGACGCCCAAACAAATTTGCAGAAATGAAATGAAGTAAAGCTAAAATGATCATGAGATGTGTCTTGTTTCTTGAAATGTTCACATTTTTGTAGTAGATCCCAACTTTGGAAATAGAGATAAAATGATAAGCCCAGGCCTAACTCTTTTATATAGTATACGCTCTTGATCAAAGATGTGGAACATGCAATATGGTTTTGGAAAGCTTTCTTTTACTATGACAAGATTTCTAATAGATTGTAGATCAATGATTAGGATCATTATAAAATAAGTTATTGGTAAATTATGTTTTACACACCATCTTACATATGGTTCATATACCTTCTACTATGATGTGGTAAGTGTTTTATTTTTAAGGGTGATATGTTCTTTGGTTTTATTTCTTTATTACTCTTGTGAGTTTTGGATAATAAAGTAGGGCACTGAGATAATTATAAATTGAATTTTTTAAAATCTTACATTTACTTTATTTATAATTTACATATATTTTGTATCATATTAAACAAAATTAAGTGCTCTTAAAGATTTGGATTGCATCATGAAAATACAAAATATCTCACTTAATTCATTTATTATTTATAAATGTTTGAATTACTCATATTAACATGTCTAATATATATTTAAGTAATATGATTTTAATTCAATCAAAATGATGGAGGTCACTAAATAGTATATTTTATTCAACATAAATATTAGAGTACAAAGAAAAATTCAGCCAAAAATGTTAGGGTGATATTAAAAAAAGCATCTATGAATCCAAACCATAAAGAAGTAAATGAGAACCTAGAAGTAGGAAAGGAAACAAGGGACCACCCACCAACCTCCATAGATGATAAAAAGCTCATAAGAATGACATCAATAGTAATCATGATCAAAATATCTCTAGCAAAGAGTGCAGCATTGGGAGGAAAAAATTTATCTCCCAGATCGTCCAAAGAAATGAAGCTCAAAGTTTCAGTATGAGAGAAAACAATATCATCAGGAATAATGGAGCCATCCAATTTAAATAATATGATTATTATTTAATAATTATAATTATTTATAATAAAACATATTGTTAATGACAACTTTAAATAGAAAATATATTTTATTGATTACTTTTTATTGTTAAAATTCTTATTCTCAATTCAAAAAAAATCATTTTTGTTTTTTTGTTTTTTGATCAATAACGGGTCGAAGCTTAATCATTTCTATATATAATATAAAAGAGTAACATATAAGAAGTTTAGAGAAGAAATAAGTCCATACAGTTTTAGAGGTACTCAAGAAAGTGAGCCTCCTTTCTTGATACCTTTATAGATAACCAAAATAAAGACCCGAAAGCCCAGCAGATGTTATATCCCTACGTTGAGGAAGAACACTAAAACTATATACTAAAAAACAAAAGGAGCCAAAGAGATGGCATAGCGCCCTTTTTAATCCGAAGCAGAGGAAGAGTCCTGCTCTGAAATTTTAAAGGAAGAATCATGGTTTTTCTCTTCTTCATCTTGGGACTCAGGATGGGAATCCTAGTCCATTGGTTCATCCTTAGACTTCTTTAGTTCATCTTATTTCCTATCTCCTGAAGAAATGTAGACAAAGCATACATGCTGACGAAATGATAGTGTTTTGAACAGACACTTCCCCTAAACAAGGCCACTTGCCGAAGAGCCTTGGCAATCAAGCAACTTTTCAAAAAAAATTTTGAAAATTTTAATACCATTGTTGGAGAGGTGGGTTTATGGACCTACTTTCAAAATTTGTCTCACATAAAATATTCTTCATGTGTGTACCTCTGGTTTCTAGATTGGCTAACTCATCAGCCTTAGAGTTACCTTTGAGGAAAATGTGATTGACCATTATAGATTCAAAACTCATGGTTAACTGCAAAATAACTTCCAAAGAAGCTTGTAGGCACCAATTAGGTGTCACCCCTATTTTTACAAAGTTTATGGTTATCATGGAGTCTCCTTCAATCTCCAATTTTCTCAGCCCTAACTCATGTGCTAATGCAAGACCATATAATAAAGCTTTGAATTCTACCATATTATTGGTGTCTTCTTCCAAGGGTTTAGCCAATTCTAATATGACTTTACCTACTGATAAATGTATAATGCATCTAGCCCTTGATGGCCCTGGGTTTCCTTTTGAGGCTCCATCAAAGTTGAGCTTGAACCAACCTGAAGATGGAGACATCCAGACACAAGAATCTCTCTGAGTATAATTAGCTTTGCAACCTCTGCATATTGTGATTAGAGCTTTGAGTCCATACAATCTCTTGATCATTTGGTCATCCCAACATGTGTAGTGCTTGTGTTGGGTTGATTGTGCTTGGAGGAAAGAGTTCATAACCTCGACTATGGCTGCTTCAATTTTATTGAGAATGGAGTCAATTCCCATAGATTTGTCTTGAAAAAGTCTCTTGTTCCTTTCTTTCCATATATCCCATATCAGAATAGATGGTGATATAATCCATAGATTGCCACATAAGCTTTCTTCATGGAGTTTGGGTCTAGATATCAAAAGCGAAAGAATCTCCTGTAGAAATGTTGAACACCATCCTAATTTTGTTCATAGCCAATTCCAACAATATTTAGAGAAAGGACATGATAAAAATAGATGGTTAGCATCCTCTTTGCACTTATAACAAAGAGTGCATCTAGAAGGTCCCTGATATCCCATCCTAAGGAATCTATCTGCAGTTAAAATTCTGCCTTGAGAAATTGCCCAAGTAAATAAGCATGTTTTAGGGAGACATACATTATTCCAACATAATTGCATTGGAATTTCCTCTGACTTTTAAAAAAAGATCCTACTTTAGAGAATCATTTTTTAGGTCTAGAATAATTTTAATTTTAATTTTTATTTAGAGTAACAGCCGCACCAGAAGTGAAAGACCCCAACCCAGTCACGACAATAGCAGATCCTGCGATTTCAAAAAATAGGGCAGAAGTGGGAATGGGTGCCATCACATGAATGATTTTAAAAAATATTATTGCTTGCTCAGGGTCTGTCGTGCCTAGTGCTCACCTTGTAGTTGTGGTTTCTACTTGTTTGGGGTTTGTCGTGCCTAGTGGTCTTGCTTCGGGTAGGGCTGCTCGTTTGGGGCTTCTTGTTTTGACGCCTGATGGTGCTTTGGTGAAGCCCTCTACTATTTCTTATGTAGATGTAGTAGCTTTTGAAGCTGGTCTCTGTGGAGCTTTCCCTGCTGGGTGTGGGGGCTCCCGGTCTTCCCCTTCTATGCTTCCCTTTTCTATAAGTGATCCTGTTGTGGCTAATCTTGATTCTGATACCGCTGATGAGATTTCTAAAAATGTGGAGGAGTTCTCATCCAAGGCTACAATCTTTAGATTTAGGGGTTTTTGGCCCTCTCTTAGATTTGCATACTTGGATTTCCCAAAATTGGGAACCCATTTTAACTGACACTGTCCAGATTTACCCTATGGCAAAAGGTTTCTTTATTGTAAAACTTGAAAATGTTGTAGATAGAAATGCCATTATGTGTGATCAATGTTTCATTTGGGATTTTTGCCCCCTCTGGCCAAACCTTGGCATTAGGGGTTTGATCCTCTTACTGAATTGTTTAATGTTGTTCCCTTATGGGTGAAACTGTCGAATATTCCCCTCCATCTTTGGTTGGATTCTATTTTTGAATCTGTGGTGAGGGCTCTTGGGGTTTTTTAGATAGTGGATTCAGACTCCTATGATATTCTTCATCTGACGTATGATCATATTCTTGTGGATATTGATGTGTCCAAGGGGCTCCCTGAGAATATCACTTTGGCTTCTTCTTTGGGCTCTTGGACCTAGAATCTTGACTATGAGGGAATTCCATTCCGTTGTAGATTATGCCATAAGACTGGCCATCTAGCTGCTTGTTGTTCTTCTCATAAGGCTAAAACTAAGAAACTATCTTCTTGGTGGGTGGGGGATTTTGCCCACCATTATACGGTTCATAAAGCCTCCATGGATAAGGCTATAGCTACTTTCCATTCTTAGACTGATAATGGCTTGGATGGTGATACTAGTGTTGTCCATGTTGCTAAAGATTTGGTACAGACTATGGCTAATGTCCCTTCTGGTGTTGTTCCTAACTGGACTATTGTTGATGTCTCTGGTTCTGATGCTACTCTTGTTGTCTCTGGTTCTGATGCTGCCCTAACTGCTAAGGCTGTGTAGTCTCTTGTCTAGGCTTCTCCTGGGAGCATCTAGGAGAATGATAGTGGTGCTATTCCTATCACTTTCGTGGATTCTATGGCTTGGCAGAAGGTTGCTAGATTGGTGGAGGATGGATGGACAATAGTTAAGGGAAAGAAATTTAAATCTTCCACGCCTTCTTTTGATATGAATTTACATTCTCATAAGGATGGGCATAAATGGAAATATTGATTGCCCTTTGTTTTATTTTGTTGTTTCACTTGGTAGGAACTATGGTTTGTTCCTTTGGTTTTTTTGGTGGGGCACCACAGTTGTATTGGTCTTTTATTGCCATATCTTTTTAATGCTCTTGTACAAGGTTTCGGGTCCTTTCAAAACCAGATTTTATGTAATCAAAATATTATAATTTAATGAAAAACACATAAAAATATTCTAACAATTTGAAATAAATGCATAAATATATAACACTTTGAAAGCTACCCATCACATTTTGAAATTAATTACAACTTCAATTCTATTTACTTATTAATCTAAATTACTAATTTGTCCCCAATTTTCCTTTCATTTTCCAATCTGAACATACAAGAAATAAATGTGTGCCTATTGTAAGCTAATTTCCCCATATTTTCTTGTGCATACCAAACCAATCAATTACCAACATTAAAATTTACATTCTCAATTCTAAACTAACCAATTTATAATCTAAAATATTTTATATTTTTAATTTTTAATTTTTAATATACACCAACAATATAATTTTTTTGAATTAACTATAGAGGGATCAAAATAGAGAATTTACAAGAGTTATATGGGCGAGGCCAAGCCTCAGCCAGCAGAGTTCACAGATACATCAAAAAGACCACAAAATGTGTCAAGGCAACAAAAAAGACTAGTGTAGAATACAATTATAATCTTCAACCCATGCCATAAATATATAATGCTTTGAAAGCTACCTATCACATTTTAAAACAAGGTTAGAAGTATGTGAGAAGGCAAATTTTGACAAAGCTTAAATGTGTGCAACTACAATTGTCTTACCAAAATTTTATTTTTAAGTGTTTCTCAAATAATTATTTGAATAGATATTAAAAACAATTTTACTTGTAAAACTAATAAATAAAATAGAAAAAAATTTGACTTTACAATGCCTTTCATTAATGAGGGAAAATTTTACAAAATAGCTAAAAATTTCCCTATAATTATTTGCACTAATATTGTTAAAACATTATAGATTTTGTTAAAAAAATTACTTATATACTTCAATTACTTTTATTGTATTCAAATAAGTTTTTAATTTATAATATTCAAAATACTTTTTCAATATTTATATCTTTTATGTATTTATGTATATTAGTTTTAATTTTTGAAAGACTGACTTATTTAAATTATTGATCTTATAATATCCATCTCAAACCTTTGTATTACAACTAATTTAATTATATCCAAATAAATTTATAATCTTCAAAATAATTTTTCCACATTAAAGTTAAAAAAAATTGATTTAATTTTAATTTTTTGAAATTCTAGTTTATTTAAATTATGATTGATCTTATATTAATAGATATTAATCTTTTTTGAAACATAAAAAATATCTAGCTTTTGATTGGTTACAATTCAAATGTTTAATCACTAATTAAGTTTCTATGGTTACCTATAGTTCTAGCAACTAATTAATTACAATTTAAACTCTAGTCACTTATTAATCTAAATGACTAATTTCCCCAACTTTCCTTTCATTTTCCAATTTCAACATTCAAGAAATAAATATCTTTTTCTATTATAAACTAATTTTCCTCATTTTTTTTTGTGTAAGAAACCATTCAGTTACCAACATTAAAATTTACATTATCAATTAAAAAATAACCAATTTATAATCTAAAATTAAAAAACCAATTTATAATCTAAAATTTTTAAAATTTTTAAATTTCAATATATACTAACATTATAACTTAATTAAAAACACATACAAAACATTCTAAGAATTCACATCTCAAAACACTCTAATAAAAACTAATAATTACAACTTAAACTATATTTAGTTGTTAATCTGAATTAACAAACTTAAACATTTTGCGAGCTTTCTTTCAAGTTTAAATTTAAATATCCATAAAAATGAAAATCTCTATCAATTTACCAATGTAGATTTTGTTTGCCATTAAAAACTAATAAGTATAGAAAATAATAATAATAATTGCAACATAATCTCTGTTTGTTGGTTAATTATGCTGAGAGGCGCATATTCCTTGGAATATGCCGTGTACATAAAAAAGAATGGTAGTCAGTTACTAAAACGTTTTAATAAAATAAAAAAATAAAAATAATGATTAACAAAAATGAATCACAAAAAAATAAAAAATGATTTATAATGATTAACAAAAATGAATCATGAAAAAATTAAAAATGATTTTAAAAAATGAAAAAATGATTGCATATTGTGTTACGAAACCTTTATACGAAAACGGTTAAAACAATATTTGATATGTGTTTGCAGGAATACAAAAATGTTTGAATATTATATTTGTTCGCATGAATACCAAAAGGTTAATGCACGGAATATCAAAAGCATATATATGATATCCGTTCATTAACGCACGACATATCAAAAGCTTTCAATTTGATATATGTTCATTAACGCACGGAATACCAAAAGCTTGAGCAATGAAGAGCACTATAAAATAGTGCTCTTCATTGCTCAAGTTAACTTTTTGAGAGGGCAAGTTACATTTGTGAGGATTTGTGAAAGGAGGATTGCATTGCAGAGAGAGGATTTGTGAGAGAAATTTGTGAATAGCAGAGAGGAAGAAGGATTGGAGGGCAAGTTAGATTTGTGAGGATTTGTGAAAGAAGGATTGCATTGCAGAGAGCTAAATTGCATTGTAGAGAGGTGATTTGCATTTGCAGGTAAATAGATTTTGTTTTATATTCTATTTAATTTAATGTTATTTTATATAGTTTGATAGTAATTTATTTTCATGTTGTTTTATATAGTTTAGTATTAGAACTAATATTAAATATTAGATCTAATATCTGATATCAAATATTAGATCTCATATTATATAGTTTTTTTTTAGATTAATTTGATATTTTAGATTAATTTTATATAGTTTGATATTAGATTATTTTAGATCTAATATCAAACTATATAAAATATCAAACTATATAAAACTATATAAAAAGTAATTTTTTTTATATAGTTTTCTATTAGTTTTATAATGTTTTTAGATTGATATTATTTTTAGATTAATATTGTTTTTAGATTGATATAATTTTATATTATTTTTACATTAATATTGTTTTTAAATTAATATTGATATTAGAATTGTATTTAATATTATTTAAATACAATTCTTAAATTTTAAAAGAGGACTTTCCACTACATTTTTATATAAAACTATATAAAAAATAATTTTTTTATATAGTTTTATATTAGTTTTATAGTGTTTTTAGATTGATATTGTTTTTAGATTAATATTGTTTTTAGATTGATATAGTTTTATATTGTTTTTAGATTAATATTGATAGGTGGTATTTCTAATGTAACCATTATTTATTATGCAATAAAATAGAATTGATTTAATATACTTATATATAGAAACATCTGTTTACATTGTGGATGGCAATGCCGCCATGGTGTAATATTTGTTTTTTATATAAATTTAATTATGACTATTAACTTTAGTTAGATATAGATTTTTTGTAAAAATTTATTAGATATAGATTTTTTATTTAATTAATCTGTTTACATTATGGATGGCAATGCCGCCATGATGTAATATTTGTTTTTTATATAAATTTAATTTTTAATATTAACTTTGTTAGATATAGATTTTTGTAAAAATTTATTAGATATAGATTTTTTATTTAAATATAGATTTTTTATTTAAATAATCTATTTACATTGTGGATGGCAATGCCGCCATGGTGTAATATTTGTTTTTTTATATAAATTTAATTTTGAATATTAACTTTGTTAGATATAGATTTTTGTCAAAATTTATTAGATATAGATTTCCATTTACAATATTACCGTTACAATATTACATTTAGATTTCAATTCCTAATTAGATTTTAAAACTTAATTTATTAGTATTTTAATAGTTACTTTGAAATTTTCAAATTACATTTATTTTAATAGGATTTATATAATTAAAATTGCAATTACTAATTTTTTAATGTTTCGATTAGTATTACTATAGGATAACATGCATTTTCTTAATGGTACTATCCTTTATGCAACATTTCTTTAGTTTCAAAAATTAAATTCATTATCATGTTTCATTATGATATAAATACTGTTAATAATTTCCATGCAGCTTACCAAGATGTTAGACAAATTGCATTTATCATGGGTTTCCAGTTGGTTGGAGGAATTTCACCCGCGTCTTCCACGCAATGTTGTCCTTCGTATAGAGGAGATGAGTGTTCGTTATTGGCTAAGGGATAGAATGGTCAATCAAATTAAAAACAATGGACCAAGGAACACTCAAATTAAATTTTATAACTATGTTGTATACTTCAACTTTTATTACAGAACGAAGGTGCAGATGAACTTAGATGTGAAGTTTCACCACCTACAAATTGAGATTGTTGATTTATGTGGATGGTCAGATGCTTTGTACCATGAGATTCATGATCTTTATCTTGCAGGATGCATTTTTAAAATCATGATTAGGCCAACAGTAAATTTCAAGAAGCACACTATCTCTGATGAACTCAGTCTAAAGTTTATGAAATTTCTTAAAGGAGAATCTAAAATTAGCTATCACAAGGGCCCACTCGAAGAATGGTTGATTGCTACTCTTAAGTTTGATTACACCATCACTTTCATAGTACACCAAGTCATTCCATTTTTTAGGTTGTTGCACGCATATTATGGGGTGCCTACCTTATTTGCCGTGAAGTCTACTCTATCAATTAAAGTTTGCAAAATTCTTCCTGGAAATGTGGAGATATTACCGATGCATCCATGGTTAAAAAAGTGAAAGTATTCTACATATTATTGGTCAATGTGTTTACAAAATTTTAAACAATTGTATTTTTTATTTTATCCAATTTTGGAATGACTATTAAGTAATAAATTGTTAATTATTGTGATTCATTATGTCAAATTGTGTTTCAATAAATATTAAGTATTTAATTATCACATGATGTTCATGAATTATCTATATATATGCATAAACATTACAATTTTGAATATTACCTTTATTTGATTTATTTGCTTTAAATATTGTAACAATTAATAATTATCACAACTAAATTGCAATGTATTATAAATTGGCATTTTCTAAATCAAATGTATATATATAAAAACATATTAATTAAGAAGTAAAATTCTTTCTTTCTAATTATTACAATGTTTTAACATATGTATAATATAAAGTTTCCTTAGGTCACTAATGTAACATTATTCTGTATTAGATATGGTGAGACCGAGGTTGATCTTTGAATCAGAAGAAGCTAGAAGAGAATATCAAAGAGAATATCAAAGACAATATAGAAGAGCATCTCACAGATGTCAGCAAGAACAATTGATTGAAAGTCAAAGAGAACAACATAGGGTCAGGCGTAATGAAACTGATAGACAAATAATTCATAGAAGAAGGGCAAAGGTAACAGTGGAACAATTAGAAACTGAAAATAGAGCTGATATAAATGTTTCAATGAAGAATTGTCAACGAACTTCTATTCAAAGCCTTCAAAATGAAGGGCCTCAATTGATTCAAGATGATCCTGAACCGAGCCATAGATATAACAATTTGCCTAATGTAAACATTTAGTTAGATGTTGAAAATGAAGAATCTACATCTATAGAGCGTGTTCTAAAAATGCCACAACGTGAAAATCAATTAGAAATGAATGTTGATGTTGAAGGTACTGTGGAAAATATGGGAAACCCAAATCGTATGCTTGAAATTGAATTTAGAAGATTGCAAATGTAGTTTAGGCATCATATTTCAAATTCATGTTCTCTTTTGTTTAAATATGTATCGTTAATATAATTTATATCATGTTTGCGAACCTGTCTTCTTCTTAATTTGAATATAAAAAAATTCCACAAAATCATTTATACTATTCCACTATAGGTAGCATCTAAAGTTTGAAATGGTAATGCAAAATGGTTATTCTGATTAATTATATATACTGATGTTTGTTTAAAACTTTACAGGATACCATTCCACCTATGGCTGCCTCTGACAGAGACTCCAACATCATGGTTACAAGCCCCTCTGCTTCGGTGGGCTCAAACCATATTTTTGTGAGTGAATTTGACAAGTGTACATGAATCATTCAAGAGTCATGTGTAACTATAATCAAAGCTGTGGAGAATGCAACGTTATCAGTTGACTATGTTGACGATCTGGATATAAAGCAGATGGAAGATGTTTCGAAAGTTTTACACGAGACATTTGCAAAAGTGGATGTGTTTCCATCAATGATGAAAGAAGTATACCGTGATCATTGTACAAATAAAGGTCATCATACCAACTTTATTGTTGAAGAATATGTGATGTACTTACATCATTATGGAGAAATGTTATTGATTTAGATCATTCTTATCTTATCTTTCATACTTCTTAAATATCTAATGGTTGTAGTGGGTCTTCTATTTCCCCTTTCATCTTTGTTTGTAAGTTTCACAAACAAGATAGTGAATATATATTTTTTCCTACTCCCATGATGGTTACCCCTATACTTTCCAACATTTTGCAACATGTTTTGTTCATCTCTGCATTTTTAATATTTATTTGTTCAATGAATGCTCTGATTAAATGTGATGAAATAAATATATAGGACATCTGATTCATTACTATTTCTAACCTAACCCCAAACAATGTTCAACGAGTATACCAATACCTTTAACTATATTAAATAAACTATTAAAAGTTAATCTTCAATGGAAACTAAAATAAAATTGTAAGATTATATTTGATTCTAATGATAAATATCAAATTAATTTATCCTAGACCTACCCGTAATGGTAACCCTAATCCCTTACCTTAATGTTTACCTTTAATGTGAGAGGTGCATGTCCAAAATTAGTAGTACTTGAATAAGGTTAAAATTATACACTAATTGTAACCCTTCTTGATGCGCAAGTTGAAAATTATTAGTACTCATAAGTGATAACACAAAAAGACCTACTAAACCCTAACTCTTATTCGATGTCAATTTATTATAATTATTCATCATTTTAAAATGTATATACTATTTTTTTTATTTTAACCCTAATACTAATCCAAACTTAACATTGTGCATCACATCATTAACCCATGATTAACCCTCATGAAATAACTAAATATAATACTAATCATAACTCTAATCATAACCCTAACCCTAACTATAATGTACTCTTACTTCAAGCATAAATCATAATGTTAAATATCCTATTAACCTGAACTCTGCCCGTATCGATAACCCTAACCCTACCACTAACTCTTACTTGAACCCTAAGTCATAACATAAAATGACCTACTAAACCCTAACTCTTATCCGATATCAACTTATTATAATAATTTATCATTTTATCATATAAATACTATTTTTTTATTTTAACCCTAATACTAATCCAAACTTAACATTGTGCATCACATCATTAACCCATGATTAACCCTCATGAAATAACTAAATATAATACTAATCATAACCCTAACCCTAACTGTAACGTACTCTTACTTCAAGCATAAATTGTAATGTTAAATATCCTATTAACCTAAACTCTCATCGTATCGATAACCCTAACCCTACCACTAACTCTTACTTGAACCCTAAGTCATAACATAAAATGACCTACTAAACCATAAAATGACCTACTAAAACATAATAATTTATCATTTTAACATATAAATACTATTTTTTATTTTAACCCTAATACTAATCCAAACTTAACATTGTGCATCACTTCATTAATCCATGATTAACCCTCATGAAATAACTAAATATAATACTAATCATAATACTAATCATAACTCTAATCATAACCCTAACCCTAACTGTAACGTACTCTTACTTCAAACATAAATCGTAATGTTAAATATCCTATAAACTTGAATTCCCACCCTATCGATAACCCTAACCCTGCCACTAACTCTTACTCGAATCCTAAGTCATAACATAAAATGACCTACTAAACCCTAACTCTTATCCGATGTCAACTTATTATAATAATTTATCATTTTAAAATATAAAAACTATTTTTTTATTTTAACCCTAATACTAATCCAAACTTAACATTGTGCATCACATCATTAACCCATGATTAACCCTCATGAAATAAATAAATGTAATACTAATCATAACTCTAATCATAACCCTAACCCTAATTGTAACGTACTCTTACTTCAAGCATAAATCGTAATGTTAAATATCCTATTTACCCGAACTCTCACCCTATTGATAACCCTAACCCTACCACTAACTCTTACTTGAACCCTAAGTCATAACATAAAATGACCTACTAAACCCTAACACTGCGCATCACATCATTAACCCATGATTAACTCTCACGAAATAACTAAATATAATGCTATTTATAACTCTAATCGTAACCCAAACCCTAAATGTAACGTACTCTTACTTTTTTGCATAAATCATAACATTACATATCCTATTAACATGAACTCTCACCGTGTTGATAACCCTTACCCTACCACTAACTCTTCTGTGAACCCTACGTCATAACATAAAATGACCTACTAAACCCTAACTCTTACCCGGTTTCAAATAATTTTAATAATTTATTATTTATAACTATATATATACATAAACATTATAATTCCTAAAATGTAACCCTAATCCTATTCCCTTACCCTAATCTAAAACCTTAATGTTACGCTTAACACTAACCCTAATCATAATTATAACCCTAATCCTATTCCCTTATCCTAATCTTAAACCTTAATGTTACACTAAATATGATAGTAATCATAACTCTAACCCTAACCCTACCACTAACTCTTACTTGAACCCTAAGTCATAACATAAAATGACCTACTAAACCCTAACACTGTGCATCACATCATTAACCCATGATTAAGCCTCATGAAATAACTAAATATAATACTATTTATAACTCTAATTGTAACCCTAACCCTAAATGTAACGTACTCTTACTTTTTTACATAAATCATAACATTACATATCCTATTAACATGAACTATCACCGTATCGATAACCCTAACCCTACCACTAACTCTTATGCGAACCCTACATCATAACATAAAATGACCTACTAAACCCTAACTTTTACCCCGTTTCAAATAATTTTAATAATTTATTATTTATAACTATATATATACATAAAAATTACAATTCCTAAAATGTAACCCTAATCCTATTCCCTTACCCTAATCTAAAACCTTAATGTTACACTAAATATGATAGTAATCATATTTAGTGTAACCCTAATCCTATTCCCTTATCCTAATCTTAAACCTTAATGTTACACTAAATATGATAGTAATCATAATTCTAAACCTAACATCATATCCCTAACCACATCATTAATCTCACCCTATCCCTAACCCTAACCCTAATTACAACTCTTACCTGAACCCTAACCCTAATTACAACCCTAATACTAATCGAAACATAACACTGCGCATCACATCATTAACCCATGATTAACCCTCATGAAATAACTAAATATAATAGTAATCATAACTCTAATCATTACCCTAACCCTAACTATAACATACTTTTACTTTTTTGCATAAATCATAACGTTACATATCCTATTAAACCCTAACTCTTACCCCATTTCAAATAATTTTAATAATTTATTATTTATAACTAAATATATACATAAACATTAAAATTCCTAAAATGTAACCCTAATCCTATTCCCTTACCCTAATCTAAAACCTTAATGTTACACTAACTGTCACCCTATCCCTAACCCTAACCCTAACCCTAACTCTCACCCTATCCCTAACCCTAAGCCTAAGCCTAACTTGAACCCTAACTCATACCATAAAATATCTTACTAACCCTAACTCTCACCCTATCTGTAACCCTAACTGTAACTCTTACCCGAACCCTAAGTCATAACATTAAATGTCTTCCTAACCGTATTGATAACCCTAACCCTACCACTAAATCTTATGTGAACCCTACGTCATAACATAAAATGACCTACTAAACCCTAACTCTTACCCGGTTTCAAATAATTTTAATAATTTATTATTTATAACTATATATACATAAACATTACAATTCCTAAAATGTAACCCTAATCCTATTCCCTTACCCTAACCTTAAACCTTAATGTTACACTTAACACTAACCCTAATCATAATTGTAACCCTAATCCTATTCCCTTATCCTAATCGTAAACCTTAATGTTACACTAAATATGATAGTAATCATAATTCTAAACGTAACATCATATCCCTAATCACATCATTAATCTCACCCTATCCCTAACCCTAACCCTAACTTATACTGTAAAATAGCTTACTAACCCTAACTCTCACCCTATCCGTAACCCTAACTGTAACTCTCACCCGAACCCTAAGTCATAATGTTAAATGTCCTACTAACCCTAACTCTTACCTGGTTTCAAATAATTTTAATAATTTATAATTTAGGACTATATATATACTATTTTTTTTATTTTACAACATTAAACCTAATTATATATATAATATAGAACTATATATATAGAACCCTAAACCTAATTTTATATATACACACACACAAACATTAAAATTCCTAAAATGTCTACTATGTTGCGCTGTGACTGCTACTAGCTTATATATATATATATATATATATATATATATATATATATATATATATATATATATATATATATATATATATATATATTACGCTGAGAGTAATCCTTCACGAGGCACCTATTTTGTTTAAATTGTAAGCTGCAATAGGTGCCTCAGAGAAGGATTGCTCTCGGCATAATATATATATATAAATATATATAAGCTAGTTTAAATTAACATTCTTAATTTTCCGTAACTTCTCTTTCATTTTCCAATTTAAAGGTGGATGAAATAAATATGTGTGTCTTTGTAAACTAATTTGTCCACTTTTTCTTTGACGTGCAAGAAAACTCATTCATCATTTCCCAGCAAAGACTTTGTTCGTTAAAAAACAAGAGACGTTAAACAAATTCATTCATCATTTCCCAGTGAAGACTTTTTTCGTAAAAAAACCAAGAGATGTTAAACAAATTTATTCATCATTTACCAGCAAAGACTTTGTTCGTAAAAAAACAAAAAAGATGTTAAACAAAAGTGATTTTCTTCTTGACCATTAACCAGCAATCTCTGTCTATTCACAAGCGTAGACTTTTGTGCACAAAAAACAAGAGACAACAAATCAAATTGGCATGCATTAAGCGAGTGATGGAGAGGTTTCTGTCTGTTCTCTCCCATTTGTCTTCATGACCGTTTACCAGCATAGAATTTGACCACTTCCCAGTTTTATAATAATCCCATTTCGCAGAGCTGATCACAGTAGAGAGACTTGGGTATTCAGCAAGTTAGTTGTTTGTGAGATGAAGATAGGTTTTCTTGTATTTTCTGCCCTCCTACTCTTCTTTCTCCCTGCTCTGCCTTCTTCGCCTTCTTATCATTCTGATGAAGAAGCTCTATTAGATTTTAAGAATTCCCTGTCCCTCGACCCATACAATTCCTTGCTCGATTGGTCTCCTCCTCACTCCTTCTGCAATTGGACTGGGGTTGTCTGCGCTTCTCGCCATCAGCGTGTACTTTCTTTGAATCTCACTAGTATGTCTTTAATGGGACCAATCTCTCCTTTCCTTGGCAATCTCTCTTTTCTTAGAGTGCTTGCTCTTAGGAATAACAGCTTCCATGGCCAAATTCCTCCCCAACTAGGGAGGCTGTCTCGCCTGAGAATACTTAGATTGTCTCTAAATCAATTGGAAGGTTCCATTCCCACCACTCTAGCAGGCTGCTGCTCTTTGCAGGTTCTCATACTGTCCTATAACCTTTTGAGCAACACTATCCCTTCGCAGCTTGGTCGTCTTTCACAATTAGGAACCCTTTATCTGGGGTAAACAACCTGACGGGAACAATCCCATCTTTTCTAGGAAACCTATCCTCTCTAACTAATTTGTGGTTGCATGATAATAGATTCTATGGAAGTATTCTTTTCGAATTGGGTATGCTTACTCAGCTCAAAATACTTTTTCTTTTTGAAAATAACTTGATAGGTATAATACCACCCTCCCTAGGAAATTTATCCTCTTTAATTGAATTGGCTTTGTATCAAAACCATCTTCATGGTAGTATTCCTTTTGAATTAGCTATGCTTACTAACCTTGAAACACTTTATCTTTGGGGAAACAACCTGATGGGCACAATCCCATCCTTCCTAGGAAACATGTCCTCTTTAACTAGATTGTATTTGGATAATAATAGACTCCATGGTAGTATTCCTATTGAATTAGGTATGCTTACTCAACTTAGAAATCTTTCTCTCAGTTACAACAGCCTAACAGGAGAGATTCCATTTTAGATCGGATAAACTATCAAGGCTGTAAAATTTGAACATAAGGGAAAGCCAAGTCATTGGAGAAATCCTATGCTCTCTCTCTAATTTCATTTGTTCAAAAATAATTTGCATAGAGTTGTTGCATAAGTTTTTGGTCACCAAAACTAAGTGCAAATATTCTTTCAAGGCAATTATAGATAGTCTATATGGTCCCCCATGACAGATCTACATCTTGCTCTTCTTCACAATGTACTAGTGAGAAAAATATGTTTCAGCTCAAGTAGATGTCATATTTTGGAGAAAGTGGACTTATCTCGTAAGAAGATGAGAGGAAACATACTTGATGTTTTCCCATACTCCAAAGATGTAAACATGGTGTGTATTTTTTTAGCCATTTATGTGAAAAACATGATTATTGATACATTTGTAGATAAATATCTAAAGAAAATCCAAATATTTAAGGATTATACATTTGTATTCTTAATATTGTCTTCATCCTTATTTACATTTTTTTAATTAATTAGGTTTATAATATTTCCAAATATCATTTCAAACATTATTGGTACATAACTAATAATTTACTTGTTTATCAACCTCTCAAACATGGCCTTTATAATTTTATATAATAGGAATTGAATTCTTACTCATCATAGCCTTAGAAGGTCATCTATTTATGTAATGTGTTCATTAGAATCATTGGATGTCATACAAACCTTTATTTTGGGGCATATAGGAAGTCTATCAAAAGAAATGGTTATAGATTTTGTAAACAGAACTGGTGGTCATGCAAGATAAGTATTTTCATATTGTTCTCACTATGAATTCTCATATTTTAAATGAATTATTATTAGAAGATGTCACCTATGAGGCATTTGATAATATATTAATATCCCTTCATTGTTTTTAATTTAATCAATAGAAAAACAAGGGTGTTGGCCCTTACAAAACCACAATTCAAGGGCTTTAAGTAAAAATACACTAACAGTAGAAAAACATCAAAAGTAGTTAAGAGAAGAACCACCAAAAAGTAACCACATGCAGTGGTTAGTTAGCCTAAAAAGATCAAGATTACAATTGTTAAAAGTGAAAATATCAGTAGTAATCAACAAAACCCTACACCTAATACAAAAATAACAAAAAAACATATAGTTGATTTGAATGTTCTTCCCAAAGGTAAAGTCTAGGTGAAAAAAAATAACAAAGAGTAATTTTTTTAAAACATGACATAGGGGTGGAGGATAGTAACCAAAACCATTTAGTCTAAGTTAAGTATTATGATGGGTTTTGATGTGGCAACCCAACTAGTATAGAACATGGCTCCAATCATTTGTAAGAAACTTAGACAAATCCTTTTAGTTGCCTTCATCCTCTCCATCTTTTCCAAGAATATTTCACTATAGTAGGCACAAGGAAGTCTCATAGTTGTGCATAACTTGAAGATTGAACCTAGAAATGTTTCCCATCTTTTGTTCCATCTCAATCATTTTTTTTTTCAAATTCCTCCTTCACATTTCAAAATGGCTAGCTCTGATGCAAAAACCACATTGGGGTTGGCAGGGATTGTGTTAACCTCTTTACCTGCATCATGTCCTTTGTGAGATTAATGGGATTCTCTTTCATGCTATCAGAGATGTGGGTAGAACTATTAGTAGCTGACTTGTTTGACCTACCAATAGAATCATCTTCATTCTCATCACACTTCATATCCTTCTTTTCCCCACCTTCCTTCTCAGTCTTCTCATTCCCCTATTAAGCATTTTACTTTAAATCATAATCAACTATATAGTTTTTTTTCCTTTCTTTGTAGGCCTAGTGGTGAACCTATTAGATCTATGTTTAGTTTTTTGCTCCTCTTCCACTCCATCTTCCTCTTCACTATTCACCTCCTGGATGCAAAGTTTAGTTTTCTTAGTCTGGGGATAGGGTTTTTCCATTTCCTTTAAGAGGTGGCCAACTTGGGACCTTTCTCTTTCAAGCCACAAGTGTTAGGCATGGGGACATAAAAATTTGACAAATTTGAGGCACCACTACTGGAGGCAATCCTAAGGGTACATGGATGATAAACACCTTTCTTCTTATACGGACCTAGCATGCCAATGATGCTAGCAGGAAAGGGAGACTAGGAAATAAGGACATCATAGACCACAATAGGTTTAGAAGGGTAGAATTCTATATGAAAAATGGTAAATCCTAAAAATGAGGCCTTGATGCAAGGGGATATGTTTCTTACCCTAGGTGTGGGCCCTCTCATTTACATAAAAAATAGAACTTTTAAGGGAATTGAACAAGAATTAAGGAAAGGAGATAATTTCAATGTTCCTAAAATAGTTAAGGAGAGGCATGTGGTAGCATTAATAGACATTAAAGCAGCTTTCAAGTGTAAATTACTTCATAAGCATGAGAAAAACATGGTCCCAAGGTGGTGGTAGCTAATCCCCATCGTATCCCCTTGCATCTTGACCAAAGCCTTGTTACCTTTGAAAACTCTTTTTAGGATATCATTGTCGACTGATTTCCTAGTCTTCTTCCATTTTCTTCCTTCATAGGATAACCTCGTAGCCTTCAAAATCACCTCTTCATTGATTTTAAATGAGATACCCCCAACAATAGCTTCCTTTCTTTCTAGGAGTTGTCAAATTGGATCGACAAACTCTCATCAAATTCATTGTTGGATTCGGTATAATCAGAAATCCCCCATCTTTTCAAATATGCCATAGAGTAGGGTCATTCTTGAAATCATCCATCTTGTACTAGGCTCGATGCCTCACTCACCTTTGTAACAAAATGACCAAGATAAATCACTCCAAGAAAAATATGTAACCCTTAATATCCCACACACCCTAAGAGCTCATCACAGGCAGTGCCACCGCACCGCTCATGGTTTCCTCTCCTCCTGATTCCACCATCGCGGGCTTACCTCTCCTTCATGTGGACATCACAATGTGGGTCCTCTCCATGCAAGGCACGTGCCACTAGCCGGTCGCTCACCGCTCGATCAGGAAGCTCCCCCCGCGAGCACTTAAAACACGCACCACCTCCGCTCCGCTCACTACAACCGCGCGCCTACAGCAATAGTGCCTCCAGCACACGGGTTTTCAAAACCAACCACAACCATGGGCTCCGCCACCTCTACGGACCGAGCACCACCACTCCATGACAACCCTCCACGCAGGCTGAACCCTTTGGCAAATTGAAAACTGACAAGTGGCAGCAAAAAAAATTGAACCCTATTTTTGCAACTTCAGAGGTTTCGTATGGGCTCATACGGACACATTTTCAGGTGCAATTTTTTTTAAAAGTGCATGATTTTTTGTCTACTTTCCAGATCTGATATCAATTTGGAAAATTTTTAAGTAGACATAGTACTTTCAGCATATGGTCTTTTTTGGCCTATTGTGGCACTTGTAATTGATTAGATCTATGAAGGATCTTGTGTTCTATCTTCTTGAATCTATTGTAGCTTCATATTTTTTGTTGTAAACATCAAAATTAGAAGTCCACTTTGATTAATTTTGTCAAGTGGCAATTGTACACGCACTAGCTATAAAGTGCTAAAATCATCATTTTGGTGCCGGGGGGGGTGTTCTTTGATTGAGTGAATTGGGGGGGTGTCTTGTGTGTTGGTGTCTCTCTTTCTTGTGCTCTTTTTATTTTGCATCATGGGTTCTATTGCCAAATTAACTCCACATAACTATGCTACATGGAAAGATAATGTATGGAGCAAGTTAATGGTTAGAGGTTTAAATCCTTATGTGGATGGTACAATTAAAAAACCCACTGATGATGATATTGTTGCAATACAAATTTGGTCAAGAAAAAATTATAAAGCATTAGGAGTCTTAAGAGAGAATATGTCTCAAGCGGTCATGTATCACATCAAAACCATAAAATATGCTAAAGATGCTTGCGATAAACTTGAAGATTTTTTTGGTAAAGTGGATGAAGACATGGGATTCAAAATTGAGACTGATCTCCTCAAATTAGATCCCAGGAACTTTGACATAACTCAAGATTATCTCAACAAAGTCAATGACTATAGAGCACAACTTGATGATTGTGGTAATCCCATGAAGGATGCAAAGTTGGTTAGTCACTTGTTGAATCATCTTCCTCCTGAATATGTGGCTTTTGTTTCAAGTTACAATACTCACAAGTTAATCGTGGGTAGTGCGTTCACTAAGCCTTCATTTGAGTCATTTTCAGAAATGTTGGTCTTAGAACAAACAAAATTGATGAGTATGGGGATTCTCAAGTCTTCAAAGTCTAAGGCATTGGTGGCTAATAATGGGAATCAAGGGAATCAAGATAGTAAAGGTTCCAACAAGAAGCAAAAGAAGTGGAAGGCCAAATCACAATCAGACACTCAACAATCTTCCTCCTCACAACAAGGAAAGTCTTCTCCCAACAACAACAACAACAAAAACAAGGGGGATAATTCTAAGAAGGAGAAGAAAATTTTTGCATATTGCAAGAAGCCAAATCATGATGAGCATCAATGTCACAAGAAACAAATTGATGAGTTGACAAACATAATCAAGAAGCATCACATTGATTTTCCAAATGCCTACAAGGGAAAGGATTCATCACCTTCCACTTCAAAGGGTAAATGGAAAGCATTTGTGGCAAGTACAACTAATTCAGAGGAATGGATCTTTGATTCAGGTGCCACAGATCATATGGGTGCAACAAAGGAGCAATTTTCTTCCTTGAAACCATCTACGGTACCTCACATCTATGTAGGAGATGATACTCAAGTGGAAGTTGAAGGGAAAAGGGAAGTTGAGATGGAAAATGGAGCTTTCAAAGATATTCTCTATGTTCCAAACCTTAGCACAAACCTCCTTTCAATTTACCAAATCATTCACCATGGAGGTGGAAAGAAAGTTGAATTCATACCTAATTCAGTTGTAGTCAAAAATCTTAAGGATGATTCTATGGTGGCAATAGGAAAAGAAAATCATGACATAAGGCTTTACTCATTTTCTAATTTTGTACCTAAGACTCCTTCACATGCCTTGTTGACACACTCAAATTCACAAAGTAAACTTTGCCATGAAAGATTTGGACATGTCAACTATAGATATCTTCAACAACTT
This sequence comes from Chamaecyparis obtusa, assembly GCA_027943335.1. Taxonomy (NCBI): domain Eukaryota; kingdom Viridiplantae; phylum Streptophyta; class Pinopsida; order Cupressales; family Cupressaceae; genus Chamaecyparis; species Chamaecyparis obtusa. The sequence continues at coordinate 301,403 of BSBK01009399.1, read as the reverse complement.
AGCAGCAAGGATATGGTGAAAGGTCTACCTCAAATCAAGTATTCAGAAGGTGTATGTTTAGGTTGTGAAATGGGAAAACATCCTAAAGAGAAGTTTGATAAGGGGAAGTCTTGGAGAGCAACATTTGTTCTTGAGTTGGTTCATAGTAATGTAATGGGCCCATTTCCAGTGCCATCATTTGTCAAGGCTCGTTATGTACTCACCTTCATTGATGACTTTTCACGCTACACTTGGGTCTACTTTCTTGGTCACAAGAGTGAAGTGTTTGATAAATTTCTCACCTTCAAGGCTCATGTTGAGAAGTAATCAAGTAAAGCCATCAAGATTCTTCAAACAAATAATGGAAGGGAATATGTGAACTCAAGGCTTATAGACATTTGCACACTTGAGGGTATTGATCTTCAACATTCAGTTGCCTACACTCCACAGTAGAATGGTGTTGCAGAAAGGAAGAATAGGACCCTTAAGGAGATGGCCACTTGTATGATTCATGCCAAGTCTCTTGATCAAGCCTTTTAGGCTGAAGCTATATGTTGTGCCACTCACATACAAAATAGAACTCCTCATAAAGCTTTGGATGGAGTTACTCCTTTTGAGGCTTGGTCTGGAAGAAAACCAGTTGTGAAACACTTTAGAGTCTTTGGTTGTCTAGCTTGGGCACACATACCTCCACAAAAATGCAAGGCATTGGAACCACAAAGCAAGCCTTGCATATTTGTTGGTTATCCCGAGACTAATAAGGCATACAAGCTTATGGATCTTGAGACACATGAGATCTTCTTTGAGAGGAGTGTTCACTTTGAAGAGAATTGTCCTAGCTTGGATTCTTCAACTCCTCCTACTTCCTCCATTTTGGATAATGATAGTGATGATAGTGACTTGGAAGATGAAACTCCCTCAACCCCGACTTGTAGGCCACCACCTTCGCAGGGTCAAGACATAGTTGAGGACATTCCTTCATCATCTTCTTCCTCCACTAGACCTCATTGGGCACAACAAACACTTGATTCAATAGGTTCATTTATGGGGAATCCTTCAAACACTAGGAGGACAAGGTCACAACACAACTCCTTTCCACATGCTTATATTGCAATTGCTTCCGATCCACAATCATTCAAGGAAGCTTCAGGGGTTCTTGAGTGGGACAAAGCTATGGAGGAAGAGTATAGCTCTTTGATGAGAAATAACACTTGGGATTTAGTTCCTCTTCCTAAGGGAAGAAAATTGGTTTGATGTAAGTGGATCTATCGGACCAAGTTTGTAGCGGATGGAAGTGTGGATAAGTATAAGGCAAGGCTTGTTGCAAAAGGTTTCTCTCAGGTTCCTGGTATTGACTACACTGAGACCTTTGCACCTATAGCCAAGATGAACTCCATTCGTTTGACACTTGCTATTGCTGCAGCTCATGGTTGGGTTGTACATCAGATGGATGTTAAGAGTGTATTTCTACATGGGGATCTTAATGAGGAGATTTATATGGAGCAACCATAGGGATTCATCCAGGATACTACTATGGTTTGCAAGTTAAGGAAGTCTATCTATGGCCTCAAATAGGCTCCTAGGGCTTGGTATGCCAAGATGGATTCCTTCCTTCTCTCAACAAGATTCACCAAGTGTCATTCATATTCGAATGTCTACATTCTTCGACAAGATGACTCACACTTGATACTTATACTTTATGTTGATGACTTGATCATTACAGGGAGTAATTCATCCATCATTGCTAGTGTCAAGTCTTCTTTACAGGACAAATTTTCTATGACAGACTTGGGTTTACTTCACTATTTTCTTGGTATTGAGATCACACAGTCCTCAGCAGGGATCACACTTTCTCAGCCCAAGTATTCTCTTGATTTACTTGCTTGATTTCACATGAGTGATTGCAAGGCTGCACCCACTCCATTTCTATCAGGTGTCAAGTTAGAGGCTAAGTGTTCTACACCACTTGTTGATGCTACATTGTATAGACAACTTGTTGGAAGTCTCATCTAATTGCCACATACATGCCTTGACCTATCATTTGTAGTTGGCATGGTTTCTTGCTTCATGCAAGAGCCACATGAGCTTCATTGGAAGGTAGCCAAGTGCATATTGCACTACATACAGGGTACACATACACATGGGATTCACTATGCAGCAGGTATAGGACTTCAGTTGGTTGGATATACAGACTCAGATTGGGCAGGTGATCTTGATAGTCGCAAGTCTACTTTGGGTTACATGTTTCATCTTGGTTCTGGCCCCATTTGTTGGTAGAGTAAGAAGCAGCATGCTATTGCTCTTTCTTCAACTGAGGCTGAGTATCAAGGGGCTGTTACTACAGCTACAGGGGCTATTTGGCTTTAGCATATCCTGAAGGAGTTTGGTTTTAGTATTCCATGACTGATAGTCATTCATTGTGATAATCAAGTTGCTATAGAGATCTCAAGACATCCGGTCCAACATCAGCATACCAAACACATTGAGGTTCATATGCACTTCATTAGAGATTTGATACAGGAGTAGGTCATTGACATGCAGTATTGTCCTACAACAGAGCAAGTTGCAAACATCTTCACCAAACCCTTCACTGAGAGCAAGTTTCTTTAGTTGCGAGCTCTCTTGGGGGTGCGGGCTATTCCATCAAGGGGGGTCACATGACTTCTCTATTCTATCTTATGGGGGGGATCTTTTCCTCATATGAGGTCTTCTCTCTCATCTTCTATTATTGTATTCATCTCTCTTTTTGGGGGAGGGTTTTTCCCATGAGGTTTTCCCTCTTTCTCTACTTTATGAGAGATTGCATTGTTCTTGCATATTGTTCATGGGTACCTAACATGGCCTAGTAGGTGGGACCCATCTTGCATTGTGAGCTTAAGTGCATTCCCCTAAGTTGCACTTAAGGGGGGGTGTTGGTGTAATTAAGTATTTACTAATTACACTTTACTTAAGTTTACTTAGGATAATGCATTTGCATAATTAGTTGTCTTTGAGACACCTAGGAGTTTGCATTTCTTTTTAGCACATGGTTAGGAGAATCTCCACTTTAGGTGTGATAGTTGTCATCACACACCTCTTTGTGTGTGAGATCCACCTTTAGTGCTCTTATCACATTATCATCCTCTCATTGTTGCACATGTTGCACATACTTTCATGTACAATGGAGGATGATCCACCTTTGGTGGACATGTGATTCCACCATGTCTAGTTGTGATCTTATCACTTGCATATCTTCTAGATATCATGCATTGCCTATATATTGAGGCATTTCTACATTGTATGTAATCAATCTATTATCCATCATTTGATCATTATTGAATTCTTCATTTGATCATATTGTCTTGTCTCTCTTGTTTGTGCTATCTCTTGAGCTTCTAGATCTTGGTTTCTACTCTTTGCCTTAAGAAAATTCTTACATGGTATCAAAGTGATATCAAAATTCTTACAATCTTTCCACCATTGTTTGTCTTAACTGTTACCCGATAAGACTCCTATCAACATATCATTTACCTTGCTTCACTTTTTATTGTAGCAAAAATATTTTCCTTCTGATGGCTATAGAAACAAGCCAAAATATTATGCTAAATAGTTTAACATCAATGAAAAACATATAACTAATTATCATGTATACTAATCATGATCAACAATCTCCAACTTGTTATGCAAACAACCAATTGTAAAGGATAAAAATTGAATCGAAGGATGATGGAAAATGTAATGTATAAAATGATGTAGAGATGTGTGTAGAAGTGTGATATAGGATTGGGGAAGATAAGACCCCTTCTTAAGTCCAAATTCCCAAAGAAAAGATCCAAATTGATTAACCGCAAGAAGATGGTCAATACATAAATGAATCAATTGATGGAGAATATGAAGAAAGAAGGAAACATTATATTCTGGTTATGAAAAGGAAATATTGAGATCTTAATTGAGTTGAAGATAAGTACTAACCTCAAAATAGGACAGATCTTGAAAATGCTATTTTCTGAAGCGTGTACTTAGTTTCAGGAAATTCCACAACTGAATCTAGGTTGGAAACACAAAAACAAAGAAAACCTAGAAACCTTTTTTCTTTCTGAGAAAGGTTGACTGTGACCCAAAACAGGGGTAAGATCTTACCTTGGGGCACTGTTCCGACAGAAAATATGTTCATGACTCTCAGAAGTTTTCCATAAAGGGTACTAAGGTCTGCTCCGATATTCATTGGCCTGCACCTGTACCTTCAAGAAAAAGGGTTTTGTTTGGTGGATGAGGAGTTTGCCTTAGTCAAACCCCAATTTTGGAATTAACCTTGAAATTGAATTGAAATTGCAGCAATAAACAAAGTAAATGGAACAATTCACCTTTCTTATTGTGTACTAGAAAAAGTACCTTCATAGGGTTAGTATTGCAAATAAATGAATAAAATAACTAAATTACCACAAAGAATAAGCTATTTTAACAAATAAAAAATAATTAAGCACTCTATGGATCTCTATTTAGGGATGCTAATGCAAAGCTCTCAACAAGCTTCCATTAGTGACAGTCTTAAAATGGGAATGAATGATAAACAAATCTAATAGTTCAATTCCAAATGAAATTAAGCCTAGTTAACTGTAAATTTGTCTTTCTAGCTCTAATTTGTAAGAGGTTTGATCCTATTCTCAGATTTGTGGATCATTATTGAGTGAATTATGCCTTGCTTTTATAGATTTTGGCAAGGTAGGGGGTGTAGTTGAGTTGATCAAGGTTAGGTGAGAGTGGAGTCCATGGTTCCACCTTTGGAGACCATTTAAATATTTTATCCTCAAAGCTTGGGACAAGAGAAAAAAATGAGTGGACAAGATGCATCCTCCAAGTGAGTGATTGAGATTCAATTTAGGCTTGATCCATGTGAGATTGGTCCTCAATTCCTATTAGTTGATTCATTTTCCTCCCATTTGGTGGTTGAGAGAAAATAGGAATTAATTAATTGAATTTATTTAATTTGTTTAGCTATGTGTACCCCTTAAATGGGTTGATTTGATTTAATTTGAACTATACAATTAATTAGATTAATTGTACAATTTATTAATTAATCATGATTTATTAGTTTTAAATTAATTTAAAGGCTTTTAATTTTCAATTAAAGTTGGATTAAGGTTTAATTACAATTTATCTTTGATTTTGACTTGATTTAATTTAATTGCATTGATACGATTGATTTGTATTGGTTTTTACCATGATTTCTCACTTAAATGATCTTGTGCAATTTTTAGTGATTACAAATGCCCCTTTTTGAGTTGGCATGCAAAGCATGTCGATTCAAAGAATGTCTTGATTCAACTAATATGAGGTCCTGATTCCGTCGATGGTCGATTGTGATGTTGGATAGAAGATGCCAATTTTGATGAAGTTCAATTGAATTTGATGTCTTGATGGTTGATTTGATGATGAATTGCCTGATATGATATTTGATTTGATCTGATTCGATGTTTAATTCCCGTTTCTATTGATAAGTGAAAAATTGATGTAGGAGCATCTCGGGTCCTTGGAAATCCTATGTCACCAAAAACATATTTGAGTTTGTTTGTGTTGCTTGGTTCCTGCTTTGATTGAGTTGGTTCAGTGTTGCTCAATTTCCTTTGTTCACCAGTGTTAGTCAGCTATCTCTCTGGCACTCAGTGAATTTTCCTGGCACTCAATGATGCTTGTCTGGCACTCGGTTTCCTTGCTTACCAAGTTATTTGTTTTGGATTTCTTTTGAGGCTAACTCATGTTTAATTTGGGTCACAGATTTAATGTTGGTATCCATCATTGGGAAGCGTGTGGACCTAGATCTGGTCATTCCTTTCATTGATTGTGGATCTGAAGGCCGACTTGGTTCAGTAGCCTCTTGTATAAATGTAGTTGTTTGGTTAGAGTTTAGGAGTCAGTTTTGGGATAGAAGATAGAAGATTAGAGATTATCTATAGATCCTCGCATGTTTGATGACCTCTGTACTTGATTGTAATATCTAGCCAAAAATGGGAAGGCCTTACAGCCAGGCATGTATGAATCAATTTGAAGATAATATATGAAAGTTTCTACATTCTCTCTCATTGTTGTGTGTTGTTTCTTTTGCGTGTTGTTGAGCAAGGTGGGTCAAGTTAGGGTGTGCCATTTCTAGCCCCTACCATGTTTCCTCATGTGTTAGGTGGTATCAAATTGAGGTTAGATCTGGATCTAGGTTTGCGAATCTAAATTTGAAGGTTCCTTCTTGTGAAGCCCTAATTGAATTATTGTGGGGTAGTAGATTACAATCTGACTTGCAATTGCAAAGGGTTTTCAAGATGGTTTGTGGGAGGTGAGATGTGGATCTAGGATTGGCAAACATGTTGTGACAACTTGCTACTAGATTAGAAGTTGTTGAAATGGCCTAGAGAAGAGGAAGACATCTTGAAGATGTTAGTGATGATGAAATTGAGGTATAACAAGGTGATGTAGAACCTGCACATGTGATGGATCAGGGTGAAGAAAGATTCTTGAAGGCTTTGACAAGTCTGACATCTACACCACACTTTAATCCTCTCGAGTATGGTGGGAAATTGGATTTTGATGAATTGGTGGATTGGATCATAGAGATGGAAAATTACTTTGAGTATGAAAATATACTTGAGGAAAAGAAGGTAAAAATTGCAAGCACAAAGTTGAAAAGTCATGCATCCTTATGGTGGGAGCATCCACAACTGGACAGAAAGAGGAAAGACAAAGACAAAATCAAGGTATGGAGTAAAATGGTGAATAAATTGAAAGGAAATTTTTTACCTTATGATTATCAGATTAACCTAGTTAGGTGAATGCAAAGTTTGAGGTAGAAAGATAGCTCGGTAAATGAATATACTGAGGAATTATATAGATTAGATATCAGATCTGGACATGATGAAAATGATGTGGAAATAATTGCTAGATACTTGAATGGTTTGGGAGTTTCTGATGCAGGAGCATCCTGGGCATAAGAGCAATCTTGCATCACCCAAAAATATTTATGTTTTTATTCAATAAGGGCTATTTTGTGCAGAGCTACTATTTATGGAAAGTTACTATTTTTGGTAATTTTTGTATGTGCTCAGAATGATCTGATTTCTTTCTTGGAGGTTCATTTTGGTCATATAAGTCTGCCAGTAAAGTTTCATTTCCAGATCAAGTGTATATTGGAAGATATTGAAGATTTTCGGTATTGGCAGCAGGGTACAAAAACTTTGAACTCAGTTTTGAAGGCTTTAGAGGCCCCGGATGAGGTCAAAAATTTGGGTGACGAGCACTTGCACAGGTCAAGCCTGTAGGGCGCTTCGTGGCGTTTCCAAAATGGGGTTATAGTGGCCGAGCGGGTCAACTGGTGATGACTTATGGTCTTCGGAAGTTGGGCCACCTGAAATGGCGAAAAATAATTTTCTTCAAAATTTTTGTTCGGGTTTCAAAAGTTATTTTGAGCCGCCTATGATGTAATAAAATGTAAAATAAAATAATTCTAAGTTTGGTCGGCCTTATTGGCTAAAATTCTGGAACCTTCCCAGGCGGTGGATAATTGCCTATATAAGGAAGGCTGTATTATTGTCTTAGGCAGTTCAGAATAGTTCTGGGTAGTAGATCTAGGTAATAATTCGAGGCTTTGTCCTACAGAATATTGTAAGGGAATGCCCATGTGGCTTTGCATATTGTAATTCTGAAAGTTTGTAATTCCACATTTGTGGAGATAATAAGAAGCCAATTCTCTGTTCTTGCATATTGTTGTTGTTTCTCTATTTCTGTTATGTGTTTGTGGTATTAAGGGGAGCACCCTTCATCAAGTGGTATCAGAGCAGGAGTTCTTGAGTGTGTAAACAGATCGCCGACTGTGAGGCAGTTTGCACCAGGACCGTGGCTAGGGTTTCAGTGCGCATCGCGAAAATGCCTCCACGAAGAGAACGTGGCGGAAGAGCTGGTGTTGTAACACCTGAGGTTAGAGAGCTACAGAGACAAGTGCGAGCATTGCAAGAAGAGATTCGTAGAGGAATGAATCTTAATGTCAGAGACAAAAGTGAGGATGAAGCTGAAGAAGAATATCAAGAAGGAGAAGTTGAAATTGTGAACCAGGAGGAAGAAAGACTTTTTCGGGCGATTTCCAAGATTGGGAAAAGACCTAAGATTGAGGTTCCTACATTTTCTGGAAATCTTAACCCAGAGGAATTGATCGACTGGATCAATGAATGTGAGGAATATTTTGAGTATGAAAATGTTGAGGATCCTGATAGGGTCAAATTTGCGAAGGCCAGACTGAAAGGTCATGCGAAGATCTGGTGGCAAGAAATTCAATTGGAGCGAAATAGAAGAGGGAAAGATAAAATCACAAGATGGGATCGGATGGTGGATAAATTGAAGCGGCAGTTCATTCCTGTTGATTATGAGCTTGACCTACTGAAGAAAATGCAGAGTTTGAAGCAAGCAGGAAGATCTGTCCAGGATTATACAGAGGAGTTCTATTGACTTCTCATCAGAACAGGCCATGCAGAAGCTGATAAGGAGAAAGTTGCCCGATACCTTAATGGGTTAAGGCCAAGCATTCAGGAGGAGCTGAATCTGGTTCGAATGAGCAGTATTGAAGGGGCATACCAGTTTGCCCTAAAAGTAGAGGAAAAGCTGAACAAGAAGTTTGAGAGAAGACAAAACGGAAGAGGTCGCGGTGGACGATCTGGTGGACGATCATATGGTGGTTGAAATGAAGATTCGAAAAAGAAGGATGAGGCCAGTAGCAGTCAGAATCAGTGAGGAAATAATTCCAATCGCTTCCAGGATCAGAATAATAGAGATCAGAGAGGAAGAGGAAGAGGACAAGGATCTGGAAGAGGTGGCTTCCGTGGAACATGTTTTCACTGTGGAGAAGAAGGTCATAGGGCATTTGAATGTCCTCAGCGCCAAGGCAGAACAGACAGGAGAAATGAAGGCCAGGCCAGAGTTGCACATGTAGATGAAGATGCCAGATCATCAAATTCTGAAGATGCTGAAAGAGGAGAAACATTGATTAACAGAAGAGTCCTGTTGAGTGGTGAGAATGAACCTGAGCAAAGGAGAAGCCTGTTTCGCACCAGGTGCAAGTGTGAAGGTAAATGTTGTGATGTGATTATTGATAGTGGAAGCACTGACAATTTGGTGTCAGAAGAGATGGTGACAAAGTTGAAACTCAAGAGACAGAAACACCCACATCCATATCGGATTGCCTGGGTACAGGATGACCACAAGGTCATGGTCAATGAACAATGCCTAGTGAAGTTCAAGATCGGCGGGTACCAAGATGAGGTACTATGTGATATCATCTCTATGGATGCATGTCATATGTTATTGGGTAGACCGTGGCAGTTTGACAGATGTGTTGTACACGATGGTCGTGCGAATACCTATTCCCTGACAAAGGATGGAGTGCGACATAAGCTAAAGCCATTGAAGGAGACCGAAGAAAAGGTATGTGGTAATGCAAGAATAACATTTATTGATGGAAGGAAATTCCTAGATGGTATGAGGCATGAGCATGTATGTTTTGCTTTAATTCCAAAAGCTGGTAAAGAGGAAGTAGAAGATGTTCCTGTAGAAGTTGCAGATTTGTTGAATGAGTTTCAGGATATTGTATTCGATAACGTGCCTGATGGATTACCACCAGTCAGGAAGATCAGTCATCAGATGGACTTGATCCCAGGAGCGAGCTTGCCAAATAAGGCAGCGCACAGAATGACACCTGCAGAAAGTGAGGAGTTGAACAGACAAGTACATGAACTGTTACATAAAGGATTGATTCGAGAGAGTCTGAGTCCCTGTGCTGTACCAGCGGTATTAGCACCAAAGAAGAATGAAGAGTGGAGGATGTGTACAGATTCTAGGGCAATAAACAAGATCACAATCAAGTACAGGTTTCCATTACCACGAATGGATGATATTATGGACTGTTTGAGTGGAGCTGTGTATTTTTCAAAGATAGATCTGAAAAGTGGATATCATCAGATTCGGATCAGAGAAGGAGATGAATGGAAGACTACCTTCAAGACAAAGGAAGGACTGTATGAGTGGTTAGTCATGCCTTTTGGGCTAACCAATGCGCTGAGCACTTTCATGCGGCTCATGAACGAGGTTCTGAAAGAATTTCTAGGTAAGTTTGCCATTGTTTACCTAGATGATATTTTGATCTTTAGTAAGACATTGGATGAGCATATGATGCATATTCGTATGGTATTTGAGAAGTTGAGAGAAAAGAAATTGTTGATTAATTTGAAGAAGTGCAGTTTTGTGAAGAAAGAGTTAGTGTATTTGGGATTTGTAGTTTCAGTAGAAGGTCTAAAAATGGACCTAGAGAAGGTACAGGCTATCCTTGAATGGCCTACTCCAAGGAGTGCTACTGAGGTAAGATCTTTTCATAGTTTGGCTAGCTTTTACAGAAAGTTTATCAAAAATTTTAGCAGTATTTGTGGACCCTTGACTGAAACAATGAGAGGGGATAGAAAAGAGTTTAAGTGGACTAATGGGGCAGAAAAGAGTTTTCAATTGTTGAAACAAAAAGTTACAGAACAACCTGTTTTAGCACTTTCAGATTTTAATAAGGTGTTTCAAGTAGATTGTGATGCTAGTGGTACTGCAATAGGAGCTGTTATGAGCCAAGAAGGTAAACCTGTTGCTTATTTCAGTGAGAAGTTAAATGATGCCAAGAGGAAATATTATGTTTATGATCAGGAATTTTATGCTATAGTTCAGGCATTAAAGAAGTGGAGACATTATCTGCTTCCTAAGGAGTTTTTTTTGTATACTGATCATCAAGCTTTGCAATATTTGAATAGTCAAGGAAAGTTGAATCAGAGGCATTTGAAATGGGTTGAGTTTTTGCAGAGTTATACATTTGTTTTGAAACACAGAAGTGGAAAGTCTAATAGGGTTGCAGATGCTCTTAGCAGAAGGCAACTATTGCTGATAGAAATGCAGATTGAAGTAGTTGGGTTCAAGGAACTCAAGAATTTGTATCCAGAGGATCCTGATTTTGGTGAAGCTTGGAAAGCTTGTACAGAACCTGTTACTCTAGACAGGACGAAATGGTTGGATTTCATCATCCAGGATGATATGCTATTCAGAGGGAGTCAGTTGTGCATTCGATGAAGTTCTATGAGGGAGAATCTCATCAAGGAGAAGCATAGTGGAGGATTAGCTGGACGTTTTGGTCGTGATAAAACCCTTGCTTTGGTTGGTGAGAATTATTATTGGCCACAATTGCAGCAAGATGTGAAAAAGTTTGTACAGAGCTGCAGAGTATGTTAGATGGCGAAAGGAGTGAAGTAGAATACAGGGTTGTATCAGCCATTACCTATACCAGAGAAGCCTTGGGAGGATATTAGCATGGACTTTGTTCTTGGTTTACCGAGGACTCAGCGGGGACATGATTCAATTTTTGTAGTAGTTGACAGATTTTCAAAGATGGCACATTTCATTCCCTGCAAGAAGACTAATGATGCTGTTCATGTAGCAGAATTATTTTTCAGAGAAGTAGTGAGACTTCATGGTTTGCCAAAGACCATAGTTTCAGATCGGGACACTAAGTTTGTTGGATATTTTTGGCGTACATTATGGAAGAAGTTGAAGACAGATTTGAAGTTCAGTTCATCACATCATCCACAGACTGATGGACAGACAGAGGTGGTGAATAGGAGTTTGGGAAATTTGCTGAGATGTTTGGTTGGAGATAAGCCAACAGGATGGGATTTGATTTTACCACAGGCAGAATTTGCATACAATAATTTTGTCAACAGGAGCACTGGTAAATCACCATTTCAGATTATATATGGAAGTAGTCCAAGAAATGCATCTGAATTGAGAAAGATAGATAAAGGAGAAATAAGTAGTGCTGAAGCTGAAGATTTTGCAGAACACTTGAAGAACATCCATGAGGAGGTGAGGAAGCATATTACCAAGATGAATGCACAGTATAAGGCTAAGGTAGATGAGAAAAGGAGGTATAAGGAATTTCAGGTTGGTGATGAAGTCATGGTTCATTTGCGGAAGGATCGGTTTCCAGTTGGTACATATAACAAGCTGAAAATGAAGAAGTTTGGGCCATGTAAGATACTGAAGAAGCATGATTCAGGAAATGCATATGAGGTAGAATTGCCTAGTGAGCTGAATATTTCACCAGTGTTTAACATTTCAGATCTGACAGAGTATCATGAAGGAGGTGTTGAAGATGAGGTTGCAGCAGCACAGTGGAGTATTCCAGCAACTAGTTCAGACACTAAGGAGATCGAAGATATACTGGACAGTCGTGTTGGCAGAAGCACAAGGAACAGGACATATGAAGAATATCTGGTCAAGTGGAAAGGACGGCCTGTTGAAGATTCATCATGGCTGACAAAGGAGGAGGTTAGCCATCTTGGTTTTCCTCTGCACCCCTGAGTCGTGACAGGGTCACTTCTCAAATTACCCCGGGTGTCTGATGCAGGAGCATCCTGGGCGTAAGAGCAATCTTGCATCACCCAAAAATATTTATGTTTTTATTCAATAAGGGCTATTTTGTGCAGAGCTACTATTTATGGAAAGTTACTATTTTTGGTAATTTTTGTATGTGCTCAGAATGATCTGATTTTTTTCTTGGAGGTTCATTTTGGTCATATAAGTCTGCCAGTAAAGTTTCATTTCCAGATCAAGTGTATATTGGAAGATATTGAAGATTTTTGGTATTGGCAGCAGGGTACAGAAACTTTGAACTCAGTTTTGAAGGCTTTAGAGGCCCCGGATGAGGTCAAAAATTTGGGTGACGGGCGCTTGCGCGGGTCAAGCCTGTAGGGCACTTCTGGCATTTCTGAAATGGGGTTATAGTGGCCGAGCGGGTCAACTGGTGATGACTTATGGTCTTCGGAAGTTGGACCACCTGAAATGGCAAAAAATAATTTTCTTCAAAATTTCTGTTCGGGTTTCAAAAGTTATTTTGAGCCAACTATGATGTAATAAAATGTAAAATAAAATAATTCTAAGTTTGGTCGGCCTTATTGGCTAAAATTCTGGAACCTTCCCAGGCGGTGGATAATTGCCTATATAAGGAAGGCTGTATTATTGTCTTAGGCAGTTCAGAATAGTTCTGGGTAGTAGATCTGGGTAATAATTCGAGGCTTTGTCCTACAGAATATTGTAAGGGAATGCCCATGTGGCTTTGCATATTGTAATTCTGAAAGTTTGTAATTCCACATTTGTGGAGATAATAAGAAGCCAATTCTCTGTTCTTACATATTGTTGTTGTTTCTCTATTTCTGTTATGTGTTTGTGGTATTAAGGGGAGCACCCTTCATCAGTTTCCATCCTAGAGGAAAATGGTTTGGTCAAATTGGAGAATATTGAAGAGGCTTATCAATTTGCATTGAAAGCTAAGGAGAAATTGAATAAGACACATGAGAAAAGAAAAAGAGGTAGAGGTGGTAGATTCCCTAGAGGAAGAGGTAGATCCCATGGTGAAAACAATAGATCTAAACTAGAAAAGACAACTTCGGATAAAGGCAAGACTAAGTGGAAAGGTGAAAGTTCATCTAGAGGTAGAGGTAGTAACTACCGAGGTGGTTATAACAGAAGTGGTTTCCAAGGAACTTGTTACAATTGTGGAGAAGAAATACATAGATCATTTGAGTGTACACATGTAAGTAAGAAGGTTGGTAACAATCGGAATGCTTTGGTGCAAGATGAGTCACTGAATGAACCTGAGAAGGAAAATAATTTGATGGTAAGGAGAGCACTTTGGAATGAAGGTAAAAAGGAAGATCTGGTAAGGATAAGTTTGTTCAAGACTAGATGTAGAGTTTTTGACAATGTTTGGAAGGTAATCATTGACAGTGGTAGGTCAAAGAATCTGGCATCTGAAGAGATGGTCACAAAGTTTTAGTTAAAAAGGTTGGAACATTCAAAGCCCTATCAGATTTCATGGATCAAAGATGAGCATACACTCTTGGTAAGTGAACAATGTTATGTGAATTTGAAAATTGGAAAGTACTATGATAAGGTGTTATGTGATACCATGCCTATGGATTGTTGTCATATTTTGTTGGGTAGACCTTGGCAATATGATAGACATGCTAGATATGATGGGAGATTACATAAGTATACTATTTGGGTTGATGGAAAAAGACAAATCTTGTTACCTTTGATAGAAGAACCTGTTAGTAATGTTTGCACATTTGTGAATGTTTTCTTGATGGAAGGAAGAAATTTTGTTAAGGATTTAAAGAGAAATGATGTATGTTTTGTTGTGATTACTAAAAAACTAAGTACAAAAATGAAGGATAATATCCTTGAGGAGATTGATAAGTTACTCACCGAGTACAGTGAAATTATTTTTGATAATGTACCTAATGGTTTTCTACTGAAGAGAAGCATTGATCATTGCATGGATCTCATCCCTGGAGCTAGTTTACCGAACAAGGCACCTCATCGGCTGACGCCTACCAAGAATCATGAATTGAACTGACAGATTCAAGAATTGTTCTAGAAAGGTTTGATTAGAGAAAGTTTGAGTCCTTGTGTAGTACCTACGGTATTGGCACCTAAGAAGAATGGAGAATGTGTATTGATTCTAGAGAAATAAACAAGATAACAGTGAAGTATATGTTTCCTATACCGATGATGGATGATATAATGGACATTTTGATTGGAGAAAAGTATTTTACCAAAATTGATTTGAAAAGTGGGTATCATCATATCAAAATCAGAGAAGGTGGTGAATAGAAGACTGCTTTCAAGACAAAAGAAGGTTTGTATGAGTGGTTGGTTATGCCTTTTGGTTTAACTAATGCAATGAGTACTTTTATGAGGTTGATGAATGAAGTTTTGAAGAAATTCTTAGGTAATTTTGTGATTATATATCTTGATGACATTCAAATATTTAGTAAGACTAGAGAAATTTTTTTTTTGCATGTTAGACAAGTTTTGCAGAGATTGAAAGAAGAAAAGTTGTTGATAAATCTGAAAAAGTGTTCATTCATGAAAGAGGAGATTGTGTATTTAGGATTTGTGATTTCAGCTGATGGTTTGAAAATGGATCTTGAAAAGGTTGAAGCTATTTTGAATTGGCTCACACCTGTGAATGCTAGTGAGGTAAGATCATTTCATGGTTTGAAATTTTTTTACCGAAAGTTCATTAGGAATTTCAGTTCAATTTGTAATGCTATGACTGAGACTATAAGAGGAGAGAAAAGAGAATTCAAGTGGACACATGGAGCTGATAAAAATTTTGAGACTCTAAAGTAGAAGGTTGCTAAATTATGTATTTTGGCATTGCCTGATTTTAGTTAGGCATTTCAAGTGGAATGTGATGCAAGTGGAAGTACAATTGGAGCTGTGTTGAGTCAAGAAGGTAAACCTATTGCTTTATTTATTAAAAATTTGAATGATGGAAAAAGGAAATATTATGTGTATGATCAAGAATTCTATGCTATTGTTCAAGCACTGAAGAAATAGAGACATTATTTGATACCAAGTGAATTTGTGTTGTATATCGATCATAAAGATTTACAGTATTTGGGTAGTCAGAATAAGTTGAATAAGAGACATATGAAATGGGTTGAGTATTTTCAGAGTTATACATTCATGATAAAGCATAAGAGTGGAGTCACTAACCGAGTTGTTGATGCATTGAGTAGAAGGAGATCTTTGATAACTGAGATGAAAATTGGAATTCTAGGCTCTGATGACATGAGAGATTCTTATGAATTTGATCTTGATTTTTCTAAGCCATGGATAAAGTGCAGAGCACCTATTCAAGATCAACATAGTACTAAATGGGATGAATATTTTATGCAAGGAGGCATGTTGTTTAAAGGTATTCAGTTGTGTATACCGAGAGGAGCAATGAGAACTAATTTGATAAAAGGGAAACATAGTAGTGGTTTGGCTGGACATTTTGGTGTTGATAAGACATTGAATTTGCTTAAGGAGAAATAATTTTGGCCACAGTTGTATAAATATGTTCAAAAATTTGTGAAAAGTTGTGGAGTTTGTCAAGTTGCAAAAGGAGTTAGTCAAAATATTGGATTGTATACACCGATTGTTGTACCTGAGAAACCTTGGGTTGACATCAGTATGGATTTTGTTCTTGTCTTACTAAAGACAGTAAGAGGTAATGATTTTATATTTGTTGCTGTGGATAGATTTTCTAAAATGGCACATTTTATACCTTATAGAAAGACATTAGATGCAGTACATGTAGCAGATCTTTTCTTTAAGGAAATTGTCAAATTTCATGGATTACCGAGGAGTATTATCTGTGACTAAGACAATAAATTTGTTGGATACTTTTGGAAGACTCTTTGGAGAAATTTGGGTACCGAATTGAAATATAGTTCTACATTTCACCCACAAACTGATGGACAGACATAAGTTGTGAATAGAAGTTTGGGTAACCTTTTGAGATGTTTAGTTGGAGACACACCGGGTAATTGGGATTCTATATTGGCACAAGTAGAGTTTGCATACAATAATTTAGTGAATAGGAGTACTGGAAAAACACCTTTTAAAATTGTCAATGGCATACAACTGAGAAGTATATCAAATTTGAGAGACATTACTGATGAAAGAAAGAGAAGTACTAAAGGACTAAAATTTGCTAAGTACATGAAGACATTGCATGAAGATGTGAAGCTTAAACTAGAAAAGAGTAATAAAAAATACAAAGACAGAGCTGATAGATCAATAAGACATAAGACTTTTGATGTTGGTGATGAAGTGATGGTTCATTTGAGGAGAGGCATATTTCTTGTTGGAACATATAGGAAACTGAAGATGAAGAAGTTTGGACCTTGCAAGATTTTAAGAAAATTTTACAGTGGAAATGCATATGAAGTTGAGTTACATGATGACATGGATATATCACCTATATTCAACATTACTGATTTGTATGAGTTTGATGAACCTGAAGAAGACATGGCAGTACCGATGGATTATCCTAAGAAGCAGAATGAAGAAGTTGAGCATATTTTGGAGAAAAGAATTGGTAAAAGTACAAGAGGAAAATAGTATATGGAATATCTGGTAAAGTGGAAGAATAGATGGATTGAAGATAGTTCATAGATTTCACAGTCTGAGTTGGATGCGGCTTGGATCATACCTGTCTCATGATTTGCAGAATCATTTCAAATAACCCTAGGTGTCTGATGCAGGAGCATCTCGGGTCCTTAGCAATCCTCTATCACCAAAATCATATTTGAGTTTGTTCATGTTTCTTAGTTCCTTCTTTGACTGAGTTGGTTTGGTGTTCCTTAGTTTCCTTTGTTCACTGGTGTTGGTCGGTTATCTCTCTAGCGCTCAGTGAACTTCCCTGGCACTCGGTGATGCTTTTCTGGCACTCAATTTCCTTTCTTACCAAGTTGCTTGTTTTGGATTTCTTTTGAGGCCGGCTCATGTTTAATTTGGGTCACAGATTTAATGTTGGTATCCATCATTGGGAATCATGTGGACCTAGATCTAGTCATTCCTTCTGTTGATTATGGATCTGAAAGCTGACTTGGTTTGGTAGCCTCTTGTACAAATGTAGTTGTTTGGTTAGAGTTTAGGAGTCAGTTTTGGGATAGAAGATAGAAGATAGAAGATTAGAGATTATTTGTAGATCCTTGCATGTTTGAGGACCTTTGTGCTTGATTATAATATCTGGCCAAAAATGGGAAGGCCTTACAGCCCAACATGTATGAATCAATTTGAAGATAATATATGAAAGTTTCTACATTCTCTCTCTCTCTCACTTTTGTGTGTTGTTGCTTCCATGTGTTGTTGAGCAAGGTGGATTGGGTTAGGGTGTACCATTTCTAGCCCCTACTGTGTTTCCTCATGCGTCAAAATTTTTTTGATAAAAGATTACGCTCTGATTTGATGATCTTGATAATTTGAGTGTATGCCCCCTTGGGAAATGAATTAAAATGATGTTGGATGATTTGGTTGAGAATGGGAAATTTTGATTTGTTTCTTGCTATAGAAATTTGGAAATGCCCTGATCATGAGAGGATTTGATGAGAAAAGATTTGATTGATAAGATGTTGATGCTCCAGATAAGTTGATGATGGTTTGGTATCATTTAATATCAGTCAGAATCACTTGGTTGATGTTGATGTCAATCTAATAGGATAAATTGATGGGTTGATATTTCGCTCTCAAGATCTAGAGAGACAAAACACTTATTTTCCTTCCTCGAGATCTAGAGTTAGGAGATTTGATGCGCTCAAGATGAGAAAATGGATGATAGGATAACTTGATCGATGTTAGATGATCACTTGGATGATTTGACTGATTGATATTTGATATGACATGATTAGATGTTTTGATGATATAGGGTTGATTGGATTTTCTCATGATGCAAAATTATGGATTAGAGAAGAGAAGGGCCATCCATTGGTGTAGGTGTAAGCATAGATTTAAGTGATGGATAGAGTTAGGTTGCCCCTAGTTTATTAGCATGATTGATTATTGATGATGTCCTTGATGAAGCATGAATTATTTTATGGATCATCATTTACTTGTACTTGTATCTTGATGATGTTGATGTACCTTTGATGATCAGATTGAGCATGATTTTTGATGATGGATACTTCAAGCATTCATGATGTTGATCAGGACTTTGGTTATACATTGATGGAAATTTGATGATGTTGATCAAGACTTTTATTATATATTGATGGACATTTGATGATGTAGCTATGAAGAAATTTGATGATGTACCATTGATGATATCATTAATTCTTTGATGTATCTGTTGGAGATTTTCCAGTAGGCTAGTACTGACTGTATGTTTGTCATTGATGACACACTATGGAAAGTAGCATGCCTAGAAGTCTTATACAGTAAGCTTTCAGTATATGTAGCATGGAAATGATATCAACATGATATCATGGGCATAGAGGTTAACTATTAGTACAAATAATTATGTAGTAGCTGTTAGAATAACTAAGAGGGGGTGAATCAGTTATCCAGTGTCCCAAATCAAAATGTATAATTCAAAACAATTTCTTCAATTCCTACTGCTCGGTAAACAATAAATACTTTTACTATCTATGTATTTACCAATTATCAATCTAATACTTATAACTGTTACTGATCAAATCTAACATGTAATATGGAAAAACAAATATTGTAATCAACACATAACATAAGATTTAATGTGGAAACCCTATAAAGGGAAAAACCACTCAGGATTGACAACCCAAAAATGTTCACTCTTTTGAAGTGAGGTCAGTGAAGACCCAACCCTATTAAAGGTTACAAACACACTGTCAGGTGTGACCTTGTTAGAGGATTTTAGACTAGAAGTTATCATCCAACTAGCATTCACTATGGGGTTGATAGGATAACAATGTTCATTCTATGAATGATACATCATAAGACTTTCTAAGTCCACTTAGTTAAGAGATTTGATTGTGTACAATGGTTAAATATGTAACAGTAAATGATCTGCCTTAATACAACTTCAATTACAGATTACAGACCAATATTTTTCTCATATAAATCCTCTTGATCAATATATCACTTCAGATTCAATACTGTGTCAACTTACTATCCATCAGTAATTGCTCTTTGTAGCTCGGTAACTATTCGGCAGCTTGGTTCTTACTAACTAGTATGATCAGAATGCATGAAGCTTGTTCACACAATAATTTAGTAGTAACTTCTTCTTCTAGCATGTGTTTCATAATGAAACCCTAGTCTCTTATATAAACAAGTAAATCATTTTCTTTCTATCCATCAGATTTTGCCACTTAACCACATTCATTGATTTTGCCACTTCAAGCTTCCTCAGCTGATGTGTCAATAACTCATTTCAATCTGCTTTGTTAGATCTTTTTTATTTATGTTAGTCATCGATCATCACAAAAAACATTATCTGTTACCTCAGAATCATACACTTGCCAGCTCATCAATCTTACCAGCTAAACTGATCATTTAATTCATTCTGTTCTTGTCGGTTAACAAAGAAATGCATCGGTGAACACAAGCTCAGTGAACATTATGCTCAATATACACTACACTCCGTCAGTGTATACTAAAATGCTTTCATTTACCGACAACACTGCTTTGTGTCATTCAACTCTATTCTTCATTATAGATGAATGCAACATAATGAAGTCAATTCCATCAAGTCATAGACTCATCAACAAGTTACTCAATGTATTCTTTATCCTCATCTAACTTATACATCTTCCTCATGTAGATTTCTCTTTTCTTCCTTTCTTTAATCCACCTTTCTTTAGATGTGTTGGTATAGTAACTTACAAGATAAGTACTGTCAAGCTAGTTGACATCAATGACAACATAAAACTAATTTAATCATCTTGCATTATCTAATCATCAACTTCTTAGTAATCTTGAATTACAGATTCTTCATTCTAGTTCCAAATCAGTTGTAGTTCATCAATCTCTCCCTTTGGCATTGATGGCAACTCAAGTAATATGAAATGTACCATACACATACCAAACATGTATTCTACAACTCTGTAAACAAATGTTGTAAGTTGAATAGACTTAATATGTTTAATCACTATGTTACTCAACATTTGTAATGTTTTAATGCTTGTCATCAGATGTGATCTTTTTAGTTCTCATGTTTCTGCTTCTGTTCTTAGTAATTGATCTTCAATTCTCTGTTCCTTACAGATTGTCTCTCCCTCATATAGTTCTCATCGGTGTAGTTTCTCTCTTTGTATTTATCTCTCCTCTTCATATTATTTATCTCTCCCTTTGAAAACAATGCCAAAGAAACAAATAAACAAATAGCTCTATCAGTATCCAAGTAACTCTTTGTTGTCCATTACATTCTCTATATCTTTGTATACTGATATCTCAATCTATTTTAGTTCTTCAAACTTAATCACAACCTTGAACATGATTCAAAGTGTGAACTATGATGCATCAACATGAATGATCTTATGACATGGTTTCGCTGATCCAACATCCAGATCACCTTAGTGACCAATAGACAAGGGATGGACCCCAAGTCTAGTCCTCAAGTATTCAAATGTGTCCTTCGGTAGAGGCTTTGTAAAGATGTCTGCAAGTTGTTCCTTAGATGTAACAAATTCTAACTTCACTTGCTTCTCCTGCACTTGTTCTCTTAAGTAATGATACTTAATAGATATATGCTTTGTTTTTGTGTGCATCACAGGATTCTTTGAAATGTTAATAGCACTAGTGTTGTCACAGTATATAATCACCAGGTCAGTGATTACCTCATTAATTCCTTCCAACACTTTCTTGATGTATGCAATGTTTGAGAAATTTGTAGCAGTAGCAACATACTCTGCTTCTTTTGTTGACTGAGAAATGCAAGCTTGCTTTTTACTTGTCCAGGTTACAAGTCTTTCACTAAAGAAAAATGCTCCTATGGTGGTGCTTTTCCTATCATCTACATTTCCAACCCAATCAGCATCGGTATAAACCTTCAGTTCAAACTTTCCTTCCTTAGGATACAAAATACCATAATCTTCTATCTTTTTCAGAAATCTAAGGATTCTTTTAGTAGCTATCATGTGAGATTCTCTAGGGTTAGTAGAAAACCTAGCAACAATCCCCACATCATGTGCTATATCTGGTCTACTATGAACTACATATATTAGTTTACCAATCATGGATCGGTAAAGTGTCTGATTTACCTCTATAGTTTCATCCTCCTTTGTCAACTTTCATCTAGTAGCCATTGGTGTTCCCATAGGTTTAGCATTTTCCATGCCAAATGTCTTCAATACTTCCTTTATGTACTTAGACTATGTGATGAATATCCCATCACTCTGTTGAATCACTTGTAGTCCTAGAAAGAATTTAATCTCTCCAAACATAGACATTTCAAATTCTTTTTGCATCTCATTAGCAAAGGCTTTGCATATATGATCTTGTCCTCCAATAATAATATCATCCACAAATATTTCAACAATAAGAATAGTGTCATCAATATTACCATTCATATACAGATTATTGTTTTCACTTGTTCTAAAAAATCCAATACTTAGCAAGTAAGTATGCAGACTTTCATACCATGCTCTTAGTGCTTGCTTCAATCCATATAAAGCTTTATGTAATCTACATACCATGTCTCTATTGTCTGGATCAACAAATCCTTCCAATTGTTCTATGTAGACTTCTTCAAGTATACCATTTAGAAATGCTAACTTCACATCCATTTGATAGACTTTGAACTTCTTGTGTGCAACATATGCAAGTAGCATTCTTACTCCTAATCTAGCAACAGGTGAAAATGTTTCACCATAGTCAATACCTTCTATTAGAATAACTAAGAGGGGGTGAATCAATTATCCAAGTCCCAAAAAAAAATGAGTAATCCAAAATACTATTTCTCAAATTTCTATCAGTCGGTAAACAAATATATGATTCACTATCAGTGTTTTTACTAATCTTTAGTTAAGACTCTTAGTAATTACCGATTAAACCAAATAGATAAAATGTAAAGTATGATAGTAAAAAGATATCACAATCAACACATAACACAATGATTTAACGTGGAAACCTTGTTAAGGGAAAAACCACCTGGGAACTGGCAACCCAAAAATTTCACTCTTCTGAAGTGAGGCCTGTGAGGACCCAACCCTGTTAAAGGTTACAATACACACTGTCAAGTGTGACCTTGTTAGAGGATTTTACACTAGAAGTCATCTTTCAACCACCATATCACTCACTGTGCAGGTTTATAGGATAACAATGTTTCACTTGTTAGAATGAAACATAAATAAGACTTAAAAGTCCACTTGGTTAAGAGATTTACACTATTTACAATTATTAGAAAGTAACAGTAAGTTGATCTACCTTAATACAAAAAATTGCAGATTACAGATCAATGTTTTGCTCTTACAAATATTTCTGACCAATATATCACTTCAGATCTTAACATCAATTCCACTTACAATCACTTGGTAATATGCTCTGTGTAGCTCGATTATTCCTCTGTGTAGCTCAATTCTTATTCTGTAGCTCAGTTTAGTAACCTGTATGATCAGAAATGCATGAATACTGGTTCATGCTCCACTCCTACAATATCTCCTTCTTCTTTTGATTCTCTGATAAATACAATGTATTTTCTTTCCTCTTAAATAAACATGCAAGGCCATTTTATTTTCATCAATTAGATTTTGCCGCTTAATCATATCCACTGATTTTTTTTGCTTTAAACTTCCTTGGATGATGTGTCAATAACACATTTAAATTACCTCCATCAAATCTTCCTTGAATTTTGTTAGCCGTAGATCCTTGTAACAAACTTTGACTTTTCACTCTGATTTCTAGGTTCTAGCTCATCATTCTTGTCGCGAAATTGTCTAGCCAATGATATCATTAAATGCTTTTCTATTCTCCTTAGTTAACAAAGAAATGCATCAGTAAACCTTCATCGGTTAAACTTGTGCTCAGTATACAACACACTGCGTTGGTGTATACTGTTGTTGGTGTTTACATTGAGATTCTCAGTAAACATTAAACTGTCCTATTTTACCGACAAACACTGCTTTGTGTCTTTTAGTTCCTTTCTCCATAATAGATGAATACAACATACTAAAGTCAATATAATGAGATCAAAGACTCATCAATAAGTTATCTAATGCATTCCTTATCCTCATCTACTGTGACCATCTTCCACCATTCTTCAGATGTCTCGGTATGATAACTTACAAGATAAGTACTTGTCAAACTAATATGAAACTAGTTGACATCAATGAAAACATAATACTAATTTAACATATTGTATATCTATATAGCCACTTTCCATGTAATCTTCAATCACTGTTTCAACAATCTCTCCAATCAGTTGTAGGTTCAACAATCTCTCCCTTTGGCATTGATGGAAACTCAAATAATATGAATGTACCAAACACATAACAAACATATACTCTACCTTAGCTTAACTCTCCCTTACATAGTTCATCCTTAACTCTTCCTATTTAGTATTCTCACCCTTTGTCTTTATAGTACAGATTCTCTCCCTTTCACTCATTCATATTTTCCCATTCTCTCCCTTTGACAATAATGCCAAATGAACAAAATAAACAAACATCCTTGTTGTCCAATCTACTTCATTGTATCTCAATATATTGATATCTCTATTTGTTCTTCAAACTTAATCACAACCTTGAACTTAATCAAAGTGTGATCTATGCTAGCATCAACATGAATGATCTTCTAATATAATGGGCTGATGCAGCATTCCAGATCACCTTAGTGACCAATAGACAGGGGACAGACCCTGAGTCTATTCCTCAAATATTCAAAAGTATCTTTCGGCAGAGGCTTTGTAAAAATGTCTGCAAGTTGTTCTTTTGATGTAACAAACTCCAGTTTAACTTGCTTTTCCTGCACTTGTTCCCTTAAGTAATGATATTTAATTGATATATGCTTTGTTTTTTAGTGCATTACCAAATTCTTTGATATGTTTATAGCACTTGTGTTGTCACTTTATATAGTCACTGGATTAGTGATTACCTCATTCATTCCTTCTAACACTTGCTTGATATAGGCTGTGTTTGAACAATTTATTGCAGCAGCAACATATTCAGCTTTAGTTGTTGACTGAGAAATACAACTCTGCTTTTTTCTTGTCCAGGTTACAAGTCTGTCTCCAAAGAAAAATGCTCCTCTAGTTGTACTTTTCCTATCATCTACTTTCCTAGTCCAGTCAGCATCATTATACACTTTCAGTTCAAATTTTCCATCTCTTGAATACCATAAACCATAATCATCAATCTTCTTAAGATATCTCAATGTCCTTTTTGTAGCTATCATGTGTGATTCTTTTGGATTTGCAAAAAATCTTGCAACTATACCAACAACATGAGCTATATCTAGTCTACTATGAACTACATACATCATCTTACCAATCATGGATCGGTAAAGTGTCTGATTTACCTCGGTAGTCTCATCTTCCTTTGTCAACTTACATCCAGTAGCCATCGGTGTTCCCACTAGTTTTGCATCTTCCATGCCGAATGTCTTCAATACCTCCTTTATGTATTTTGTTTGAGTGATGCAGATTCCATCACTGTGCTAAATCACCTACAGTCCTAGAAAGAACTTAATCTCTCCGAACTTTGACATTTCAAATTCCTTTTGCATCTCATCAACAAATGCTTTACATACAATATCTCTACCTTCAAAAATTATATCATCAACAAATATTTCAGCTATGATAATAGTATCATTAGTGTTACCTTTCATATACAAGTTACTATTATCACTAGTTCTTATAAAGCCAATACTTAACAAGTAAGTATGTAATCTCTCATACCAAGCTCTAGGTGCTTGTTTCAATCCATACAGTGCTTTGTGTAGCCTACAAATAATATCTTTGTTGTCTAGATCTTCAAATCCTTGTGGTTGTTCAATGTAGACTTCCTCTTCTAGTATTCCATTCAGAAAAGCTGACTTGACATCCATTTGGTATACCTTAAATTTCTTATGTGCAGCATATGCTAGTAACATTCTGACACCTTCAAGTCTTTCAATATGTGCAAATGTCTCACCATAATCTATCCCTTCTTCCTGTGCATAGCCTTTGCATACAAGTCTTGCTTTATTTTTGGTTACTTCTCCATTCTCATTCAACTTGTTTCTAAAAATCCATTTAGTACCAATAACATTTTTTTCTTTAGGTCTGTGTGCTAAGGTCCAAGTCTTATTCTTTTCTATTTGCTCAATCTCTTCAGTCATTTCTTTAACCCATTCATCATTATCTAAAGTAACTTTCACATTCTTAGGCTCAAATTCACAAACTAAGCATGTAACTTGTCTTGTTTTGCTTCTTGTTTGCATTCCAGCATCTTTGTTTCCAATAATCTAATCTTCAGGATGATGTCTTCTAATAAATCTTGTCAGTAGCCTATCTCTCCTTTCTTGTTCATCCTATTGTACATCCTGTTCTGGTTCATTTGCTTGCTCAGGAGCTCCTCCTTGATCATCGGTATGTTCTGTTGGTTTTGTCAGTTGTGGTACATTGTTTATCTATTGACTGGTTGACACAATTTGTGGTGTCTTCAATTGAAACTTAGGAAACTCATAGTAAGTGAACTATCTGTAATCTTCTGGTTCCTTCATCTACTCATCTATGATCTTATCATCATATTCATCAACATGAACATTCACACTTTCAACAATCTTGTTAGTAACTTTGTTCAGACATTTGTAAGCTTTGCTTTGGGTAGAATATCCTAAAAATATTCCTTCATCTCCTTTGGAATCAAACTTACCATTCCTATCATCTTTCAAGATAAAACATTTACTACCAAAGATTCTAAAGTAACTTACATTGGGCTTGTGTCCAAACCAAAGTTCATAGGGTGTTTGGTTGGAGTCTTTCTTCAATTGTACTTGGTTAAGCACATAGACTAGTGTGCTTACAGCTTCTCTCCATAATTTCTGAGTGACATTCTTTTGAATCATCAGTTTTCTAGCACAATCAATTATTGATCTATTTCTTCTCTCAGAAATGCCATTTTGTTGTGGTGTTCTTGGTGCTGAAACTTGTCTTTGAATTACATGCTCATTATAGAAATTAGTAAATTCATCAGATATAAATTCACCGCCTCTATCTGATCTAAGACATTTGATTTCCTTTCCAATTTCTTTTTCTACTTTAGCCTTATACCACTTAAAAATTTTGAAGGCTTCTGACTTTTCTTTCAAAAACATAATTGTCATTAGTCTAGTGTAATCATCAACAAAGAGAATAAAGTATCTATCACCATAGTAACTCCGTGTTCTCATAGGTCCACATAAGTTGGTATGAACCAACTCAAGAATTTTCTTTGTTGAGAAATCCTTACTCTTAAAACTAGACTTTGTCATTTTCCCCTTTTGACATTCATAACACATAATATGATCAGGCTTAGATAAGTTAGGCAAACGTCTAACTCTTTTCTTTCTACTGATTTTGATCATATTATCAAAGTTTACATGACATGACCGTTTGAGCCATAACCAAGCATCTTCATCTTTCATAAGTAGGCAAGAAGACTCATCAATATCAAGATGAAAAAGATTACCTCTGGTTTGAGTACCAGTCCCAACAAGTCTTCCTCCTTCTTCAAATATTTTCACCTTTTTGTTTTCAAACACTAGTCTATGGCCTGAATTGTTTAGTTGTGCCACACTTAATAGATTGTAATTCAGTCCATATACCTAGTAAGCATTCTCACATTTTATTCTATCATTAATTACAAGGGTACCTTTACCTTTCATAGTGCATGGGGCATCATTTCCCATTCTTACAGACCCACCATTATATTCAACTAATTCATCAAATTTATCTACATCACCTGTCATATGATGTGTGCAGCCACTGTCAATGATCCATGTTTCACTCTTGCTTATCCTTGAGATCGAGGCTGATTCTTCTTGTCTTTCATCTTCTTCTAAATCTTCCTTCATTACAACAACCACTACCTCTTCATCATTAGAATCAAACTCAGAGTTAGTATCTTCAGCTATATAACAAGCCTTTTTACCTTTGTCCTTTCGGTCATATCTATTATTGTGTCGGTAGCTTCTGTTAACTCTTCTCCCATAACTTCCTTCATATTTATCTCTCAGTCCATCATCATCATTTCTCTTCTAAGGACATCTAGCAGCAATATGACCAAGTTCTTTATAGTTAAAACATGCCAAGGGTAACTTACCTCTATATCTTCCTTACCCTTTCGGCAATTTTCTAGCCATCAGTGCTTCAAGCTCATTAAGTTCATCATCAGTATCACTTTCACTATCATTGTTCTTATTTTTCTTACCAGATTTGCTAATCTTCAGAGAAGACATGAAAGCAGACTCAATAGAAGGTACAACACTATTATCAAAGTTGTTCAATTCAAAAGTAGTAAGCTTACCGATCAAGGTATCAAGTGTAAGATTGGATGTGTCTCGGTTCTCATGAATTGTCAATACTTTGATTGCATAGATAGGTAGCAAGGTTCTAAGGATTTTTCTGATTATAGTCTCTTTAATAGTTCCATCAGATGCTCTTATAGCATAAACAACCTCTTTAATACTGTTTGAATATTCAACAATATTTTCTCCTTCTTTCATTCTCATTTCATCAAATTTTTGTCTCAAGCTTTCTACTCTTGCTCTTTTGACAGATGTTTTACCACTGTATACTTGCTCTAGTCTATCCCACATTGCCTTAGTAGTAGTCGATCCTTTGATTTCTTCAAATTCAGCATTGGTATAGGTAGCAAAAAGTTCCATCATTGCTACATTGTGATCATGCTTGTCTTTTAGTTGTTGCACAGTTAGAGGACCAGTCCGTTCGTTGTAGCTAGTTGTCATAAAATCTAGTGCATCTCCACCAATTCTAGCTATATGCAATTTCATTCTTTTTTTCCATACTGAGAAGTTATCTTTGTTTAGTCTAGGCACTTCCCTCTTACTCATTTTGAGATCTTTATGCTCAAGTCCTTAAAACTCTATTCCAAGCAACCAAACAGCTCTGATACCAATTGTTAGAATAACTGAGAGGGGGGTGAATCAGTTATCCAAGTCCCAAAACAAAATGAGTAATCCAAAATACTATTTCTCAAATTTTTGTCAGTCGGTAAACAAATATATGATTCACTATTAGTGTTTTTACCAATCTTTAGTTAAGACTCTTAGTAATTACCAATTAAACCAAATAGCTAAAATGTAAAGTATGATAGAAAATAGATATCACAATCAACACATAACATGATGATTTAATGTGGAAACCTTGTTAAGGGAAAAACCACCTGGGAACCGGCAACCCAAAAATTTCACTCTTCTAAAGTGAGGCCTATGAGGACCCAACCCTGTTAAAGGTTACAATACACATTGTCAGGTGTGACCTTGTTAGAGGATTTTACACTAGAAGTCATCTTTCAACCATGATATCACTCACTATGTGGGTTTACAGGATAGCAATGTTTCACTTGTTAGAATGAAACATAAATAAGACTTAAAAGTCTGCTCGGTTAAGTGATTTACACTATTTACAATTATTAGAAAGTAATAGTAAGTTGATCTACCTTAATACAACAAATTGTAGATTACAGATCAATGTTTCCTCTTACAAATATTTCTAGCCAATATATCACTTCAGATCTTAACATCAATTCCACTTACAATTACTCGGTAATATGCTATGTGTAGCTTGATTATTCCTCTGTGTAGCTCAATTCTTATTTTACAGCTTGGTTCAGTAACCTATATGATTAGAAATGCATGAATACTAGTTCACGCTCCACTCCTGTAGTATCTCCTTCTTCTTCCGATTCTCTGATAAATACAATGTATTTTCTTTCCCCTTAAATAAACATGCAAGGCCGTTTTATTTTCATCCATTAGATTTTGTCGCTTAATCATATCCACTGATTTTTCCGCTTTAAACTTCCTCAGCTGATGTGTCAATAACACATTTAAATTAACTCCATCAGATCTTCCTTCAATTTTGTTAGCCGTAGATCCTTGTAACAAACTTTGACTTTTCACTCTGATTTCGAGGTTCCAACTCATCATTCTTGTCATCAAATTGTCTAGCCGACAATATCATTAAATGCTTTTCTATTCTCCTCAGTTAATAAAGAAATGCATTGGTAAACCTTCATTGGTTAAACTTGTCCTTAGTATACAACACATTGCATCGGTGTATACTGTCGTTGGTGTTTACATTGAGATTCTCGGTAAACATTAAACTGTTCTATTTTACCGACAAACACTGCTTTGTGTCTTTTAGTTCCTTTCTCCATAATAGATGAATACAACATACTAAAGTCAATATAATGAGATCAAAGACTCATCAATAAGTTATCCAATGCATTCCTTATCCTCATTTGATGTGACCATCTTCCACCATTCTTCAGATGTCTCAGTATGATAACTTACAAGATAAGTACTTTTCAAACTAATATGAAACTAGTTGACATCAATGACAACATAATACTGAATTAACATATTGTATATCTATACAACCACTTTCCATGTGACCTTCAATCACTATTTCAATAATCTCTCTAATTAGTTGTAAATCAGTTGTAGGCTCAACACCTTCTTCCTATGCATATCCCTTGCATACCAATCTAGCTTTATTCCTTGTAACTTCACCATTTTCATTCAGCTTATTCCTGAATACCCACTTAGTACCAATAACATTCTTGTCTTTTGGTCAGGGTACTAAGGACCAAGTTTTGTTCTTCTCTATTTTCTCTATCTCCTCAGTCATTGCATTAATCCATTCCTCATTCTCTAATGCAACTTTCACAGTTTCAAGTTCAAATTCACAAACTAAGCATGTACCTTGTCTTGTTTTGCTTCTAGTTTGCATTCCAGCTTGTCTGTCTCCAATAATCTATGTCTTAAGATGGTGTCTTCTGACAAATCTAGCTAGTATTCTATCTCTTCTTTCTTGTTCATCCTGTTCAGGTTCATTAGCTTGCTCAGTAGCTTCATCTTTTTCATCGGTTTGTTCTTCCTACTATTGTGCATTGTTTCCCTGCTAACCAGTTGTCACAGCTTGCAATTTCAGTAGATACTCTAGATGTTCTATGTAAGTGAATCTACCATAGTCTTCCAGTTCCTTTATACTTTCCTCTATGTTCTTGTCATCAAACTCATCAACATGAACATTAGTACTTTCAACTATCTTATTTGTAACCTTATTCAGACATTTGTATGCTTTACTTGTAGTGGAATATCCCAAAAATATCCCTTCATCTCTTTTAGAATTAAATTTAGCTTGTCCCACATTTGTTTGGTAGTATTGCATCCCTTAATGTCTTCAAATTTAGTGTCGATATAGGTAGCAGCAAGTTCCATCATAGTGATATTGTGTTCATGCTTGTCTCTTAGTTGATCAAGGGTTAAGGGACCAGTGGGTGGTTGCATATATCCATTCTTCATCAAATCTACAACTGAGTTCCCAATTCTAGATAAGTGCAACAACATTTGACTTTTCCATACTATGAAATTCTCTTTGTTTAATTTTGGTACTTCCCTCTTATACATCTTGAGACCTTTGTGCTGAAGTCCTTAAAACTCTATTCTAAGCAACCGAAGCTCTAATACCAATTGTTAGAATAACTGAGAGGGGGGTGAATTAGTTATCCAGTGTCCCAAATCAAAATGTATAATTCAAAACAATTTCTTCAATTCCTCCTACTTGGTAAACAATAAATACTTGTACTGTCTGTGCATTTACCGATTATCAATCTAATACTTATAACTATTATCAATCAAATCTAACATGTAATATGCAAAAACAAATATTGTAATCAACACATAACACAAGAGATTTAACGTGGAAACCTTGTAAAGGGAAAAACCACCTGGGACCGACAACCCAAAAATTTTCACTCTTCTGAAGTGAAGTCGGTGAAGACCCATTTTTTTAGAAATTTTCACAAATGGTATCAAAAGTTTAAGTGTGATATATTATTGGAAAGGTCTTTTCGAGCCTAATCCAACCATGATGGTTTCATTTTCAGATTTTTTCATTTGATCAGTTATCTTTACAGATTATCTAATTTTTTATTTTGCTAACTTTGTGGGCCTAACAAGTTGTGGTTGTAGGTGCTCTTTCTTGAGATATTTTTCCAAAAGAATGCAAGTCAAAGAGGGCTACTAATGGTTTTTGCAGGGCTTCCCTAAGCATAAAAACTAAATCAAGTGCTTGTTTAATTGCTTTCTTTATTGAGTGCGGCATATACTAGTTGTTTCATTTCATAGGCGCTTAATACCTTGTTGTAGGAATTTTGAGGTGGTAGGAGAGTATGCTCTTCACCCTTGTGGTGAAATAGAAATCTTGACCCATCTTGGGATTTTGAAAGCAAGGGGGTAATTAAATCTTTTCTTGGTGTGTTTGGGTGGATTTTTTGAGATAGGGGAGTATGCTCTTCACCCTTGTGGTGAACCAAAAACGTTGAACCTCAAAAATTGATCTACTCTTTGTTTAGATTTAGAATCCTTTAGCGGGCCTGCTCTTGAGCAATCAAGAGGAATGACCCAAGTGGGGACAAGCTAATACCGAGCTATTCCAACCCACTATAATCTCAAGGCTATCGAGGATACAAAACCT
This sequence comes from Chamaecyparis obtusa, assembly GCA_027943335.1. NCBI lineage: Eukaryota > Viridiplantae > Streptophyta > Pinopsida > Cupressales > Cupressaceae > Chamaecyparis > Chamaecyparis obtusa. The sequence goes on along the minus strand of BSBK01009399.1, from coordinate 269,392 downwards.
TGGTAGACATAGTACTTATCTTCACTTGATGTGAGTAACTTGTGGGATTGTGACCATGAGGAAAGCATTGAGCAAGAATGCTTAAGGTACTCTTGAGGCCGCGAGGTCCTAGTCCTTTATGAGGAGCAAGAGGGGTGCTATGAACAGAAGCCCTTACTATGAACCATTAGATAGAGGCCACCTTATTTTAGCCACTTAGCTTCTTGGTGCAAGGATTGATCCAAGTGGACTTACCCAGATCACCCCAAGACACTCACCATATGTGGTCCTTTGGTTGTGTTATTGACACTTCCATGACAACGCCAATATCTCTTGTGGGCAACCACTTGGTGTGAGGCAAGGGAGCATAAAGTTGTGGGCCAAGTTGCTAAGTAATGAGCCTTGTCCTTCTAGGTAGTAATTGCTTGAATTGTCTTCGATTGTGCTATACCAGTGTAAACGTTCTCAACATTCAAATGAATGGTAGCATTCATAAGGTTTTCTATTTTGATATCACAATTGCTTGTCTTGGCAAGGTTGCTTTTGCCCTTGTGCAAGTGTTTTATGACATGTTTGATCATGTAATGTTTGCAAACTTATCTATTTACTATTATCACTGTGCTTGAAATTGAAAAAACCAACCTTTACACTGAGATTTTGAACAAATTGCTTTCAAAATTGAGTTTTCACGTTCACTGGTCAAGAGTCGCACTTTTTGCCTTGAAACTATCACATAGTGAACATTTGTTGTCTGCTTGATTTGTGTCATTTTCAGTCTTCCTTGATCAGTCCAGGTCCGATCTTAGGGGTTATTACATGTTGCTCAATATCCAAATGAATTTCAATGGTATTGATTTTCACAAAATGACTCTTGGTCTTCTTTCTTCCACATCTCCCATGTCTTCCCAATATTCCATTTTCATCCTTTCTCTTCTTTCTTCCTCTTCTTCCTAAACTCTTAATGTCTTCTTGATTCTTTTCCTCTTATTATCTAGTCTACCTTCTTCTATTTCATCTCTTCTATTGATTTCTTTCATGCTTGATTCCTCCTCTTCTAGAATCATGAGTTTCAACTATCTTTCTATAGAACCTCTCTTGAGAAGGGATGATCTCGAACTCATTGCTCAATTCAAATAGTATTATTTTTCCAACCATCCCGCAAGTCATCAACTTAAGGCAAGAGTAAACAAAAAGATGCTTGAGTCTGATGCCTTTTCTAGGATTATAGACATGATTCTCTCACAATCTCCTTCTTCCAAACACTCTTTATCTTCTAGGTCTTCTCATCATTCCTCATCTTTCACATCTTACCATGCCTTTTCCAGACATTATTCTCCTTCTTCAACTTCCAAATCTTATCATGACTCTTCTCAACATCATTCAAATTCTTCCTTAGCTAAGTTTTCTTCTTTCACTAGGTCTTCACCTTCCTCTTCTTCATGATCTTGTTCTTCCTCTACTTCTCCCAAGAGTCTTTCTTTTATTCATAAGCCATACCATAATGAGCAATGTGACAATCCTTGTAATACTTTTGATGAATATGATGATAGACAATGTAGTGATACTTATGACACCTCTATTCCTCAGAGTCCTCCTAGTCATAGACTCGTGCTTACTGAAAATGGGTTGCCATATTGGAGAGATTGTGATGGTGATCCATATGATTCTGATTTTGAAAAAGAGTTTGGTTATTTTTGTAGACAATACCTTGATGATGATCCATCTACTACTGCTGAGGACTATGAAATGCAATGCGCTGATTATAAATGTTACTACTACAAGAATCTTTCCTCTAAGAATTCCACTGCTGAAAATCAAAATTGCACTTCTGAGAAAGATCATGTTAATGCTGAACCTTTGTCTTGTGATGGTCTCCTTCCATCCCCTACTTCTTCCAATACTCATACATCTCCTAAATCTTTTGATTTTTCCAAATCTTTCACAAATCCTTCATCCACCAAAGATCCTAATACTTTTCATGCAGTTCCCTACAGTTATCCTCAAGGGCTACCTCTTAAAGAAACTTAAGCTCACCTTCAATTTGCTGAAAATACTTCTAATGATGCTAAACTAAAAGATCTTAAGCCTTCATCTGCTATACTACCTACTTCAGGTAATTCTTCACCATCTCTTCTAAAGTCTTCCATACAATCCCAACATGCTTCCTTGTCCTTAGAAGTGGCTCCATGTCAAGAGGACTTTAAAAATGATAAAGAAAAGAATATAAGAAAAGATCAAGATCAAGAACCCTCCATGTCATCCAATTATTTTCATGATGTCTCTGATCTGTTTCATGGTTCCTTTGATCCTCTATGCTCTTCTACATTCATTCCACCATCTCCTAAGCAAGATCAAGCTACTACTTGCACCATTGAGCTTATTGATGATCAAAATAACCTTACCACACTTGCGCTTTCCAAAGATGATGTTTCCATTAAGGTTATTAAAAATGGTGTTGTTACTACTAATGTTAAGCCTATTGAAGATCAAGAAGCAAATTCTGCACTTGTGTTATCCAAAGGTCCTTGTCAAGATCAAAGTCCTCCATCTTCTTGTTCTACTCCTCCATGCTCGCTTCCGCTTTTTACTCTTCCTAAGTCTTTGCAAGCTTTGAACAATCCTATCAAAGAAGATGCTCCTATTCAAGATGTCCACAATTCTATTGAAAATTCCAATGCTCACTCCAAAGATGCTGATATCCTTGGTTGTCATATAGACGTTGATGAACTTATTGATTATCCTTTTGCATCTTCCACGTCCATCCTTGGACCTCCTCCACCACTACTAAGGGCTTCATGTCTTCCTTCCATCTTGGGTCCTTATGTACCTTCACTTTCCCCTCCTAATTCTCCTAATTTGTCATCCATCTCAGGTCCTTACATCCCTCCATCTCCTATCTTTCCTCAAGATCAACATAGATGCATACACTTGAATCCTTTTCATCCACTCACCCATCTAAACTAGTCATATCATCCTTCTTCTTCCACAAGTCCCAAGTCTTTTGGAAGTAACTTGAATATTCAATACAAGAAAAAGAAGCAATACAAGAATCCATGAAAAAAAGAAGATCACCATGTCTCCTCTAATCGACATGGCTACATAAAGTCAAAGGAGATATCTAAGAAAAAAACTACAAGACAAGTATGGGTTCCAAAATCCATCATTGAAGATATTCTCTCTAAATCATTAAAAGGAAATAAAAAGCCTAAGGCTATATGGATTCCAAAGTATCTCTTGAAAGATTATAATATTGAACAACAAGTGAAGTTGACATTCAAGCTTCCAAAGGCTTCCATTTCATATTCTTCCAAAAACATTCTTCCATTCCATGCGCCTAAACCACAACCTCTACTAAATATTCACTATATTCCTTCTCATATTCCTTCCTTCACATTTCCTCCATCCTCTCGCCACCCTTCAAGGTGTGTGTTGATGTTGATCTTTCCTTCCTTTCCATCTACCCTTTCATGATCCTTCCATTCATTATCCTTCTACATTCTATCATTTTTCCTCATTTGCCTATTCCTCCTATCTTCCAACCTCACTCGCTTTACATAAAACCTTATCCTCCATTTTTCTCTTCCATCTTCCTTTCCCTATCAGCATCCTTGAGCATATCAGTTTGGATCCTTGGCATATCATGGTTTATCCTTTCAAGGAGCATTATCTAAAAAGCTTACCTTCTTCCAAAAATGAAAAAAAAATAAAAAATGAAAAAAATTAAAAATGTGCCTTGGTGAAAACCTGGAAACAGGCACCTTGGTAGCAAAAGTAAAGAGAAATAAATTCATCCTATGGTGAAAACCACTCTCTTGTGGTGCCTTGGATAAGTACCATGATGAAAACCTGACAATCAGGTATCATGCGTAGTTCTTCTACATATTTCATTCATTCCATCTTCTCTCTTTGATCTTGACAATGCTGAGCTATACACAAACATTTGGCTATCTTGTGAGCTATCTTACAATGATCTTGCTTTCATTCCATTCATGTTTAGCCTTCATATTTATTTTCCTCCATTCATTCTAGCCTTTCGCTATCCTTTTCCCCTTTGGTCTTGATCTAATAAAAAGAGTAAAACACGACGCTATGAAGCCTCTTGACATGTCTACTCCTTTGGATTGCATCCTTTCCTACCCTTATACCACACTTTTGAGGCTTATCCTATGCTATCCTTTCATTGCTTGTCCAAATATGCTTTTCATGACAATTTTTCCCTAGCTTGGGTACTCTTGAGGAGTCTGCTCTTGAGGATTTCTTCCCTTTATTCTCCTTCATTCTCTTGTCTTCCACCAGCTTGCTACTCCCTCTCATTCCCCACCTTGCTAGACATTGGGACTACATGATGTGATCTTTCTTGGGAGTTCGATGCCCATTTCTATCTGAGGCATTCTTTGTACATACTTTATGATCCTGAAAAACTCCAAAAAAATTCATATATGATGCTGAAAAAATCCTAAAAATCATAAAAAGTACTAAAAAAATGAGCATCCTAGTGAAAACCTAGCAATAGGCATTTTGATGTCTCACCAAAAAAATCAAAAAAATTCAAAAAATCAAAAAAATTGAAAAAGTGCCTTGATGAAAACCTAGAAATAGGCGCCTTGGTAGCAAAAATACAAAAAAAATTTATAAAAAGTCTTGAAAAAATTTGTAATAAATCTATCAAGTGGTGAAAACTTGGAAACAGGTGCTACTTGAGACCCTTTGCACCTATGTCTATCAGTCTTGCGTGGCACTCCCTCGCTCCACTTCTCACTTTGCCTCTCTTAGCCTGGAATTGACTCTTGTCTTAGTCTAGGGGGCATCTATTGTTTTGAGCTTATCTTGGGTCTCTTTGTGCATCCGGGTTTCTTGGGCAACTTGGTTCAAATAGTGTTTCTCAACACTACCCTTGTGTTGAGTGTTTTTCAACACTTATCATATGTCCTACCTATAGTCTAGTATGATGCTATATTTCTCACTAGTAGATGCGATACTCAAAGTTTGACTCTATGATCTACACACATGCACTTGAATCGCTGAGATTTGTTTGACTTTATTTCTTTTTGTGCTATCTATGATGATTTCTTTGCTGAGTGTTCTCGCCCTATGATCATTTTTGATGATGCATAGCTAGAAGACCGAGGGAATGAGAACATGTTTTATTGCTTTTTCTGCTTGTGGGTATATTTTGTTGGTCCTAACTGTCATTAAGCATTTATGCTTGTTCCACTTGACATTGGGATCTACAAGGTATTATCCTTGACTATTTTGCAAGTGCATGCTTATAGTCATCTTGACTTTCTTGTGTCTCGATGTGAGCATAATCTTGTTATATCAAATTTAGGTAATCTCACTGCACTAGTCATCTTGACCTACATGTCTCTGATGCCTAGGTGAGATTTCCACAATTTTATCTGATATAGATCATATTCAGATTCACATAGTTATGCTAGTGTGTATTGTATGATCTTGTGACGCTACCAATAACACTCAATGATGAATATTAGATGTCTATTAGCTTTGTGACCTTGCAAATAAACCACTTTTCATGTAGCTTGCATTCTTAAGTTCATGTTAGTTTAGTCTTGCATCTTGCATATGGAGAGAGCTCTCCTTTCATCTTTCATGGAATTGTTAATGAACTGCACTCACCTTTCATTTCTTCCCGATCATGTCTTTCACTTCTGGTCTTTCATATCACACCATTTTCCTTTCATTTTGGGATCCAAACTGAAATCCTTGATCACCCAAATCACCTTTCTCCTTCTTCCATGCAGTTGGCTGACCTTTTGAGGCCTAATCCTTCAATCTTCACTGGGGCATTCTTCACTTCTTCATCTCCATCTCTTTCAAACTTCTAGTCTTTCATTCACTTTCCATCCTAAGTTCAAATTCCCCCTTCGTGGTGTTTTTAGGTTGAGGGACCACTTGGTTCATGCCCTGTGTCCCATGTGTGGGGCATATCTTCACTGCTTGATGGTTATTCTATTCTCTTTCTTCAATTATGATTTCTATTGATTTGATCATGTCTCTCTTGCTTCTGCTTTCCCTCTACTTGGATTTCATTTTCGATCCTGAGGGGGTAGACACATCATATCTTATTGGCTATCTCTTTCCTAAGTGTTCAATACTGTCGCTACCAGGCTAACCATGCAGAATTTGTTATCTCTCTGCACTTCATTCTTTGGAGTCAAATCGCTATCTACTTGCCTTCTTGGCTAATCTATTCTTTGACGTAATGTGTTCCCAGATCGATCACACATTAGTCAAAGAGGGGCAAATGTAATCACCTAAAAATGGTCATCTAGACTATTAGCCCCTTTTGCTAAATCATCAATTGCTTATTCTTGGTCAAATCCTATTTTATCATTTATTTGATTATTTTCTATGGGCTAACCATCTTATCCTAAGTTTTTATTTAAAAGGAATTCCCTCCCCTTTTATTAAATAAAAGCCCCCACTTTTCCTCTTATCCTAAGTTGCACAAATAAAGCATTATTCTTATTCTATAAAAAGAGAAAAAGCACTTTTTGTCTCATATGGACACAAAATTCAACTCTTATTTTCTCATTGGAGGATATTTGTGCACATGGATTTCTCCTCTTTCAAGCTCCACCCTTGATTAAATCTTTTGCCTCTTAATCTCCATGGTCCATTCCTTTTTCATTTCTTATAAAAGGAGAGCTCTCTTCTTCATTTTGATATCTTAGGTTTTCATGCTAATGTTATGCTGCAAGTTTTCTAGGTCATTTTGGAGCTTTTGAAGATTTGGAGCATTCTTGGCTTTTGCATCTACATGTTATCATAGTTTTCATTTCTTACATTATCATGGCATTCTTAGCTTAGATTTCCTTTATGCTTTAGATTAATCCATCTAGCTTAACTAGGAGGCTTTGTAATACTTGCATCTTTCATTTTCATAGCTTAGCTTGCATTTCCATTTCTAGCATAGCATTGCATTGCATTTTCATTCTTGATTCTTGAGGATATTGGCATTCTTTCCCTTGTCTTCATTGAATCTCCCATTGCATGGTTTTCTAGCAAGGTTATAGGCTAAATAGCTCTAGCTGAGAGCATTCTTAAAACCCTTGCACTCCATGCCTAGGGAGCTATGGATTGATTTTTGAGACCTCATTCTTGAGTGTTCTTGAATGTAATGATTCATAGAAGTGTGGTCACATTTTCACCATACAAGTACTATCAAGCTAGTTGACATCAATGACAACATAAAACTAATTTAATCATCTTGCATTATCTAATCATCAACTTGTTAGTAATCTTGAATTATAGATTCTTCATTCTGGTTCCAAATCAGTTGTAGTTCATCGGTAGCTTGTGTTAGCAGTGTTCCTGATAGAGTAACATGCATTGTTCTATGTATGGTTGTCTGTATAGTTATCATGGAGCCTTGCACACTTGGATATATTTTGAAGACATGTTAGTGATGTTTCAGTCAAGGATGCATAGTCTAATATTCAGTAGAAGTGAGGTTATGCAGTCGCTATTCGCTAGTAGTAGTTTCCTATATTTATTTAGAAGAGTCGATGGAGATTTTATTGGTTCCAGAGTTGTGCCTATCTTTTGGGTATGCACCCTTGGATTTAAGCTTAGAGAAGAGTTATTGATGTTTGGTTAAGAGTGCATGAAGTAATTTAGCTTGAGGAGAAAGATCTAGTTGTTTTGGTAGAGCTGATAGTGTGTAGCGTGCATCTACAATTATCTTATTGAACAAGTCCTAGAATTTTTTGCCTGCATAGTAGAGCTGACAAAATGTTTATCTAAGTTTTTTATGGTTTCTCTAATATGATTTTGAGGTGGTTGTAATAGGATAACTTGATTATATCATTTAGAGGATAGATATTTATAGGCAGTCATTTGTGATTGCTTAAGTGTGGTTCATGGTTGATTAAGCAGAGCAAAGAAGAGTGTGTGAAGTGTTGAACCATCAGAGGAAGGTCTATGTGACCAAGTAAAGTATTTGTGCTATACATTAGAATTGATCTAGATAGCAGGTCAAAGCACAATTCACCAAGATCTAGATATAGTGTGTATCTGTTATCCAGAAGGTTGTAACCTTTCCCCCTTTGAGTAGTGAGGTCTCAGATAGTGTGTCCTCTCCCCTAATAGGAACAATTATAAAAGACTCCTAACAGGGTTTGAACCTTGACCAGGTCTACTATACTAAATATATTGTAAAGAAACTCCCAACAGGGTTAAGGATCTTCTAACAAGGATCATAATACACTAGTATAGAATATTAGTGGGTGTCAATTCCCATCAGGGTTTTTACCTATTTGGGTTTCCTTATAACCAAAATATTGGTGTTGTGTTCATGTGTTATTTCATTGTGTTTATGCTTTCTATTTAAGTATACTTAATTGGATAAAGAATTGAATCTTGTAGATAACTGATTCACCCCCCCCCCCCCTCTTAGTTATCTCTTGGGACTATTCCTACTAATTGGTATTAGAGCCAAGTGCCTCAGAGAGAAATTTCAATAGCTTGAGGTTGATTAGATAGAATACTTCAAGAAAGAAAGTCCTAAGTTTGATGGAGAGAACTATCTTGATTGGAAGAACAAGATGGTGACTCATTTGCAGTGTATTGGTTTTGAAGTTTTTTATGTAACTATCAAAGCAGCCAAGATTCCTACCCTAGAAGATCTTGGAAAGGATGATACTACTGAAAGGAAAAAGGAATTGTTTCATCAGAATGCTATAGATAAAGAAGCCCTTATCAGTGCCCTATGTGATAGTGAATTTTCAGAGATAAAGAAATTTGACACTACCCATAAGATATAGAAGCACCTAGAAGACATGTTTGAAGGTGACAAACAAGCAAAGGATGCACACATAAAAACATGGAAGAAAAGATACAATGCATTAGAGATGTTGCCTAAAGAAAACATTAGAGCTTATAATCAAAGGATCAAAGAAGTAGTTGCTGGAATCAAGAACAATGGTGGAGAGATCTCAAAAGAAGATATTATAGACAAGTTGATGACTACTCTCACTCCATAATATGAAAAAAAGATCAACATCCTTGATGAGACTGTGCAGCTTACATCTAATTTCAAGAGAGAGACCTTGATAAGAAAAATCTCAGCTTTTGAGATTTCAAGATTGAAGACAGAACCTAAGAGTGAGATAGCCTTCAAAGCAACAATTCATGGTAAGAAATCTGCAAACACTTCTAGTAATTTTGATGATGATGATGAAGAGAAAACTTTAGATGATTTTATTGCTATGATTGCTAAAAGAGAAAAGAAAGGAAAAGGAAAATATGAAGGTCAATTACCATTTAAGTGATTTTCATGTAATAAGATCGATCACTTTGCATCTAAGTGTCCTACTAGAGCTAGAAAGTTTTAAAAGGATTACAAGCCTAAGTACTCTAAGGAATGTTACCATGCTAGAGATGGAGTTTTAGATGATGAATCAAGTGAAGAAGAAATTGGTTTCATTGCTATTGTAGACAAAATGAATAATAACACAAATCATAAAGATAAGAAAGAGGAACAAGAGCTAGCATTGATTTCCCAAGCAGATATAAGGACATAATGGATTATAAATAGTGGTTGTTCACATCACATGACAGGTGATAAAGGAAGATTTATTCATCTAGACAAATACAATGCTGGCATGGTTAGATTTGGAGACAACACTCCTAAACCCATAGTTGGTAGAGGATCCATCACCTTGGATGGAAAGAACAATACTGATGATGTTCTCTATGTTGATGGTTTGAAACATAACCTTCTCAGTGTTGGATAGTTACTTGGATAAAGCTATTAGTTAGAGTTCAAAGATGACAAATGCATCATTAACAATAAGGATGGTGTTATGATTACATCAGGCTCAAAGAAAAGATGTAATATTTTCCAACTCAATTCAGAAGCAAGTTGTTTTGTTCCTAAGGTTGATGATAGTTGGTTATGGCATAAAAGACTATGTCATATCAATTTTGATAACATAGTAAAGACAAGAAATGTTAAGGTAGTAAGAGATCTACCTAGCATAGAAAATCTAGTTAATACTATATGTAGGGAATGTGTGATGGGAAAGCATGTGAGAAATTCATTTAGGAGAAAGCACAATTTAGTAGAGAACAACTTGGATCTAATTCATACTAATCTATGTGGTCCAACTTAAACAAGATCATACTATGGAGAAAGGTATTTCATTTTTTTTTTTGATGATTATACTAGGATGATGTGGGTTGCATTCTTAAAGGATAAGTTAGAAGCATTTGAGAAGTTCAAAATATTCAAAGCTAAGGTTGAGAATGAATCTGGACTAAAGATAAAATGTTTAAGATTGGATAGAGGATGATAATTCACATCTAATAGATTCTATGAGTACTACAAAGAACATGGCATAAAGAGACAGTTGAGTGCACCTAGAACCCCTCAGCAGAATGGAATTGCAGAGAGAAGGAATGGGATCATCCTTGATATAGCATGCACCATCATGATTGAAGGAAAAGTTGCATACACTTATTGGAGAGATGCGGTCAATACAATAGTCTACACCATCAATAGAATTCAATTGAGGCCTGGCACTAACAAAACACCATATGAGCTATGGTTTGGTAATGTTCCCATAGTAAAATACTTCAAAATCTTTGGAAGCAAGTGTTACATCAAGAGGGATGAAGCAGTAGGCAAGTTTGATGCAAGAAACGATGAAGGTATTTTCCTTGGTTACTCTACTAAAAGTAAAGCTTATAGATGTTTCAATTTAAGATTGAAAAAGATCATTGAAAGTGCTCATTTTAAGATTGATAAAAAGTTCATGGTTCAAGAAAGATATCATGATTACTCACCCATGATTGAAGAAGAACCCAGACCCTCCACTAGTGAGATAGTTATTGAAGAAATGTTTGACAACATTGATGTGTTATTCAATGACCTTGAGACAAGTGAAGAAGAAAATCCTAAGGCTAATGAGTTAGCATCAACTAAGGTTCCAAATTTTACATCTAGAAATCATTCCAAGAAAGACATCATTGGAGATCAGAGCGGCAAAGTCTTAACAAGATCATAAGAAAAGAACTCAACTAACAATGAAGTAGTATGTTTACTATCTTAGATTGAACCTTTAAGTGTTGAAGATGCTTGTAATGATTCAGATTGGCATGATGCTATGAAAGAAGAACTTGATCAGATTATTAAGAATGACACTTGGGAACTGGTCCCAAGACCTAGTGATAAGAATGTGATTGGAACAAAGTGGATATTCAGAAATAAGATGAATGAAGATAGTACAGTAGTAAGAAAAAAAGAGAGATTAGTATGTAAAGGATATGCACAAAGAGAAGGCATTGATTATTCAGACACATTTGCACTTGTGGGAAGATTAGAAGCTATTAAGTTGTTTCTAGCTTATGCTACAGTCAAAAACTTCAAAGTCTATCAGATGGATGTCAAGTTAGCATTCCTAAATGGAGATTTGAAAGAAGAAGTATACATTGAGAAGCTAGAAGGATTCACCTTATCAAAAAAACCTAATATGGTATGCAGATTGAAGAAGGCCCTCTATGGACTTAAGCAAGCCCCTAGAGTATGTTATGAGAGACTAGATGGATATCTAACAAAGATCAAATTTAAGAAAGGAGCAGCAGATTGTAATCTATTCATTAGAAAGACATCTAAAGGTTTACTACTTGTAGCTATATTTTTTGATGACATTATCTTTGGAGGTAATGACAAACTTAGTGTTGAATTTTCTAAGGAGATGCAAAATGAATTTGAGATGAGTATGATTGGTCCTATCAAATACTTTTTGGGATTGAATGTGTAGCAGACAGAGAAAGGTGTTTTCATTAATCAATCCAAGTATGTGAAGGAAATATTAAAGAAATTCAAGATGGATGATTGCAAGCTAGTAAGGACTCCTATGATTACTAGATGCAAGCTTACAAAAGAAGATGGCTCACCAGTAGTAGATATAACTTTGTACAATTCTATGATTGGCAAACTTATTTATCTTATTCAAACTAGACCTGATATCTCCAATGCAGTTGGCATAGTTGGAAGATTTGTAGCAGAGCCTAAACAAAGTCACCTCATGGTAGTAAAAATGATATTCAGATACCTTCAAGGCACTATAGACTATGGTCTATGGTATCCTAATTTAGATAATGTTGAGCTTCATGTGTACACAGATGCAGATTGGGTAGGATGTGTTAATGACAGAAAGAGTACATCAAGTGGAGTAGTGTTTCTTGTGATAGACTTGTCACTTGGACAAGCAAGAAATAAAATTGTATTTCTAATTCAACAACAAAAGCAGAATATGTTGCAGTAGCCTTGAATTGTTCAATAATTGTTTGGATCAAGTAGATGATAAAAGATTTTGGAATTCAAATTGATTATCCTATTGTTATTCACTGTGATAACACTAGCACTATTAATATGTCAAAGAACCTTGTGATGCATGCAAAACTAAAGCACATTGAGATCAGGTATCACTTCCTAAGAGAGAAAGTGGTAGAGAAAGAAGTCAAGCTAGACTATGTGAGTACTAAAGATTAGTTGGCAGACATATTCACAAAGCCCTTGCCAAAGGATACTTTTGAGTATCTCAGGGAGAAGTTGGGAGTAATTCCCTTCCCTGATTCTGCTTAGAAGAAAGAAGGAAAGGCATCAGTCCTCAGGGATTGATGGAAGGTTGCCTAATCTACCTTAGGAGTAGTACCAATGCTTAAAATAAATGGTTCCCTTTTCCATTAATGTCAAAGGGGGAGTAATATATAGATTTATGAAAAATAGAAGTAATAGGAGTAATATACTAAGGGGGAGCACTATTCAGTTATATAGTAGTTCAATTGAGGAAATGGAGAATGTTAAAAAATATTGTAGCAGACGGAGGATTCATCTTTGGGGGAGTTTTGATGAGGAAATGGAGAATGTTATAAAATAAATGTTCATTTGGGTTGGTGGTGGTTTTTCATTCCACATGTTGTCATTAATGCCAAAGGGGGAGATTGTTGGAGATTTACCAGCAGGCCAGTACTAACTATATGTTTTTCATTGATGAAAACATATGGAAAGTAGCATGCATGGAAGTCTTATGTAGTAATATTTTAGTATATGTAGCATGGACATGATATCAACATGATATCATGGGCAAAGAGGTTAATTATTAGTACAGACAGTTATGTAGCATCTTGTGTCAGCAGTGTTCCTGATAGAGTAACATGTAGTGTTCTGTGTATGGTTGTTTGTATAGTTATCATGGAGCCTTACACGCTTGGATATATGTTGAAGACATGTTAGTGATGTTTCAGTCATGGAGACATAGTCTGATATTCAGTAGAAGTGAAGTTATGCAATCGCTATTCGCTAGTAGCATTTTCCTATGTTTATTTAGTAGAGCCGATAGAGATTTTATTGGTTCTGGAGTTGTACCTATCTTTTGGGTATGCACCCTTGGATTTAAGCTTAGAGAAGAGTTATTGATGTTTGGTTAAGAGAACATGAAGTAATTCAGCTTGAGGAGAAAGATCCAGTTGTTTTGGTAGCGTCGACAGTGTGTAGCGTGCATCTACAATTATCTTATTGAACAAGTCCCAGAATGTGTTGCCTACATAGTAGAGCTGACAAAATGTTTATCTAAGTTTTTTATGGTTTCTCTAATATGATTCCAAGATGGTTCTAACAATCTGACTTGATTATATCATTTAGAGGATAGATATTTATAGGCAGTCATTTATGATTGCTTGAGTGTGGTTCATGGTTGATTAAGCAGAGCAGAGCAGAGTGTGTGAAGTATTGAACCATCAGAGGAAGGTCTATGTGAGAAAGTAAAGTATTTATGCTATACATTGGAACTAATCTAGATAGTAGGTCAAAGCACAGTTCACCAAGATCCATATATAGTGTGTATCTATTATTCAGAAGGTTGTCACCTTCACCCCTTTGAGCGGTGAGCTCTCAGATAGTGTATCCTCTCCCCTAACAGGGACAATTGTAAAAGACTCCTAATAGGGTCCAACCCTTGACCAGGTCTACTGTACTAAATATATTGTAAAGCAACTCCTAACAAAGTTAAGGATCTTCTAACAAGGATCATAATACACCAATATAGAATATTAGTGGGTGTTAATTCCCACTGGGGTTTTTACCTATTTGGGTTTCCTCATAACCAAAATATTGGTGTTCTGTTCATGTGTTCTTTCATTGTGTTTATGCTTTATGTTTAAGTATACTTAATTGGATAAAGAATTGAATCTTGTAGATAACTAGTTCACCCCTCCCTCTCAGTTATCTCTTGGGACTATTCCTAACAGTATCTTGATTTGGTCTTTTGATGATGATAACTCTACCCCATTTAGCTTTCCTTACATATATTGAGAAAAAAGATCCACCCATGCAAACTAACATGCAATTAATCTATATGGAAGGAAGTAGTTGTACACTCAAATTGTGCACTTCTCTAAGTCATTACTTCCAAGAGAATCCATGAATGGGAAACCTTGAGAATGCAACCTAGAGCTCCCTATGCATGGAGTTGCAAGGATATTTGGATTGCTCTCAGCTAGAGCTATGAAGCATATGACCTTGCTAGTCCACCACACAATGGGAGATTCAATGAGACAAGGGCAAGAATGCCAATATCTTCAAGAATCTTGAATGAAGATGCAATGCAACTATACTAAGAATGAAGAATGCAACTAAACTATGAAAGGAAAATGAAAGTATTACAAATCCTTACTAATTAAGCTATTATGAGCTAAACTAGAGTATAAAGGAAGCTAAACTAAAAATGCCATGGAAACTAAGCTAAAATGCAAGAATGAAGACTAAAGAAATAAGATCTTCAAAGCTCCAAATCTCTAAGAAATCCTACAGCATAAGATTAGTATTCAAAAGTTGGATCCTAAAATGAGAAGATAGCTCTTCTTTTAAAGGAATTGAAAAGGAATGGACCATGGAGATTAAGAGGCAAAAGAGTTGATCAAGGGTGGAGTTTAAAAGAGGGATCAATCCATATGCACAAGTCTCCTCCAATGAGAAATAAGAGTTGACTTTTCTGTCCCATGTGAGACAAAAAGGCCTTTTCTTCTTTTTATAAAATAAGAATAATGCTTTATTTGTGCAACTTAGGATAAGATGAAAGTGGGGGATTTTTATTTAATAAAAGGGGAGGGAATTCCTTTTAATTAAATAGAGACTTAGGATAAAATGGTTAATCCATAGAAAATAATTAAATAAATGATAGAATTAAGATTTGATCAAGGAAAATTGATTTGAAAATTGCCAAGTGTTGATTCAAGAAATTGATAAATTGAAGAATGGGGCTTAAAGTCTAGGCAACCATTTTAGGGTGCATACATTTGCCCCTCTTTGACTAATGTGAGATTTATTTGGGATCAAATGTAGTCAAAGAATGGAATTGAAGTGTGAGATTGATTTGGGATCACAAAACAACATAGATGTGTGTTTGATGGATGGGAACACATCAGGACAAAGACAAGCTGATTAAAATAGACAAGGCCAACACCCCTATAAATAGGTGACTGTCAAGTCTCAAATAAGAGATAAGAATCTCAAGGTTTGATTGATAAAGCTGAATCAAGGTTTGAAGTTTGATAGGTACTGCCCCCTCATAATCAAAATTGAAATCAGGTAGAGGAGAACAACAAATTGATAAATTTGATCAAATCACTAGAAATCATAATCGAATATAAAAGGTAATAGAATAACCATCAAGCAGTAAAGGTATGCCCCAGTTTGAGAAAGATATAGGATAAAGATGAAGTCAAACCTCAAAGAGACAAATTGAAGGAGATGAATGGAATACTAAGGGTTGAAAGAGATGGAGATGAAGATGCCCCAACAAAGATCGAAGGATCAGGCTTCAAAAGGTTAGCCAACTGTGCAGAAGAAGGGGAAATTTTGAAATGTGATTTTGGCCATCAAGATGAACTTAGATTTTGATTTCAATCCTGAAAATGGATCTAGGACATCAACATTAGCCAAGGGTGCAATTTTTGCAAAATTTTGAAGTGTTTTGAAAATCAGGTCAAAAAGTCAAAAGGCTATATAAGGGGTAAAAAGGTCATTTTCAAAGTCATTTGTCTTTTGTGAATTTCGAGAACCTTAAGAGATTAAAGAGAGAAAATGGCCCAGCAAGTAGCTATCCCAATTCACACACATCAATTTGAGCGCGGTTAGTTGCACAACCGGCCTCCTCACTATGCTGCCTTGGTAAGTTTTCAGAAAAACTAGCTTTGTTGAGTCATTAATGGTATTTAAAACACATGTTTTATTATTTTTTAATAATTCAAATTTTATTCCTACAATAGATTGTACAATAGTGTTTAAGTATCACATGACTTTGATAGTTTACATCATGCGATAGTTCATGGGTCCATAAAGTATTGCATCGATGTTTAATCCAATATCACACAATACTAGACAAAACATCATGTGATCTTGTATGAGCTATCATACAGGTAAAGAGTATCACACTGATATTGAGGAAAGTATCACATGATACAATGCCAAAAAATAGTATCGCACTAGTGTAAAAATCACATATTTTTTAATTTGAGCAATATAACATGGGTCTAGACAATTTGTGCATTTAATGTTCCTTGTACTGATTTGAGTCATCCATCATGATATATTCTGACATCTAGTTTAAGGTTATGGCTTGTAGGAGGCTTTCCTAATGTTGATCATCAGAGCACCGAGAGTGACCAAGTTACGTTGTGTGAGGGATCTAGATGATCCTGGGAGAGATGATTTGATCAGCATGGGATTTGGATACTTGCTTGATATGCCCCATATTCAGGCAAATCATGGGTTGCTGACCACTTTGGCTAAGAGATGGCACAAAAAACACAACACAATTCACCTACTGACAAGAGAGGCTACTATCCCCTAATAGGATGTCTATTAGATCCTCTGGATATCGAGCCATGGCGATCCTATGAGTATAATCATGTTTATAAATTGTCATAGATGTAATGTTTCCATATGATGAAAACTGACATGATTTTTTGTTGTTGGCACAAGTATACTATGATCAAGATCTGACAGAGGGGTGATAGGCCATCTAGGACATGTTCAAGGATGTGACCATCATTGATAGGCACCTCAGCTAGGACAGACTGATGGAGGAGTACGGGCATGATTATTTGATGCCATGCATTATATGCTCGATAGTTGCATAGGCCCTTATCATTGACAGGAGTCAGAGAGGGTTCCCATTGGGCTAGGATAGATTAGTTTATAATTTGATAGCACACCCTCAATGGATGGCATGGGCCCCAACTATCCTAGCTGATATGTACCATGAGCTCCATGAGATAGTCTACCTTCTTCTACCTTCTTCTGCATCGATATCACATTGTACTTTTTCATCCCCTTAAATAAACATGTAAGCCATTTTATTTTTATCCATCAGATTTTGCCGCTTAATCTTATCCATTGATTTTTCTGCTTAAAACTTCTTTAGCTGATGTGTCAATAACACATTTAAATTATTTCCATCAGATCTTCCTTGAATTTTGTTAGTCGTAGATCCTTGTAACAAACTTTGACTTTCCACCTCTAAATCATGCAAATCCAGCTCATCAATTTTATTGGCTAAACTAATCATTTAGTTCAATTCTATTTTCCTTAGTTACCAAAGAAATGCATTAGTGTATACTGTCGTCAGTGATTACACTAAGATCCTCGGTAAACATTAAGTTGTTCTCTTTTACCGATAAACACTACTTTGTGTCTTTCAGTGCTATTCTCCATAATAGATGAATACAACATGCTAAAGTCAATATAATGAGATCAAAGACTCATCAATAAGTTATCCAATGCATTCCTTATTCTCATCTATTGTGACCATCTTCCACCATTCTCCAGATGTCTCGGTATGATAACTTACAAGATAAGTACTTGTCAAACTAATATGAAACTAGTTGACATCAATGACAACATAATACTGATTTAACATATTATATATCTATTCAACCTCTTTCCATATGATCTTTAATCACTATTTCAATAATTTCTTCAATTAGTTGTAAATCAGTTATAGATTCAACAAGCTCTCCCTTTGGCATTGATGGCAACTCAAATAATATGAATGTACCATATACACACCAAACATATATTCTACAACTCTATCTATCATAGACTCTCTCTTTGCTTAACTCTCCCTTAGATAGATATCACTTTTCTAATTCATTCATATTGCTTATTCTCTCCCTTTGACAACAATGCCAAATGAACAAAATAACCAAACATCCTTTGTTGTCCAGTCTACTTCATTGTATCTCAGTATACTGATATCTCCATCTATTCTTCAAACTTAATCAAAACCTTGAACTTAATCAAAGTGTGATCTATGCTAGCATCAACATGAATGATCTTCTAATATAGTGTGCTAATGCAGCATTCCAGATCACCGTAGTGACCGGTAGATAGCAGATGGAGCCCAAGTCTATTCCTCAAATATTCAAAAGTATCTTTTGGTAGAGGTTTTGTAAAGATATCTGCAAGTTGTTCTTTTGATGTTACAAACTCTATTTTAACTTGCTTTTCTTGCACTTGTTCCCTTAAGTAATGATACTTAATTGATATATGCTTTTTTTTTTAGTGCATTACCAGATTCTTTGAGATGTTTATGGCACCTGTGTTGTCATAGTATATAGTCACTGGATTAGTGATTACCTCATTCATTCCTTCTAACACTTTCTTGATATATGCTATGTTTGAACAATTTGTTGCAGCAACAACATATTCAGCTTTAGCTGTCGACTGAGAAATACAACTCTACTTTCTACTTGTCCAGGTTACAAGTTTTTCTCCAAAGAAAAATGCTCCTCTAGTTGTACTTTTCCTATCATCTATATTCCTAGCCCAGTCAGCATTGGTGTAGACTTTAAGTTCAAACTTTCCATCTCTTGAATACCATAAACCATAATCTTCTATCTTCTTAAGATATCTCAATATTCTTTTTGTAGTTGTCATGTGTGATTCTTTTGGATTTGCAAAAAATCTCGCTACTATACCAACAGCATGAGCTATATCTGGTCCACTGTGAACTACATACATCAGCTTACCAATCATGGATCGGTAAAGTGTCTGATTTTCCTTAGTAGTCTCATCTTCCTTTGTCAACTTACATCCAATAGCCATCGGTGTTCCCACTGGCTTTGCATCTTCCATGCCGAATGTCTTCAATACCTCCTTTATGTATTTTGATTGAGTGATGAAGATTCCATCACTGTGCTGAATCACCTGTAGTCCTAAAAAGAACTTAATTTCTCCAAACATTGACATTTCAAATTCCTTTTGCATCTCATCAGCAAATGCTTTACATACAATATCTCCTCCTCCGAAAATTATATCATCAACAAATATCTCAGCTATGATAATAGTATCATCAGTGTTACCTTTCATATACAAGTTACTATTATCACTAGTTTTGATAAAGCCAATACTTAACAAATAAGTATGTAATCTCTCATACCAAGCTCTTGGTGCTTGTTTCAATCCATATAGTGCTTTGTGTTTCCTACAAACCATATCTCAGTTATCTGGATCTTCAAATCCTTCTAGTTGTTCAATGTAGACTTCCTCTTCCAGTATTCCATTCAGAAAAGCTGACTTGACATCCATTTGGTATACCTTAAATTTCTTATGTGTAGCATATGCCAATAACATTCTAACACCTTCAAGTCTTACAACAGGTGAAAATGTCTCACCATAATCAATTCCTTCTTCCTGCGCATATCCTTTGCATACAAGTTGTGCTTTGTTTCTGATTACTTCTCCATTCTCATTCAACTTGTTTCTGAAAATCCATTTAGTACTAATAACATTTTTATCTTTAGGTCGGGGTACTAAGCTCCAAGTCTTATTCTTTTCTATCTGCTCAATCTCTTTAGTCATTGCTTTAACCCATTCATCATTATCTAAAGCAACTTTTACATTCTTAGGCTCGTATTCACAAACTAAGCATGTACCTTGTCTTGTTTTACTTCTAGTTTGCATTCCAGCATCTTTGTTTCCAATGATCTAATCTTCAAGATGATGTCTTATGACAAATCTTGCTAGTATCCTAGCTCTTCTATCTTTTACATCCTATTGTACATCCTATTTTGGTTCATTTTCTTGCTCAGGAGCTTCTCCTTGATCATCAGTATGTTCAATCAGTTTTGTTAGTTGTGTCACATTATTTGTCTGTTGATTGGTTGATACAGTCTGTGATGTCTTCGGTTGAAACTCAAGAAACTCATAGTAAGAAAACTATCTGTAATCTTCTGGTTCCTTCATCTACTCATCTGTGATCTTATCATCATATTCATCAACATGAACATTCACACTTTCAATAATCTTGTTAGTAACCTTGTTTAGACATTTGTAAGCTTTGCTTTGGGTAGAATATCCTAGAAATATTCCTTCATCTCCTTTGGAATAAAACTTACCATTCCTATCATCCTTCAGGATAAAACATTTACTACCAAATATTCTAATGTAACTTGCATGGGGCTTGTGTTTGAACCAAAGGTCATAAGGTGTTTGGTTGGAGTCTTTCTTCAATTGTACTCAGTTAAGCACATAGACTATTGTGCTTACAACTTCTCTCTAGAATTTCTAAGTGACATTCTTTTGAATCATCAGTGTTCTAGCACAATCAATTATTGATCTATTTCTTCTCTTAGCAATTCCATTTTGTTGTGGTGTTCTTGGTGCTGAAACTTGTCTTTGAATTCCATTCTCATTACAGAATTTAGCAAATTCATCAGATATAAACTCACCACCTCTATCTAATCTAAGACATTTGATTACCTTTCTAGTTTCTTTTTCTGCTTTAGCTTTATACCACTTAAAACATTTTTAAAGCTTATGACTTTTCTTTCAAAAACATAACTGTCATTAGTCTAGTGTAATCATCAACAAAGAAAATAAAGTATCTATCACCATAATAACTCTATGTTCTCATAGGTCCACATAAGTCGGTATGAACCAACTCAAGAATTTTCTTTGTTGAGAATTCCTTACTCTTAAAGCTAGATTTTTTCATTTTCCCTTTTTGACACTCATGAAACATAATATGATCAGGCTTAGATAAGTCAGGAAAACCTCTAACTCTTTTCTTTCTACTTATTTTGATCATATTATCAAAATTTACATGACATAACTGTTTGTTCCATAGCCAAGCATCTTCATCCTTCATAAGTAAACAAGAAGACTTATCAATATCAAGATGAAATAAATTACCTTTGGTTTGAGTACCAGTCCCAACAAGTCTTCCACCTTCTTCAAATATTTTCACCTTTTTGTTTTCAAACACCAATTTGTGACCTGAATTGTTTAGCTGTGCCACACTTAACAGATTGTAATTCAGTCCATATACCCAGTAAGCATTCTCACATTTTATTCTATCATTAATCACAAGAGTACCTTTACCTTTCACAGTGCATGGGGCATCATTTCCCATTCTTACAGATCCACCATTATATTCAATTAATTCATCAAATTTATCTACATCTCCTGTCATCTGATGTGTGCAACCACTGTCAATGATCCATGTTTCATCTTTGCTTATTCTTGAGATCAAGGCCAATTCTTCTTTTTGTTCATCTTCTTCTGAATATTCCTTCATTGCAACAAACACTACCTCTTCATCATTAGAATAAGATTCAGAGTTAGTATCTTCAGCTATGTAACAAGCCTTTTTACCTTTGTCCTTTCGGTCATTTCTATTATTCTATTGGTAGCTCCTGTTAACTCTCCTCCCATAACTTCCTTCAAATCCATCTCTCGGTTCATCATCATCATTTTTCTTTTGAGGGAATCTAGCAGCAATATAACCAACTTCTTTATAGTTAAAACATGCCAAGTGTAACTTACCTATGTATCTTCCTTTCCTTTTCAACAATCTTCTGGCCATCAGTGCTTCAAGCTCATTAAGTTCATCGTCAGTATCACTTTCACTACCATTGTTCTTATTTTTCTTACCAAATTTGCTAATCTTCAGAGAAGACATGAAAGCAAACTCAATAGAAGGTACAACACTATTATCAAAGTTGTTCAATTCAAATGTAGTAAGCTTACCGATCAAGGTATCAAGTGTAAGATTTGATGTGTCTTGGTTCTCATGAATTGCCGATACTCTGATTGCATAGACAGGTAGAAAATTTCTAAGGATTTTTCTGATTACAGTCTCTTCTTCAATAATTCCATTAGATGCTCTTATTGCATAAACTACCTCTTTTACTCTGTTAGAATATTCAACAATATTTTCTCCTTCTTTCATTCTCATTTCATCAAAATTTCCTCTCAAGCTTTCTGCTCTTGCTCTTTTGACTGATGTGTTACCTTTGAATACTTGTTCCAATCTATCCCACATTGCCTTAGCAGTAGTCAACCCTTTTATTTCTTCAAACTTGGCATCGGTACAAGCAGCAGCAAGTTCCATCATTGCTACATTGTGATCATGCTTGTCTTTTAGTTATTCCACAGTTAGAGGACCAATTGGTTCGCTGTAACCATCTGTCATAAAGTGTAGTGCATCTCCACCAATTCCAGCTATATGCAATTTCATTCTTTGTTGCCATACTGAGAAGTTATCTTTGTTTAGTTTAGGCACTTCCCTCTTATTCATTTTGAGATCTTTATGCTCAAGTCCTTAAAACTCTATTCCAAGCAACCAATAAGCTCTGATACCAATTGTTAGAATAACTGAGAGGGGGGGTGAATTATTTATCCAAGTCCTCAAAACAAAATGAATAATCCAAAAACTATTTCTCAAATTTTCAATCAGTTGGTAAACAAATATATGACTCACTGTCAGTGTTTTATTGATCTTTAGTTAAGGCTCTTAGATATTACTGATTAAACCAAATATCTAAAATGTAAAGTATGATAACAAACATATATCACAATCAACACTTATAACACAATGATTTAACGTGGAAACCTTGTTAAGGGAAAACCCACCTGGGAACTGGCAACCCAAAATTTTCACTCTTCTGAAGTGAGGTCAGTGAAAACCCAACCTTGTTAAAGGTTACAATACACACTATCAGGTGTGACCTTGTTAGAAGTCATCTTTCAACCACTTTGTCACTCACTGTGCAGGTTTATAGGATAACAATGTTTCACTTGTTAGAATGAAACACAGATAAGACTTAAATGTCCACTCGATTAACAGATTTACACTATTCACAATTATTAGAAAGTAACAGTAGGTTGATCTTCCTTTATACAACAAATTGCAGATTACAGATCAATGTTTTTCTCTTACAAATATTTCTGACCAATATATCACTTCAGATCTTAACAATAATTTCACTTACAATCACTCGGTAATATGCTCTGTTCAGCTCGGTTCTTATTTTGCAGCTCGATTCAGTAACCTGTATGATTAGAATTGCATGAAAACTGGTTCACGCTTTACTCCAATAGTATCTCCTTCTTTTTCCTTCTTCTACATCAATATCACATTGTACTTTTTCATCCCCTTAAATAAACATGTAAGCCATTTTATTTTTATCCATCAGATTTTGCTGCTTAATCTTATCCATTGATTTTTCCACTTAAAACTTCTTCGGTTGATGTGTCAATAATATTTTTAAATTATCTCCATCAGATATTCCTTGAATTTTGTTAGCCGTAGATCCTTGTAACAAACTTTGACTTTCCACCTCGAAATCATGTGAATCCAGCTCATCAATTTTATCGGCTAAACTAATCATTTAGTTTAATTATGTTTTCCTCAGTTAACAAAGAAATGCATCGGTGTATACTATCATCAGTGTTTACACTGAGATCCTTGGTAAACATTAAGTTGTTCTCTTTTACCGACAAACACTTCTTTGTGTCTTTCAGTGCTATTCTCCATAATAGATGAATACAACATACTAAAGTCAATATAATGAGATCAAAGACTCATCAATAAGTTATCCAGTGCATTCCTTATTCTCATCTTCTGTGACCATCTTCCACCATTCTTCAGATGTCTCGGTATGATAACTTACAAGATAAGTACTTGTCAAACTAATATGAAACTAGTTGACATCAATGACAACATAATATTGATTTAACATATTATATATCTATTCAACCTCTTTCCATATGATCTTTAATCACTATTTCAACAATTTCTTCAATCAGTTGTAAATAATTTATAGATTCAACAATATGAATATGATCTTTATCAGATAGATATGTGGGAATCCCACCTAAGCATCAAAGACATGTAAGTCAAGATGGCTAGTGTAGTGAGGTTCCCTAAGTTTGGTATAGCAAGATTATGCTCGCATCAAGA
Organism: Chamaecyparis obtusa; assembly: GCA_027943335.1. Lineage (NCBI taxonomy): Eukaryota > Viridiplantae > Streptophyta > Pinopsida > Cupressales > Cupressaceae > Chamaecyparis > Chamaecyparis obtusa. Next base: position 245,138 of record BSBK01009399.1, on the reverse strand, counting down.
CACAAGAATTTCATGATGACTATAAGCAGGCACTTGTGGAAAATAGTCAAGGATAATACCTTGTAGATCCTATTGTCAAGTGGAACAAGCATGAATGCTCATGATAGTTAGGATCAACAAAATATAACCACAGGCAGAAAACAAATAAAACATTTCCTTATGCCCCCAGTCTTCTAGCTCAACATCATCGAAAACTATTATGGAGAGAACAATCATTAAAGAAATCATCATAGATAGCACATAAAGAAATAAAGTCAAAACAAGTCATAGCAAGTCAAATGTTTAAGTGCGTGTGTGTAGGTCATAGAATCAAACTTTGAGTATCGCATCTGCCAGTGAGAAATATCACATCACTCTAGACTGCGAGTAGGATATCTAATAAGTGTTGAGAAACACTTGATGCTAGGGAAGTGTTGAAAAACACAATTGGGGTGGTGTTTTAAAAACACCGTTTATGAGCTATCTTAAAGACTAATGCATCCAAAAGACCAATGCTGACATAGGTATGCCCCCTAGACAAAGACAAAGACCAATTCCAAACCAAGGAAAATAAGGACAAGGAATGATGGAGAAAGGCTAAGTGTCAAGAGCGCATGCTAAGAAACAAGGGTGCAAAGGCCTCAAGTAGTGCCTATTTCTAGGTTTTCACTAAGGCACTTTTTCTATGTTTTTGAATTTTTTTCTATTTTTTTATTTTTTTTAATTTTTTAAGGACTTTATATGCTTTTTAGGATTTTTTTCAGCATCATATAGGAATTTTTTTTGGGAATTTTTTCAAGTTCAATATGTATATACAAAGGATGCCCCCAGATATAATAGGCATCATGGATAGAACGTCTTTAGGTGCAAGACATTGATAGGATCAGGGAGCTGCTCTCCCTCTTCATCAAATAATAAGTAAGCACCTATCCCAAAAGCTATAGTAATAATGTATGGTCCAAGCCAATTAGGTTTGAATTTGCCCTTTTTTTCTCTATGTTGTTGACTTTTTGGATTTTCTCATAGGACAAGATCTCCCACTTGGAATTCTCTAGGGTGAACCTTTTTGTTGAATGCCTTGGAAATACGCTTTTGGTAAACCCTCATGTGGTCAAATGATGCTTGATGCTTCTCATCTAGAAGTTCTAACTCTTGGAGTCTCATGGCACAGTAGTCTTCATCAGTAACTAGATCTTTGAGAGAAACCCTAAGGGAAGGAATTTCAACCTCTAAAGGTAACACTACTTCAGCACCATAAGTAAGGGAAAAATGAGTAGCCCCAGTTGGAGTATGAATACTCATTTTATAAGCCCATAAGGCTAGATTTATCTATAAATGCCAATCTCTACCATTCTTATGAACTGTTCTATGGAGAATTTTAAGAATGGTTTTATTTGAAGCCTCTGCTTGTCCATTTCCTTGCAGGAAGTAAATGGAGGACCAATGTTGTTTTATCTTGAAATTTTTATAGAGTTGCTTAAGGTCCTTGTTTTTAAACTAACCTCCATTATTTGTGATTATCTCTGAAGGCACTCCATATCAATAGATGATATGGTTCAAAATGAACAGGGAAACTATCTTGCCTAAAGCAACAGAAAGTGGGATAGCTTCAACCCATTTGGTAAAGTAGTCAGTAGAAGTGATGATAAATTTGTGTCCACCTGATGAGTTGGGATGAATCTACCCAATGAGATCAAAGGCCCAACACTGAAATGGCCAATGAGATATAGAATGAATAAGCTCCCTACTTAGAGCATGTATCAGGTTACCATGTTTTTGACACTTGTCACATGATTTGGCAAAAGCTACTGCATCCATTTGCATTGTGGGCCAATAATACCCCACCCTAAGCAACCTTTGGGCCATGGAAAGACCATTAGAATGTCCTCCATAGATTCCCTCATGAATGTCAACTAACAGTTGATCAGATTCCTCCTTTTCCAAGCACCTAAGAAGTGTCCCATCTAAACCCCTCCTATACAAATCACCAGAGATAAGGGTATGGTGAGAGACATTTTGGGTAAGGTTTCTTCGCTCAGACCGGTTAAAGGTTTCAAGGATGATGCCATCACAAAGGTATGATTAAATGGCACCATAACAGGATGAATCATGACCAACAAGAGTACAACTAACATAGCTTTCTTGGGAGTCATAGATAGGATTGTGTAGCTCTTCCACCAGGAATTCAAATTTGGACTCATGTTGCTCTAGCTGGAGAAGTGAAGCAAGTGTAGCCATAGCATCAGCTGCTTTGTTTTCTACTCAAGGGATTTGTTGAAATGTGATGAATGTGAAATATCATCTCAAAGAATCAACTATTTTCTTGTAGGGTACTAATTTCTCATCTTTTGTTTGATAGTCTTCATTAACTTGGTTGATTATCAGCTGTGAATCCCCATAAATGTGCAGCTCTATAATTCCCCATTCTATGGCCATTTTTAGTCCATTTGTCAAAGCTTCATATTCAGCAATGTTGTTTGTGCATGGGAACAATAGCTTGTAGGACTTAGGAATTGTGTACCCATGGGGAGGAGCAAACAATACACCAACTCCTAAACCATTTTGCATAAAAGAGCCATCAAAGAACATCTTCCATGTTCTTGCAATCATGTACATGAGATGCTCATCTAGAAACTCAATTTAAATAGGTGTACTACCTTGAATAGGAAAATCAGATAATTGATCAGTGATAGCTTGTCCTTTTATAGCTTTGCCCCTACTATATGTCAAATTCTAAAAGAATCATCATCCATTTAGGAATTCTACCTATGAGAGAAGCCTTACTGAGAAAATACTTGAGAGGATCAATTTTTTCTATGAGGTGTATTATATGTACAAGCATGTAATGTCACAAATTTTGGGAAGCAAACACCACTGGGAGGAAAGCTTTTTCAATATTGGTGTAATTGACCTCATATGAAACAAGCGTATGACTGATATAATATATGACTCTTTCTTTTCCAGTGTCATCAAGTTGAGCTAATAATGCCCCCAAGGAAGATTCTATTGCTGAAACATATAAAATGAGTGGTTTCCCTAGGATAGGGGGCATTAACATTAGAGGATTTTCCAAGTACTTCTTGATTTGGTCTATGCTTTGTTGACAATCCTCATTCCAGACACATTTGACTCCCTTATGCAATGTCTTATTGAAGGGTTGAGCTCTATCTGCCAGTTGTGAAATGAACCTCTGTATAGATTAAAGGCATCCTTGCAGACTCCTCATTTGACTAATATTTTTGGGAGGTGGCATATCCAAAATTTCTTAAACCTTTTCTAGGTCTACTTCTATTCCTTTGGCTAAAATGATAAATCCAAGAAGTTTTCCAGAGGTGACTCCAAATGCACACTTTTTTGGATTTAATCTTAACTAAAATTGCTCCATATGATCTAGAATGACCTCTAAATCACCTAAATGTGTATTTCTTTTCTTGGATTTAGCCAAGGTTTCATCCACATAATCTTCCATATTCTTATGCATCATGTCATGAAAGATTGTTGTCATAGCTCTTTGATATGTAGCTCCTACATTTTTCAACCCAAAAGGCATGAAATTCCAACAATAGGTTCTCCATGCACAAGTGAAAGTAGTCTTTTCTTGGTCCTTAGCAGCTATCTTGATTTGATTATACCTAGAAAAACCATCCATCAATGAATAGATCTCATAACCCGCTGTCATGTCCACTATCATGTCAATGTTAGGGAGTGGAAAATCATCCTTTGGGCATGCTCTATTGAGATCTCTAAAGTCTATGCAAATGTGAATGGACTTGTCATGTTTAGAAACTAGGACAATATTGGATATCCATTTGACATAATCAATAGCTCTTATAAATCCTGTACCAAGGATTTTTTCTAATTCTGCCTTGACTAGAAGAGCTATGTGAGGATGCATTTTCCTCAACTTTTGTTTGACTGGTTTGATACCTAGAGCTATGGACAAGTGATGCATAATGAGATTAGTGTCCAATATTGGCATGTCTAAATAAGTCCAAGAAAAATTAATCTTTTTTCTCTGTAAGAACTTGGTATATGCTTCTCTTTCTTGTATGGACAATGATTGAGCCAAATGTACTATTTGTGGAGCCTCAGCTATACCCAAATTAACTGACTGTGTAGGCTCAACAAGCACTGAAGATCTGTCTTGAAAGTAACTTGAGAGATGATCAAGTACCTCATCCTTAGGTGCCTCAAAGAGGTTTTCACCCTTGGACACATCATTTATTTTTACTTTTTTAGGTTCTGACACCACCACATAGTGGTTTTCGCCATTAGAACTCTTATTCTTTTTTTATTTTCTATTTAATTTTTGAATGAGGTACTTGATGTCAGGCTCTGTCATGCTTGTAGCTGGTTTGCTAGTAGAAGAGACTATGGGTTCAATGGCATTTAGGTAATAGGCTACCTCATAGTCATTTTGGAAAGTTAGGAACTTAGGCTCTTGATAATGTTGAGACCAATCAATGAGGTGAGGATAAGCAAGGGGTAAATCAATGATGGGTTCAAGATTATGGATATGAATGGGATCATCTCTGGTGATTGTAGAGTCAGGGTCTATCAAGTATCCTTCTAAGTGACCCAAATCAGGAGTAGTCCTACCAAGTGAAGAATCATCCACTAAAGCAACCTATGGATTCAAATCTTCTAATCCTATGCATGACTCGTTAGCTACCTTAGGTTGAGAACTAGAGGTATGGATGATATCAACATCCCTATCAACTATAGAAGAATCAAAGAGAGACTCCCATTCATATTCATGTGAATCTATATCTAAATCCTGATCGGGATGTTTACACCATGCATGTTTATGACACCTTGAGGTAAAGGTTCTAATGTCACCAAGGGTAACATGTTCTATGACAAGATCTTCTATGTTTGATTCTTCTTGTGCTATGTTCACCACTGGTGCATGGGCAACTAGATTATCTAAATCTCCCCAAAGGAGATTGGTGGAAGGGACCCAATCTTCACACATATCCTATTGGTTTTTCAAATTGGGCATGTACTTGGAGTCATCTTCACTATCTATCTCATCAGGGATAGGAGCAGTGTTCTGTTTAGGATTCTTAAATCCTAGGCCAACCATCTTTTTAGACCTGCATCCAAAAAGGGCATGATCAAGAGGTTCAGCTCTGGTGTCTAACTTGTGAGTAAGAGGACCATGTCCTGGATAGCCCATATTTTTGACAAAAGTGTACCCTCTTCCATAGGCTTTAGGAGAGGGAGAGAAGTTATCATTATGCATGTATTTATCTTCTCTATAGATCCAATCTCTGACAGCCACTTCTTCTTTCTCATCCTGTATAGGTACTGAAGATTCCACAAATGTGCCAAATAGGGACATGGCTAAAGAGGAAGGTCTCTCTTCCTATGAGGGTTTTCCATAAGACCTAGGTGAGATTGGAAGTTGTGTGAATGAGTCAAGTTGGTACCACCCATACCAAGGTCTATTGACTTAAGCCTGTCTTTGCATTGTGCTAGGGTCACATTGAAATCATCTGCTTCCCTGTTGAGAGGAACATGAGTCCCTGCAAAAATTAAATTGATAGATAAGGTGTTATCCCCAGCTATACAGACTTCTACTCCATTGTAGGGGAACTTAACACACTAATGGTAGGTGGACGACACCACTTGCATCTCATGGATCCATGGCCTACCAAGTAAGATATTGTATGATATAGGACCAGCATCAATAATTTGAAACAAAATGTCTTTCTCAATGGGGCCAATCTTGATAGGAAGAACAACCAACCCTTTGAAACTCCTTTCTTCCTCATCATAGGCTTTTATAGTGATCTTCTTTCTGGTGTTGATCACTTGCTCAGAATAGCCCAATGTTTTTAAAAGACTTATAGTATAGATATTGAGCCCAACACCCCCATCTATCAACACACACCTAACACGGGTCTTGTGAACCATGACTTCAATGTGAAGGGTGAGATTATGTGGGTGGCTCAAAGCTTTGTCATCTTCCTCTGGAAAGGTTAGGTAATGAGGGCTGGCAAGATGGTGGACCATGTTTTGGAATTGATCAACATCTATGTTGGTAGGAACATTTGTTGTGCACAAAGCATCCTCAAGGAGTTGTTTATGTCTTGGGGACAACTCTAAGAGCTCGAAGATTGAAATCTAAGCTATGGTTCACTACAATTGATCAACAAGATTATAGTTCAATTTTGGCTTAACCACTGATTTTGAGGTGGTGTTTTTGGAAGCCACTGGTTTTGGTTTATTGGTCTGACCTGAGTTGGGTCCTTGAATGACAACAAGACCTTGACTTCAGGTGATGACATTAAGAGCTTAAGAAGACATCCTAGAGTTGGGACCCCTTAGCACCACAATGGGTCCTTCATCAAAGATAGGAGGAGATTCATAACCACAAGGATCTTTTCCTCTCATCATGTTGACACTTTCCTCAACAACTTCCACCATGTTAACTATATTTTTCATAGTTGTGTATGTGTAGTTGATTGCAGCCTTGCCATCCTTACGTTTAGAGGTTTCCCCCTTCTCATATTTAGGAAAAGGCTCTTTTAATGCTTTGTGATCAGCATTGGTATTCAACCCATCTATCTGAAGCTTTCCACTCTCAATTAGATCCTGGATGATATGCTTAAGCTTCCAACAATGTTCGATGCCATGTCCAATACCATTGTGGAATTTGCACAAAGCTTTTTCATCCCACCAATGTGGTCTTACATCAAGAATATGGTGCTTTACAGGATCTTGAGGATGTGCGAGATTGTTGGCAATAAGCATTTTGAAAAAATCCTCATAGGAATCACCAAGCTTTGAAAATTGGTGCCTCTCTTTCTTGGGCTTCTCTTGATATCTTGGCTTATGCTCTTGTTGGTTGGAGGTGTTGAGCTTCATTGCTTGAATAGCACTAGATAAGTGAAGAACACCTTGATCCTTAGGTTGAGAAGAGTCCACCACTCCATCATTAACCACTTGCTTGTTCTTATTCCTATGCAAGTTTTTCCCTTTATCCTTATTATTATTGTTGTTATTTTGATGATTGTTGTTGTTTTTGTTGTTGGTCAAAATTCCTTTCTCTTTCAAAACATCTTCAATTCTCCATGCGGTTTCGACCATGGTGTCAAAGGATTCAAAGACCATTTTTCAAACTTCATACCGCATCTCAGGAACCAAGTTGCTAATAAGAATGTCAATCTTCTCCTTTTTAGGAATGGTCCTAGAGTAGCGAGCACACTGACATCTCCACCTTTGCAAGAAATCAACAAAGGACTCCCCTTGATTTTGTTTCAAGTTACATAGGTCCAACATGGTGATAGATCTCGAAAGATTGTAGGTGAAGTGTTGGACAAATCTATGTACCAGTTCTTTGAAAGTTCTGATGGGGGGAGTTATGTTGGTAAACCACTCCATTGCTTGACCTTTGAGACCCCTTGGAAACAACCTCATGAGATAGGATTCATCTTGATGAAACTCAAAGCTCATAATATAGAATTGGCACACATGGTCATGTGGACCCCCATTACCATCATACTTGTCATTTTGGGGAATTTCCACCTTCCTAGGAAAATCCTTCATGCTCATGCTCTTATCAAAAGGATTGGGACATATTGAATCAAGATTGAATGAGCTCTTAGGTTCCAATAGCTTCTCCATCATGCTCTTCATTTGTCTAATCTCTTCTTCTTGAGATGGATTTTGCTTCTTGATCTTCCTATCCACATCAAAGTTGTAAGGAACTCTAACACCCTTATTGATTAAGCTCTCTAGGAACTTGTCTTTGTTTTTCTCTAGATACCTCTCCACATATTGTTTGAAGAGTGGTTCCTATTGCATCCTCATGAAGTCTTGAGCATCAAAACTTGAGGTACTACCTCCATTTTGGGAACCATGATGAGCTTGTTGCGAGGGTTGTCTCAAGTTCCTAGGAGGTGTTTGTCTCCTATAGTGAGCATGTTGTGAAGTCCTTCCTCTAGGACTAGGGGATCTTGAAGGGGTTCTTGAGAACCTTCTTCTCTATGGGGTCCCCAAAGGTGTAGATGGTGGGGAGTTGTTTCCACTATTGATACCCTTGTTGTTGAATTGGGCATTAAGCTGTTGGGCTAAAAGTCTATCTTGTTCCTCTTGAGAGGCTTTCCTTTCCAATTCTGACAAGGCTTGTCTCTCTACCTCTAGGAGTCTAAATCTCTCCTCTTTTGCAGCTTGTTCATCCAAAAAGACTTTATTTTCACGTTCAATTCTTTTGAGCCTTTTGCTTGTATACCATGAGATTGTTTGAAGTGGAGAACTTGGTCTCGAATGTTTGGTATACGCTGCATTCACATGAGCATCACAAGGTTCATTGTTCTGGTCTTCATGTTGTGACCATTCATCTTGGTGAGCTCATCGTGCATACCTTTTAGCCCTTTGATGGGTGTCCAAATATTCAATATTGATAGGGGGTAATTCTAGTTGATTGTCAAATAGAATATTGTCTCTATGTCTCTGAAATATGTCATCAAGATTTTGATCCATTGCTTCTCTCTCCCTTCGAGTCATGGTATAACTCATGTCCATATCTAAGTGAGAAGGTGCTAAGGATGTGCTTAACTCACTAGGATTCCTCTTAGGTTTAAAATAAACTTTGGACTCGCTCCTAGGTGATTGATCAAAGACAGGCTCACTTCCTTTATGCCTTTGGTGAGTTTGAACAAGGGTTAATTGGCTAAAGACTATCTGAGGTTGTTTCCCTTGACTTACCTGATACCTTGTCATAAATGACATGAAAGGAAAAAATCACTTGGTGATAAGATGACCCTAAGAAATGTTGATATCAAACTAGGATAGTAAAAGTGTTCAATTGTCCAAAAGAGAGATGGTGAGATAGAAAATTGTAAAAAGTGTAAATCAACACTGCCACAGAGGTGCCCAATCAATGGATAAGTATCCTAACACATATGGATTAGGAGGATGATTTTAACCAAGTTATATTTGAAATTGATTTTGGGTGGAAGTGAATTGGACAAGAGACTACTAAGACTCTCCAAGTGTGTTATCAAAGAATCCAAAGGTTGGTCTTTTTCAACAAGAGTGATTTCTAATGCACTGATTCCAAGAAAGATCACTTGTAAAATCAAAGGTTACTAATCAAAGGGTCAAACCACAAATAATCCCAAGTGTAAACAAGCTTCCAACAATAGGGTAAGTAACCTACTAAAATCTGGATCGACCAAGGGAGACTAAAAATGACACTAATCAACTTCAAATTGCAGACAACTAGGAGACAATAAAATAACTCTATGCGATAGTTCTCAGGGTAACAGGGTGATACAATTTTCCAGTGTGATATTTCACCAAAAGTAGTGAGATATTTTCCAGGTAGTACATGTGATATTATCTAGGCAAGCAGTGCAATAGTTGTGCAACAATGAAGTGTCACATGATAATTGACCAATCAGTGTGTAAATCTTAGTTTTGAAGGTAATTGGTCAAAGTTGAAGTTTGGTAAGTTGAATTTCTCAATTTCAAACATAGTGACAATAGTAATTAGACAAGTTTGCAAATAGTAGGTGATCAAACATGTCATAAAACACTTCTACAAGGGCAAAAGCAACCTTGCCAAGACAAGCACTTGGGATATCAAAGCGAACAATCCTATGAACACTATCGTGATGTTTAATGTCCAAGAACGTTTACACGGGTAGATCAAAATGAAAACAAATCAAGCACTTACTAGCCTAAAAAGACAAAGGCTCAATACTTTACAACTTGGACCACACTTGATGTCCCATCACCTCACACAAAGTGGTTGCCCACAATAGATATTGGCTTTGTCATGGAAGTGCCAATGACACAACCAAAGGAACTTAGATGGTGAGTAGTCTTGGGGTGATCCGGGTTAGTCCACTAGGATCAATCCTTGCACCAAGATGCTAAGTGGAAAAATTGGGTAGCTTCTATCTATGGCTCTCCATAAGGGCTTCTGTTCATAATACCCCTCTTGCTCCCCGAAGGGACTCCTTACCTTGCGGCAAGTAATGGACCTCGCAGCCACAAGAGTACCTTAAGCATTCTTGCTTAGCATTTTCCTCATGGTCACAATCTGACAAGTACTCACACTAAGTGAAGACAAGTACTACATCTACCAAGGTTTTGTGTCCTTGATAGCTTTGAGTTTATAGTGGGTCAGAATAGCCCACTAAGAGCTTGTCCCCACTTGGGTTATTCCTCTTGATTTCGCAAGAGAAATCCCACTAAAGGATCTTACACTAAACAAAGAGTGGATTAACCTTTGAGGGTCAGGATTTTTGGTTCACCACAAGGGTGAAGAGCATACTCTCCTATCTCAAAAATCTTTCCCAAGCACACCAAGCAATGTTCAATTACCCTCTTGCTTTCAAAATCTAGAAGTGGGTCAAGATTTCTGGTTCACCACAAGGGTGAAGAGCATACTCTCCTACCACAAAAGGACTCCTAAAACAAGATCTTAAGTGCCTAAGAAAGAAAAAACTAGTATATGACACACTTGAAATGAAATAAATGAGCAAACACTTGATTGTTTTAATGCTTTTGGCTAGCCCTACAAAAAGGATTAGTAGCCCTTATGCATTTGAAGCTTTGACATGCATTCTTTTGACAAATATTCAAGTAACTAGGGCACACCTACAAGAACAACTTGTTAGCCCCACAAGGATTAGTGCATCAAAATCAACTACAATCTACAAATAGAACCCTATTCTAACATAGAAAATTGAAACCAACAAACTATCAAACCAAATCTTGTCAAAAAAGAACCAAAATCACTCACTGCCAGTCCCAGGTGACAGTTCTGTCAGCAGAAGAATCGCATGATACTTTACAATATAGAAGTGTGATGCTTTCTCTTTGTGTGATAGATCATACTGTGTCTAGATGATGAAGTTCTGTATGGCTGTGCGACAAAAACTTGTATGGCCGAATGATACTTTTACTGGAAAACTATCGCATGGGTATATAATAAAATATCGCACGATACTGGAAGACTATCGTGTGATAATCTATTAGAAAAATAGAAAACAGAGCTGAAATAACAAGTAAAATGATGATGGAAAATTAACAGAAATGCATGAAAATAAAGGACAAAATAGGGCTATCCTGCCCCACGGTGGGTGCCAAAAATGTACACTCAAATTGTGCACTTCTCTAAGTCATTACTTCCAAGAGAATCCATGGATGGGAAACCTTGAGAATGCAACCTAGAGCTCCCTATGTATGGAGTTGCAAGGATATTTGGATTGCTCTCAACTAGAGCTATGAAGCATATGACCTTGCTAGTCAACCACACAATGGGAGATTCAATGAGACAAGGGCAAGAATGCCAATATCTTCAAGAATCTTGAATGAAGATGCAATGCAACTATACTAAGAATGAAGAATGCAACTAAACTATGAAAGGAAAATGAAAGTATTACAAATCCTTACTAATTAAGCTATTATGAGCTAAACTAGAGTATAAAGGAAGCTAAACTAGAAATGCCATGGAAACTAAGCTAAAATGCAAGAATGAAGACTAAAGCAATAAGATCTTCAAAGCTCCAAATTTCCAAGAAATCTTCCAGCATAAGATTAGTATTCAAAAGTTGGATCCTAAAATGAGAAGATAGCTCTTCTTTTAAAGGAATTGAAAAGGAATGGACCATGGAGATTAAGAGGCAAAAGAGTTGATCAAGGGTGGAGTTTGAAAGAGGGATCAATCCATGTGCACAAGTCTCCTCCAATGAGAAATAAGAGTTGACTTTTGTGTCCCATGTGAGACAAAAAGACATTTTCTTCTTTTTATAAAATAAGAATAATGTTTTATTTGTGCAACTTAGGATAAGATGAAAGTGGGGGCTTTTTATTTAATAAAAGGGGAGGGAATTCCTTTTAATTAAATAGAGACTTAGGATAAAATGGTTAATCCATAGAAAACAATCGAATAAATGATAGAATTAGGATTTGATCAAGGAAAATTGATTTGAAAATTGCCAAGTATTGATTCAGGAAATTGATAAATTGAAGAATGGGGCCTAAAGTCTAGGCGACCATTTTAGGGTGCATACACTAGCTATCACTATTCAAAATTTGGATGCCTATTTTTATCATCGAGATTTTGGAGCATGAAATTGGTACAACCCTCACTGGTTTAAGAATGATGATATGAATACCTCTTTCCTCGGATTTTAACAATTTCAAGTAAACAAACAAAGAATTGATCCCTTTCATATACAAATGTCCTCAATGATTCTTTGATGATCATGTCATTAGACAGATTCACATACTATTATGAATCAACCTAATAAGCACTTAAGAAGAAATCAAGAAAATATCATGTCTTCATCATTGCTCATCTACTCAACCATCATCGATTTGCTAAAAAGACACGATTTCACCAATCAAGTAATCATTTTGAACATTTTTTCTTTTGTTTGTAGATCCATATTTTAAAAAGTTCATCCACTTTGATCCTTAGTTATGTTTAAACCTTTTAGATTTTGATTTGATTTGTTGTTTGAAATTTTTTTTATTTGAGTAAGCTTTTTAGATTTTGATTTGATTTGTCAATGTTTTTGTTTAGATCAAGTATTTGGATGTTTGAAATGTAATATTAATCAATAAGTTCAAGTGTAGCAATTTTTCAATTTTGATGAAATCATTTTGAGCCAACTTGTGTCTATTTTGATAAGTTTATTGAATTTGGATTGGTGCCTCTGGTTTGATTTAGCAAAGATCATGCTTTTTTGGGTAATGCAACTTTTGAGTGTTTACTTAAGATTTGCAATTTTTAGATTTATTTTTTTGTCTTTTTAAAAGATTTTTGATGTTTTTCAATTTTTAGATATTTTATATTTTTTTTCTAAATTATTTGAGGAACATTTTCACTTTTTTTAAAAGATTTTTAGAGATTACTAGTTCTCAAACAAGATCACATTGAATTTTTCCCCAATGTCTAGCAAGGTATAAGACATGAAAGATGGATTTGTAAAGTGACGATTCACCAATGAATAGGCAATGATGGGTGAAGCAAGTGTGTTACCCATAGGACCATCTCTTCAAGATTATCCAAGCTAGGGAAAAATAATATCTCAATATAGGCCAATGATGTGGTGTTGGATAGCATATGGAATAATGACTTGTTGTCATGAAAATGGTCCAAAGGAGTGGACATATCAAGAGACTTTTTCTAACATTTTTTTTTCATTTCTTTTATTTTTCAATTGGATCAAGATTAAGGGATCAATGTGGATACGATCACAAAATCATGATAAAGGGGTGGTGAAGGCTATGAGTGAATGGTTTGGGATTATGAGAAGGCTTCTTATAAATAATGAAGGTGGCTTTAGGATAAGCAAGATCATGATAAGGTAGTGTGAATGCGACAAGTGAATAGGCTGATGGATAGGATAACTCATGTCAAGATACTTAATGCTCATGGATATGTTCAACCTCATCAAGATCAAAGGTGAAAGATATAATATGGATGAAAGTGAGATCAATGGTAGAAAGATGGAGGATATGATGGATGAAACTTTCCCCCAAGTGTAGAGTGCAAGAGAGATGAATTACGCATGACACCTGTTTGCTAGGTTTTCATCATGGTACTTGTCCAAGATGCCACAAGAAGTGGTTTTCACCATAGGATGGATTTCTTTTGCTTCTCTTTTTTTTGTATTTTTGCATTTTTGAATAGACTCAAGCCTCATTCTCTTTGTATACTCCTTGAAAGGTATGATATGATGGGCCAATGCCGCTGAAAGGTATTCTCAAAGATATTGATAGGGTGGTAGAAATGTGATATGGTGGATAAGGTAGAGGGTGGCTAAAGCTTTATGAAATGGATTGGATAATGGAAATGGAAGGATAATGAATGAGAGGATAATAATTCTTTCTATGCATGGGTGTGAAAAAGGGAATGGAAGGATAATGAATAGGAGGATAAGAATTATTATCAAGATCAACATCGATACATACCTTGGAGCATAGTGAAATAATGGAGGAAAAATGGGTGAAATAGCTTGGAACTTTGATGTAAGAGAGGATACGGATCTTGGGACACAAGGACTCAAAATGGATGGATAAGATGGAATGTGTTTGGGAGAATGTAGAGTGGAATTCTTTGGAAGCTTGAATGTCAACTTTGATTTCTCTTTTGTGTGTAAGTCCTTCAAAAGTGACTTGGGAATCCACACTTTCTTTGATTTTTCTTTCCTTTTGGATTCTTTAGAATGCATTTCTTCAATGAGGGATTTAGGAATCCACATTTTCTTTTATTTTTCTTTTTGCTTGATGGACCTTTGTGGTCTCTTGAATATTTTTTTTTTTCTTTCATTCACATGTTGATTAGATGGGACATGTTGCTCTTCATACATAAGTGGATTCTTGGTTTTCTAATTTTTATGTTGCACATCCAAACTGCTTCCAAAAGACTTGGAATTGGTGGATGAATAAGGTTGATATGGATGGTCTGATATGGAGGATTGACATGGATGGGTGTTTGGTTTCTCAAGTATGTATGTCTTTGTTGACCTTGATACATGGTAAAGTAAGGGGATGGTCAGATAGGGATGGTAGGAAAGGTTAATGGAGGAATGTAAGGGCCCAATATGGATTTGGAAGATGTATAAGGTTTCAAGTTTGGGATATAGGGACCAAGGATGGATTTGGAGGATGTATAAGGTTTCAAGTTTGGGATAAAGGTACCAAGGATGGATTTGGAGGATGTATAAGGAATATGCTTGTGCACAAATGGAGGTAAATGGGATGTGGGAGGGATATCAACATCTTTATTTTGAGCTGCATGGCCAAGGATTTTGTCTTTTGGATTTATCTTTGTACCAATAGGCTTATATGTAGCTTTGATAGGAGTGACTTTGATAGGAGCATTTGAATCTTGAGATACATATGGAGGCTTATGAAAAGTGGATGTTGGGGTACTTTGATCTTGACAAGCATCTTTTGATAGCCTAGGAAGAATACTTTCCTTTTGATTTTCAATAAGTTCATTAGAGATGGAAGGAATACCTTAATATTGCTTATGAGATGGGTATGATATAGGAGGTGAAGGAATATGGGGTGTTTGAGATGGAAGGATATCTTCTTGAAATAAATGGAGGGTATCAATGATTCATCACATGATTCTTGGGATATGGGACTTTGGCCAAATATAGGATAAGAAGGGATATTATCTTGATCTTGATCCTTAATAAGACTTGTTTCTTTGCACTTTTGATTAGTCTCTTGACATGGAGCCACTTCTAAGGAAAATTTAGGAGTTTGGATCCATGCGAGGGATTCTTGAAGAGATGATGGATGGTGGGCACCATTTTGTTTACTAGAAAAAGTACCTTCATAGGGTTAGTATTGCAAATAAATGAATAAAATAACTAAATTACCACAAAGAGTAAGTTATTTTAACAAATAAAGAATAATTAAGCACTCTATAGATCTCTATTTAGGGATGCTAATGCAAAGCTCTCAACAAGTTTCCATTAGTGATAGTCCTAAAATGAGAATGAATGATAAACAAAGTTAATAGTTCAATTCCAAATGGAATTAAGCCTAGTTAACTCTAAACTTTCCTTTCTGGCTCTAATTTGCAAGAGGTTTGATGCTATTCTCAGATTTGTGGATCATTATTGAGTTAATTATGACTTGGTTTTATAGATTTTGGCAAGGGTAGGGGGTGTAATTGAGTTGATCAAGGTTAGGTGAGAGTTGAGTCCATGGTTCCACCTTTGGAGACCATTTAAATATTTTGTCCTCAAAGCTTGGGACAAGAGGACAAAATAAGTAGACAAGACGTATCCTCCAAGTGAGTGATTGAGATTCAATTTAGGGTTGATCCATGTGAGCTTGGTCCTCAATTCCTATTGGTTGATTCATTTTCCTCTCATTTGGTGGTTGCGAGAAAATAGGAATTAATTAATTGAGTTTATTTAATTTGTTTAGCCATGTGTACCCCTTAAATGGGTTGATTTGATTTAATTTGAACTATACAATTAATTAAATTAATTGTACAATTTATTGATTAATCATGATTTATTAGGTTTAAATTGATTTAAAGGATTTTGATTTTCAATTAAATTTGGATTAAGGTTTAATTGCAATTTATCTTTGATTTTGGCTTGATTTGATTTAATTTCATTGATACGATTGATTTGTATTGGTTTTTACCTTGATTTCTCACTTAAATGATCTTGTCCAATTTTTGGTGATTACACTTATGTTGAAATCCTTATGGAGGATTTGAATCCTTGAATCCACAAGTAGGGATACTCCAAATGAATGTAGAATTGTATGTAAGATGTCTCAAATCAATTGTATTAGATCTTCAATACCAATCTTGAATGGATCTTGACATAGGAAGAGCCTTGAATGAATGTGGATGGAGAGATCTTCAACAAAGGGGCTCCATAGAGATTGAATCCTTCAATAGCTACCAATGGATCTCCTTGATGAATTGGATCTTGAATGCTTGAAGATGGATGAATTCTTGAATGCTTTCTTTCTCCTTCTTTCTTGCTTTATGATTTCTTGATTTCTCTTGCTTGAGAGTAGATTGATATGAAAATGAGAGGAAAAGGCTTCTTTTTATACAAGTTTAAGGCACAAACTTCTAGAGATTCTAGCATAGGAGAATTAAATTCCAATTAAGCTTTTAATCTTGGAAATGGGCCTAGTTTAAATATCATTTAAGATTTTACCATTTTGAAGCCCAAAACAGCCAACCTGAAAGAAAGAAAATAAACTTTTTGAAAACCTGACATCCGAAAACTTCTAGATTTTGAAATTTGGACCCAAGGTCAAGGTCAAGGTTGACCTTGACCCAGAAGGTCAAGAATCTCAGTTTCTTAGGACCAGGTGCTAGAAATAGGCTGGAAAAAGGTGGAGAGAGAAGTAGAACAAGGGGAAAAAGATAGATCCAAGTCAAAGATCCATTCAAGGCATTTGAAATGACCCCAGACCACTTACTCGAAGGGTTAAACTAGTCCTAAAAGGAAGTGCTTCCATTTTCTGACGATACATTTATACCCCACTTTAGCAAGAGTATGGACTCAATAAAAACTTTTGGTAAAGTAGATCACAATCAAAAGATAATCTTATTGACATCAAAGGGAGAAAAGAATCCTCAAGCCCCGAGGGACTCAAGCCTTCATCAACTCCAAGATTACAATAAGAGAGACATCTCTAGAAAAGAGAGAGAAGAGGTTGTGATTGCCTTGCCCAATGAGAACTTATGTCTCATTGTGAACCACATCAGGAAACAGCGCAACTAGAAATATGTATTTGTACTACCTAGTGAATGTGGCTACTCACTAGTCAACCCATCAAGGATTCACCCTTAGGAATATTCTATTCCACAAGAGCAAAGCCAAAACAAAAGAGATCTAGTCTTAAAGATACCTCTAACCTTAAGGGATCAAAATTTTGCAAATTGAAATAGGAGAGATCAAGAGATCCTATAAATCAAAATGCAAATCCATGCTTTAAGGATTAGTTCCTAATCCATAAAGGGAAAAAAAAATTTGAAATTTTTTTTGAAAGTGCATGTCTTCCTCAGGATTTAGCAACTTATGTGCATTACCTTCAGAGGATTTAGCCGATTTGAAATAAAAATGTATGTCTCTTCAGGATTTAGCAACTTATGTGCATTACCTTCGAAGGATTTAGCATATTTGAAATTGAAAAATGTGTGTGTGCAAAAAGTGAGCAGAGCGTATGCCCCCACGTTAAATTCATTGTTAAAACCTTAACAAGAGAAATGGCTTGAACAAAAACATAAACAACTCCACTGATTACATTTTGACTATGAAATGCCCCCAAGCGAAGACAAATCAAGGGAAATACCACATTAACATATGAAGAACACATAAGGGATCTACCTACTGTGGGGTTAGTATGATCATAAGATAATATATGTATGATATTATTGCAAATGAATTGATATCATTCCCCAAAGAGAGTACAACTACAATCATAATGGTGGAAAGAAAACATAAGAGTTACAAAGAAGAGTCTTTTCAGACCACAACATGGAGACCAAAAAGATTCAATGCTATCAAGTCACAAATCCAAGTGAACTACACAAGTAAAATACTTACGAACACTAGCACATGTACAACATAACATAAAAAAAACATATGGAAGAATAGAGATACATATAGAGGAATAGTACAATAGGTTCAATTCCTTTATCACCTTGCACCAACAAAGTAACAAGGGTCATGTTAGTGCTCAAATCTACAGATTATGAAATACTCATATAATCCCAATGGACATAATCTAGCAAAATGCAAACACTAAGGTATTAAGGTTAGAAAACCTTCTTCACTTCGAGTATGAATACTCAAGCGGGTGTACCTATATCAATTCACTGTTTGATTGAGCTCTGAATTGTGAACTAGCTCCTTCACTGCTCTGTCCTTGCTTTCTAACTTAGCTTAATAGGATGAGAGAACTTTGAGTATGGCCCAAATTATCCTGATACACAATATTATGATAGAAATCATGAAAGCAACAACATGAAACAATGGTTTAGGGATATTCATCCTTCTTCTTTTTAGAGTTGAACTCAAGGAAGGCTAACCTCATTCAGTGCTTCTACAAAGCATTACAAAACACATCTATGAACTTGTCATAGAATGATTCAGATTATGATTGTACAAGTAAAGTAAAATGAAATAGTTATTTATATTTTGGGTGGCAAATCAGTGTAAATGGATCCAAAACCAGTGCCTTATCCACTTGGGTGATAGAGTCAAACCCTACCTCTACATATAACTATCAAAACAATTATACTAAAACTCAAATGACATACCTAACATACCATCCTTTTAATTCCTACTACTGTCATCAAATTCATACATGGATTATTTGTTCCCAGAGATCTCCCCTAAGATTTTACTCTTTCCTTGAAAGAAACTTAAGCTCAACCCCTATATTCACCTTGTGAATAATGCATTTAAGAAGCCTTGCATTTTAAATACATAAGAAAACTAAAACATTCCATACATAAAGACAACAAAATAGTAGTAACAAAGCTCCAATATTTTGTATTAATGGTCAAAATGCATTGATACAATATCCTCTCACTTTTAGAAAAATAAGGTTTTGTATTCAGAACCTTTCTTACAGAGTATTTTCAACCACCCCCTAAAATGTGAAAAACTTTCTATATATACTAGTCAGCCATCTTGGAATCCTTGGAAGGATGCAACAAGCTTCAAATGGCTATTAAAAGATCTTGCACTAAAAACAAGATTACAAATTGACAAAATTTGATTGCTACAACAGATTACAAATATCTATTTCCAACAATCTTGCAGGTGGCACCTTTGTCTAAGGATATTTTAGAGAAGTTGCTAAATTTGTTGCATGAATGATGATCACCATTATAGGCTAACCTACATCACACTTTGTTTGGACATGCCCTCCCTTGAACTCTGGATCAGGTGCCAAGTGCATTCTATTCTTCTTCTTCCTCTATAAGTTGGACAACTGGCTTCTTCTTCTTTATTGTTAACTTCTCCCAAGTTGCCACATCATCATCAGATGGCCAGTTGTAATTCTATAGCTCCTAAAGTGATTTGATCTATTGCTCCCATGTAGAATCAGTTATATATTTGGCTTCAACCACAAACTGTATGCAATCATTTTCAATCTTGAAAAGACTATCAATGATATTATTACATCTAACTAGGTCTAAAGCATTACCATTCTTTAGGAAGGCATCCTATTTAAACACCATCTGATCCATTGACAGCTTCCATTCTTCCAACTTAACCACATTTCCATTGTCATCATAAATCGGAGGCAAATATTTGCTATAATCTTTATCAAACATGGCCAGCTTGGCCTTTATTTGGTTTGACTTTCCTTTGAAAAACTTTGAGGCAGCACTTATTAAGCCAATCTTCTCAAAAACCTCACTTACTACTTTAGGAACATCTACCCTGTATTCTTGCAAATCATCAAGTTTGTCAAATAATATACTACTTCCTGACCATGTACTAAAAAGTGGCTCCAAGGTGATTAAATGCTCATTCACCTTTTCATTAGTCTGATGCAATAAGCTGAATGATTTATGGACTGATTCCATTCTGTCCTTTATCTTACCCTGCCTATATTGCACAATTCTTACTATAATATCCAGGGATGCATCTATTCTTATCTTTTCCAAATCCTCAGTAGGTCTTTTAGGCACTTCCACATCTATCTGAACAGGGGCCTCAATTTGCATAGAAGGAGGAGGAACTACCTTTGAGGCTTCTTCAAGCTTAACTTTTACTTCTACCAACTCATCCTCTAATTGTTTGATCTTCATCATTTTCAAGTCTCTATCCTTGGCCACCAGGTTTGTGCTTTCAAACAACTTTGAATACCTTTTAGACAATTGAACTATCTTTGCTTCATTTAGGTTAGCCCAATGAGTTACTGCCTTGGAGACTTCAAGGTTAGTTGTATTTTGCATAGTCCATATGATCTTATTCCCTTCCATCTTATCCTCTATACTTAATAGAGATGGCTTTTGGGTCCTAGGGGCCATAGACCACATTGCAACAGCTTGAGATTTAGGGTCATAGCCACTTCCTCTTATCATCTCACCAAAGTGAACCTCATATGATAGGCTACCCTATGGTTGTTTCCTTGTTTAATCTATGATGAATGTAGAAGTCAGATCCCACCCTAGAGTTAATAGCATTTCACTTGCCTTAACCAATTTTCTAGCTTCATCTACAATTATAGGATCTAGGCTAGGATCATAAGAAGCTAAAGCTCTCAATGTTTTTGCACTTGGCTACACACCTTCAGGCATAGCCTTCTTCACCTCTTGTTGCTTGTTCCAAATAAGAAAAATCTTGAATTCATCATTTTTAATAAATTGGTCATCACTCAAAAATTCCTCCTAATAAACTTCTCTGATATCCTTTTCTAACCACAGGGACTGTTCCTTATCTATTTCATCAATGGCCACCTTCTTGCCTGCTCTTATTATTTTTCTCAATTGGTGATGGTAAGCCCTATCACCTGGCACTAGAGCATATTCTCTATCAATTATTCTCTTTTGTTTTCCCTACCCTAAAGGCTCTCCTTCCTCAAGCCTCTACTTCTTCAAAGGTGGCTCTTGGACATTCTCTATTTCTGGATGGTCTTCAATAGGCTCAACAATCTATACATCCCCAACGTTTGGTGGGCTATTCCCCTCTAGGGACTCATCAGAAGATTCCTCTTGATAAAAAGATGAATAATCTTTCCTCCTCTTTGGTTGCTTCTGGTCAATCAATTTCTCCAACTAATTTGATAGAGTGTCATTCATCTCTATCATCTTGTCAATTCTTTTCAGATAAGGAAGGTCAGGGAAGAAACCCTCAAAAGGAAGTTGGGCTGCTGTCACTTGTTTTGATAAATCTATCAAATCAAAGTACCTATTCCATCTTCTTTTAACCTCATCACTTTCTATAATATTTTTTATTACATCTTCCTCATCTAAACCTTCATGTTCCTTAATCACACCAATGTTTGGAATATAGACCATCCTAGCAATTTTGATAAAGTCCTCAGGATCTACATGTCTACAAGCACCAGTAACCATCTTGAATTGATTTAACCATGCAGTGATTTGAGGAAATGCCCTCTTTCCCACTAGGAAGTCACCTATCTTGAATTTCCTAGGTGTGAATGTACCCTACCTATGAGGGGCTAGAAGTTCTCTATCTGTGCACATTAATTGCCAAATAAATTCCAAACAGGAAACTCTTGGAGGCACAAATTTTGGTAACAGATGTGGGGGTTGGGGGCAACCGTAAACCCTAATAATTGTAGAATTCTCCCCTAAGTAAAAATCACCCCAATTATGGTCTCCCTCCCACTTATCCACAAACTACAATGGTCTTAGGAGCCTAAGGAGCCTTGGGGATAGCCTTGTGACATTGATGCCTAACATCTTTATAATTGGAAAGACAATGAAATTCTGAAAAACACAAAAATCCCCTTCATTGGAATTAGAATTCCATAACCTCACCCATAATTGTACTGGATTATACTAGCCTTCGAAGTTAAACCTTGGTTTCAACATGTTCCAATCAAAGCTATTGATGTTGAAGAATAAAATTAAGTGCATTAACAATGAATAATGCATGAACTTAATTGGACTCTTACTTTCTTTGATAGAAATCAAACCCTCATGCATTCTATCAATTATATATAGAATGTAATCATAGTCAGTATTTACCAAGGAATTCTAGATGTCCAAGATTATCATCAACAAATTAGCTGGCAAGAACTCTACATCTCCATCAATTCCCAAAACCCTACACAACCCATAACAAGTTTGCTTCATATAATGCTGGAGGGATTTAAATTGGTAAGGGCCATTCATATGATCAGGGAGGGGAGCTATATATTTGTCCTATTTTGGGATGTGCTTCATCATTTGGTCCTTTATTGTCCCTATGTTATTCTTGTACCTCTCCCTTTCTTTGCTCAGGTCAATTTCGGTGGAGGAAGATGTATAGAAATTGAAAGCTTTCATGAGTGAACCCCTATCAAGAGTAACCAAAGGTGACTAGTCCTCTTTTCTAATTGTTTTATAAATAGGGTCATAATGCCTAGCTAGTGCAACAATTAGATCCACATCTAAAAATACATCAGGAACAACTAATTTTCCCAAACCCAAAGCCCAACCATTACACACAGGAACATGCCTATCTCTATTTCCATAAAAGAAGTTGAAAATAGTATAACCTATACTATTTCATATGATAGGATCCCTGCAGAGCCCTAGCACATCTTCAAAAACATCATCGGGAGCTCTTTTATTCTGACTAGATCCCGGCATCAATTTCATAAATTCATCTAAATAGTTAGGCTTACCTTTGTCTTCACCACTTTTAGACTTGGCTTCACTATTGGAAGATGTCACGCTCCTCTCAAGTTGACTCATCTTGCTATAGAATTACCTTCAACTTCTGCAAACTAGATTTACTTTGTGCTCAAAAATTGCTTCAGAAAGACACAATTCTCTTCGACTGATTTTGGACACAGGAAACTATGAGCTTAGCTTATTTATCGATATGGATCAAAAGTGTACAGCTACCACAATCATTGCAAATCAATTCTTAATTGCTCCTGCATTCAATTTCACATATCACCAGTTTTCAAATTAGAGCTAACCGATGCAAAGATGTTGATAGATAGATTTAAAAACTCAAAAACAAGGCAAAAAGGGAATGATTAGTACTCTGTACTTTAACATCCTATTTATGTCATGAAGTCCTTCTTTGAAACTAATTGGATGGCTTATTAGTTTACTTTCCAGCTTGACACTGTACTTTATCCACACAAGCAACGGTCTTTTTCTTTTCTTTTATTACCTTTTCCAATTGAGCCCATTCAGTGAATCAGCGACTGAAAGCCTCTCATGATCACTTAATACAATGTTAACCCTAGCTCATATTCAGAGAACTAGCAACCAAAGCCTTCACAGGTTCTCACAATGCAATTCTTAACTCTAAATCCACTTAGTGAATCAGCGACTGAAGTGATCACCTTCAAGCACTTGACTGCAGTTATCATTTGGAGAACTAGCGAATAAGGCCATCTCCCATTCTCTTAATGTCTTGGCTAACTGTTAATCTTCTTGGAGATTTGGTGAACAAAGGGTTCACACATTTGCTTAATGAAACACTTAACCGCCTAATTATTTAGAGAACTAGTGAAGCCTTTACTCTCTGAATCGCTGAATCTTTTCTTAACCGTCACCTTCATTCTGAGACTTAGTGACTGTATGCTTCACTCATTTGCTAGATGTTAGTGCTAACTACCCAGATACCTGGCGACTTGGCGAACAACTTATCTCTAAATCGCTAAATCATGTAGCTTTGACCACCAACATCATGTGACTTGGTGAATGCGGTTAGTTGACCATTTCACCGAAACATATGATCTTTAGTCATTTGATTATGAGACTCAGCAAACAAAGGGTTCGTTGAATCTCACAATATTTCAAACATTGAATACTTCATTACATGATTAAGTGACTGAAGACTTAAAACCTTGCTAATCCTTTGATTCTCCCATTCACCAAATACTTCTAGCCTTCACCTTTCTTTTTAGAGAACACATGACCACATGATTTGTTGAATCGTCAGATCATTTAGCATTTCACTAACTCATTCCAAGAATAAGCAAACACAAGAAATCTTACTTTCGCTAAAGTTATTTGGTCAAACTGTCAAAACCACCAAAACATTTGGAGACTAATATCACAAGTACTCAGTCGCTTATTCACCAAGTAAACATGTAGGACCTAAAAGATACTTGAGATTAAAACAGAGCTGTTGATCTTGAAACCAATCCACGGTATTCATCAGTTCTCCACTTGATATAACCCTTGACCACCGGATTCAGAGAATGAGCGAATACTGCTTTCGCTAGGTCATTGAGTGTTAACACATGACTGCCAAGGACTAAGCAAACTGGAGATAGCCTTTGTTCACTAGTTCTCGCAAAGGGTAAAATAACCGCCAAAACATTTGGAGACTCAGTGACAAGGAAAAACATATAACAAGGTTCAAACACATTCGCCAATTCACTGAATGGTTGAGGTATCCACCGGGAGACTTAGAGACCATGTGACTAAAATGACACTTAGCATGAGATTGACTTGTTTTTTGATTCACCGAATACTATATAAGACATGCTATAACATTTTTTTGATTCAGTGAACACTTGGGATAATTAAGAATGTGCACAATTAATCCGCTTAAGTGACTAAAAGGTAACAATGAAATAGAAGAATTAGGGCTAACATGAGGGTTTTTTCATGAATTTGACATTTTTCAAAAACAAAACCTAGGTAAGGATTTTTGAACTTGGCTATGACAATTTTTATGAATTTTCCAAACCCTAGACCAAGCAAAACACTTGTAAGGAGACTTAACCCAAAATCTGGATACACACCGTAGAAAATTAAGAATATACCCAACAAGTCATATAAAAGAATCTAACAAACATTTAGCAAACATAGTATGGGAGAAGGAAAATACAATAGGCAAATACACAATAAGCTACTATGAAAGATAAGCCAATCAAGCACATCGCCTACTCTCCCCATCTCATTCTATATCATTTTTGGAAGGTGAAAAACTTGCAAGAGGGACTATATCCAACACAGTAGGAATGATAGCCAGTTCCAAACAAGGATCCTCTTGAGAATCATAATGTTTGATACTAGGTGTAATTATCAATTGTGATGAAAGCATATTAGGTAAATCAATATCAATGTCAATAGTTTCATATTCACCAACTCATTAGTATCATCAAGAGTATCTTTTGTATCTAGATGAATCAAAATAGGATCTAAGATACGAATAGAATCATCATACTCATGCATCTTAACATCATTATTAACATTAACTTATTCTAACACATCATGCATAGGCTGATCAAAATAAGGTAAGGAACTTGGAAGAATAGAGGCATGGGCCTTAGCTTGAGCTTGATGCTTCTTATGACGTTCATTAGCAAATCAGTTATATTTTGTCTTGTTTGAAATATGTTGAGAACTAGGAGGGACAAGCATAGGTTCCTTCATAGGTTCTATAGGAGGATTAGTAGGATTCTCAGTAGGTTGAAAAGAAACACTAGGAGCTTGATTGAAAAAACTAGAAGCCATAGATAAAGGAGGTATGGAAGGTGCAGGCAAAAGACCATGGTTAAGATCCATCTGAGGCATGCTTAACTCAAGAATCTTGTGATGTTTATAAGCTTGATATGATTGAAAAAGATTATCAAGTCAAGTAGGACATGAATTAGGTAGTGAAGGCCAAAATAAGTCAAGTGCAGCACAATCCCTGGGCCTAGAAGGTTGATATAAACTATGATTAATCATCTTCACTTCTTCACCATGAATGAATTTAAGACATTTATGGATAGGAGAAGCAACGGCATGCATGGCATTCAACCAAGGAAAACCTAACTTAACTTGAAACTGATCAGAAGTAGGGACAACAACGAAGGTATTATACAAAACTTTACCACAAAGTTCAATATACAAGTTAATAGAACCAAATGATGGATAAAGAAAACCATTACAAGTTTGAATCCACACATCTAATGTATCATAAGAATCACATTGTAAGTTTTTCATAAAAAGATTTTCTTCATTAATAACATTGAATAGAGATGTAGGATCAACAAGACAACCACGCGTAGGTATCTTATAAATCCTAGCATATATATAAAGAGAACCATCAAGAGCTTTAATAGTCTCAGAATCATCAAAGGTAATCAAGAGTTCCCTAGGTCTTTTATTCTTAGGTTGTTTTCGAGGTTTAGGTTGAGGTTTCAGTTTAGGCTTAGGTTGAGGTGGAACTTGAAGTTGAGTTTGAGATTGAGGCTAGGGTGGAGATAAAAATTGAGACAAAATAGCATGCTCCACATGGTTAAAAATGTGATTAAGGTCATCCATCTTTGAATCATAAATAATATCCATAGAAGATGGCTAAACAATGGTATTAGTATCATGTGTAGGTAAATGATTCGTATGGATTTTAAG
The DNA here is from genome assembly GCA_027943335.1 of Chamaecyparis obtusa. NCBI lineage: Eukaryota > Viridiplantae > Streptophyta > Pinopsida > Cupressales > Cupressaceae > Chamaecyparis > Chamaecyparis obtusa. Next base: position 218,629 of record BSBK01009399.1, on the reverse strand, counting down.
GTTTTGGTTAGGAGGAGAGATAGATTTGTTCCCACTACCATCAAAACTATCAATAGATAAAGCATTAGAATCAAGTAAATCTTGAACCTTATGTTTTAGAGAATAACACTTCTCATTATCATGGCCATTTTAACAATGATATTGACAAAAGGATTTGGAATCAAAGGATTTGGATGCTATCAAAGTAGGCAAAAGAGGTTGAATAGGAGGTAAAGTAATTATATTAGTAGTAAAAAATTTACTCATAATAGAATGAAAAGATTCAGAAAGAGGAGTAAATGTACGATTCAAATGAAAAGTAGTGGATATAGAAGTAGCATTATTGGATGCAACAACAACTTGATCAGCAACTGTATTTGCTTGTTTATTTATCTTGACATAGTTGTTAGGTTTTTGAAACTTGTTGGGATTAGGAGCACCATCACACTTATCAACTGGGACATGAGCCATTGGATTGTTTCTCTCAAATTGACTCACTTGTAATTGATAATGATGAAGCGTTGCAGAAAGTTGTTAAAAAGAGGTAAATTTAGTAAGCAAAATCTTATCTCTAATATCCTTTTGTAAATTTGAAATAAACATACATTGAATTTCAATATCAAGAACAAGATAAGAAATATGAGCATACAAATGCTTAAATCTACCAATAAATTCAGTCAATTTTTCTTTAGTATTATGTTTACAATGCATCAAATCAGTTAAGGAGACTTGTAGACCAATGTTATTTTGAAATAGTTGAATACATGCATTAGAAAGTTTTGGAAAAGAATCAATAGAATAAGGAGGCAAGGAACAATACCATTGAAAGGCCTTATCATGAAAATTTCTAGCAAACAACTTGGCTAAAATCCTATGGCCATGAGCATAGTCACTACAAAGGATTTGGAATGTTTTAACACGAGTAAGAGGATCTCCCTTACCATTGTAGGTATCAAGATGAGGCATATCAACTTGTTGAGGAACATGAGCATGAGTAATGTCTAGAGATAAAGGACTGCCCATGTCACATGTAGGAATGGTAAATTTGGATTGAGTTAAAGATGCAAGTTGTTGTAATGAAGACATAGTTTAAGCCAAACTGATGATTGTGGAATCATTAGATGAAATAGGAGGCATAGAAACACTAGGAACACTACGTAAAGTGTATGAAGTGGTAGGAATAGAAGACACAACTAAGAGAACACTTGGAACCATAGTTGGAAGAGGATTGGAATAAGTAAAAGGAACATTATCATAAGAAGGTTTTAAAGTAGGTAAGGACATAGGAAGAACACTCATAGGAAGAGAGGGAACCGGCATAGTCACTAAAGGAGGAGTATAAGTTGGAATGTTAGGTAAAGGAATGGAAGAAGGTTCCATACTAGTGACAGGAGGAGTGAATCCTAAATCTTGAGCTTCTTGAGCTAAAGGTTTAACATTTGAATGCACAAGATGAGTAATATCACACAAGAGATTAACACCTTGATCACTAGCATGAAGGACTTTCTCAAGATCATCTATAGCTTGAATAAAATATTGATTATGGTTCTCTTGAGTAAGCCAATTTCCCATTTTATCAAGTTCAGTTGAAAGTTTTTGGACTTGTTTGGGAGGAACTCTTAAAGCATCATCCTCATCATGAGATGAGTGAGAAGATTTATGATCCATAGTAAGATAAGAATCATTAATAATCAAATTGTCATTCAAAATCCTCAAAAAAGGAGAGGAAGACTCAGGATTAAAGGCACCCATAAGTCTACGACTTTGTCTAACCAAAATACTATAAGTAGGACTAGAGGTAGTAAAGCTCATATACCAATGCAATGCAAAATGAACTAAACTAGGGGGAAAAAAAGCATGAATAAATAAATATTTTTGTATTTTTGATTTATATGAAATGTAAATGCAAGATCTAACACCATAAAAGAAAGAGTTATCTATTGCAGGTTCACCGAAATATAAAGGATAAAATTTGAATCGAAGGATGATGGAAAATTTAATGCATAAAATGATGTAGAGATGTGTGTAGAAGTGTGATATAGGATTGGGGAAGATAAGACCCTCTTCTTAAGTCCAAATTCCCAAAGAAAAGATCCAAATTGATTAACTACAAGAAGATGGTCAATACGTAAATGAATCAATTGATGGAGAATATGAAGAAATAAGAAAACCTTATATTTGTTAGATTAGGTGAAAGACTAATCTCCCAAGAACACCTGCATGCATAACCCTGTCACATGGAAGAAGCAAAGCATAGAAGGCAAGAAAAATCTATGGAGGCCAAAAAGCTAGAGACATCATATGCACAATATTACAATATGATATTCTAATCTCTTAAGAAATACAAAGAGGTGAATCCTTACAAAAGGAATCACAAAACCCTAAAAGGAAAAACCCTAAAGAATAATAAGATGCCTAAGTCTAACTTAAGTGTAGAGAATAATAGACTAATAATTAAATTAATTAATTATTAGCTATAATATGACTACTCTAACACCCCCCCTTAAGTGTAACTTAGGGAGAAGCTAAACAACTAAGGACTAAAAGATGCATGAAAACAAAAATGCATGAAAGAGCAATGGGTCCCAGCAACAAGGCCTGATCAGGTACCCAAGTACAAGAAATAAACTAGATGAAGGAAACAAAGCCTCCAATCTAGGGAATGTCCCAAAGAAAGGAACAAGAAAGAGCATGAAGCATCTCCGAAGCATGAAGCTGCAAACACTATCAGAAGAAACTGCTGGAACCCCCACTGAAATAGTGCATGACCAGGTAGAGAAGACAAAGTCTGAAGAGCTAATCAATCGAAGAGGTGGCCTCCAAAAGCAGGAATGAATGAGTGTCTATATAGTAGATGATCCATCTCACCAAAATGCATAGGTGCCTAGCCACTGCATCCGCCTAGTACATAGGAACAAAAACTATATATGTAGATCACTCAATCGAACCAATGAAGCAATAGAACCAACAGGTGAACCCCCCCAATAATGCTGAACAAGGAGAGGGGTGACAGGAACACTAAAATGCAATGCCAGAAACATCTGCAAGAAGAAGAATCAGGAACAACAATAGTGCAATAGAAGTACAAGCACAGGAAAAAGGGTGGTGTCACAGACACACAGCATGGGCTAATGTCATGGAAGGTACACTCACTTGACAAAGGTGGATGAGCACAAAAGGCAAAACATCATAACTCCCCATGGCACTTTATAACTGAGTGTGAGTACAAACAAACACAAGGAGTACAAGATCCCAGATATGCAAAAGTAGGCACTTTATCTCAGTGTGTTTACAGAAAAGAAATGCTACAGAAGAGAAGCATACAATGCTTAGAAGTCAGAAAGAAGAGTGAGCTAGAAGAACAGAAGGAGAAATCCCAAGACCTGTAGAACCTAAGTAATCCGCCAGAGTGTGAAAGTGAAAAACTTGGAGGAGAGAAAACCTAGAGAAAAATCTAGATAAAAGACCCCTGCAACTGAATAACTCATAGAACCAGCTTTCCAACGATATATTGTGAGCCCAAAAATGAGTCCGGATGAGCGAGATATGGCTCCCAGAAGGCAAAAAATAAACATCACCTTTGACAGAAAAAACACTATCCAAATAGTAGAGCCAAAAAACTTTACCTCCATAATTGGAAAGAGCTTGGAAAGAGCTTTTTGGCGATATAAAGAAGTCCAAAAAAGACCTTCGTATGCTCAAGATATTGCAAAAAATGCCCAGTTACCCTTAAAAGGCTTCAAAACAAATTTTTAAACCCCTGGGGCTGAAAAAACAAAGCCCTTGGGTGCATGGCACGTGCAAGGGGCTAAACTCAGAACTCCCGGTCACCCATGTGACCACCGCGGAGCTTAAAACCTGTCGGGCCGGCAGGAATGGGGGCCAGCGGAGCGGAAGGGAGCTGGTGGCGGTGGGGGCCGGTGGAGCTGGGCCAGCAGAGGCGGCGTAGACCACGTCGGAGGCAGAGCACATGGTGGCCGGTGCCAGTGCCGGTGGTGGAGGCTCTGTGGAGGCCGCTGCTGGGCGCGGGGTGGCCGCTCGGTGGTGCACTGGTGGCCGCTGGGCGGCACCTTTTAAAAACAAAGGCTGCATTATTTTAACGCAAAAATCAATTAAAAATTGATTTTTTTTGTAATTTTTTTTGGTTTTCATGCCCGTATGGCCCTAGGAGGCTGAAAAATTCACTGAGAAGTCCCAAAGGTCAAAAATAACAAATTTTATATGGTTTTTGACTCTCCCGAGCCTTTTGAGCGCAATGGTAGCATCCATTTTTGCTCAAAATACCCCCAAATTTTATTTTTTCTTTTTTGCAGGCAAAAAAGAAATAAAAAATAACGTCCTGCAGAGAATACCAAAACTAAAATTTTTTTAAATGCTCCTACTTCTGAATCACTTCAACAAAAAAATGAACAGCAAGCAGCAAGATGGCTTTGATACCATGTTAGATTAGGTGAAAGACTAATCTCCCAAGAACACCTGCATGCATAACCCTGTCACATGGAAGAAGCAAAGCACAAAAGGCAAGAAAAATCTATGGAGGCCAAAAAGCTAGAGACATCATATGCACAATATTACAATATGATATTCTAATCTCTTAAGAAATACAAAGAGGTGAATCCTTATAAAAGGAATCACAAAACCCTAAAAGGGAAAACCCTAAAGAATAATAAGATGCCTAAGTCTAACTTAAGTGTAGAGAATAATAGACTAATAATTAAATAAATTAATTTTTTTCTATAATATGACTACTCTAACAATATTATTGTTATGAAAAGGAAATATTGAGATCTTAATTGAGTTGAAGATAAGTACTAAGCTCAAAATAGGAAAGATTTGGAAAATACTCTTTTCTAAAGCCTGTACTCAATTTCAGGAAATTCTACAACCAAAATTGGCCTAGAAACACAAAAATAGAGAAAACCTAGAAACCTTTTATCTTTCTAAGAAAGGTCGACCTTGACCCAAAATAGGGGTAAGATCTTACCCCTAAAAGTTGACCTTGACCTACACTGTTCCAACGGAAAATATGTTCATGGATCTCGGAAGTTCACCTAAAAGGGTACTCAAATCTACTCCAATATTCGATGTCCCACACCTGTACCTGCAAGAAAAAGGGTTTTGTTTGGTGGATGAGGGGTTTTCCTTGGTCAAACCCCAATTTTGAAATTAACCTTGAAATTGAATTGAAATTGCAAAAATAAACAAAGTAAATGGAATAATTCACCTTGCTTATGTTGAAATCCTTGTGGAGGATTCAAATCCTTGAATCCACAAGTAAGGATACTCCAAATGAATGTAGAATTTTATGTAAGATGTCTCAAATCAATTGCATTAGATCTTCAATGCCAATCTTGAATGGATCTTGGAATAGGAAGAGGCTTGAATGAATGTTGATGGAGAAATCTTTGACAAAGGGGCTCCATAGAGATTGAATCTTTCAATGGCTACCAATGGATCTCCTTGATGAATTGGATCTTGAATGCTTGAAGATGAATGAATTCTTGAAGATGGATGAATGCTTGAATGCTTTCTTTCTCCTTCTTTCTTGCTTGATGATTTCTTGATTTTGCTTGCTTGAGTGCTTGATAATGAATGAGAGTATATTAATATGAAAATGAGAGGAAAAGGCTTCCTTTCATACAAGTTTAAGGCACAAAATTCTAGAGACGCCAACATAGGAGAATTAAATTCCAATTAAGCCTTTACTCTTGGAAGTGAACCTAATTTAAATATCATTTAATATTTTACCATTTCGAAGCCCGAAATAGCCGACCCAGAAGCAGGAAAATAAACTTTCCAAAAACCCGACATCTGGAAACTTCTAGATTTTGAAATTGGGACCCAGGGTTAGGGTCAAGGTCAACCTTGACCTAGAAGATTGAACTTGACCATGAGGTCGAGAATCTTATTTTCTCAGGACCAAGTGCTAGAAACAGGCTGGAAAAAGGTGGAGAGAGAAGTAGAATAGGGGGAAAAAGCTAGATCCAATTCAAAGACCCATTCAAGGCATTTGACATGACCCTAGACCACTTACTCAGAGGGAAAAACTAGTCCTAAATGAAAGTGATTCCATTTTTCGATGATACACCAATAATCTCCCCCTTTTGCATTGATGGAAAACACTTCATCCAATTCACTTCTTCTAAGATTTTGACTTGAGCACATCTTTTTCCTTATCCTTGTCTTCTAGCATACAAATCTCTCCTCTTTACAATACTTCTCTTTAAACAATATATCTCTTCTTACAATACATCTCTCCCCCTTTGAAAACAATGTCAAAGGTGATTAACTTTTCAACTCTTGTCTTCTAAATATGTACACATTATGTGCTTCTCTTCTTTCCTATCCTAGACTACTCCCCCATAGAGTAGTCCACCAATACATGAATTCATGTTCATAATATTTTGGTAAAATGCTATGAATTGATACATATTGCATCTATCCTTAATTTTTTGCTGATAGGGGTAGGACCCTATTAGTATCCATATGAGTCACCTTGTATAAGTGTCTTTGAATCTTATGTTTGAATTGGAAATCTTTGCCAAAGCTTTTCTTTCGGTCTCAGTTCGTGTCCAATGTCTGTGGTTCCTTCCCTATGATGTTCATTGCATTTCTTTGAACCTAATTCATATCCTTAGCCTTCCTTATTTTGAATGATCATCACCTTAAGTCATTATTGAACCACTTCATACCTCAGTTTAAAGTAGTTTAATTAGGTTCAATAAGGAATTTCTATCTAACGCTTGTACCTACAGTTGAGATCTTTCGGTAAACTATGATATAACATCAAACCACTTTGAACCACTTTGTATCTTAGTTCAAAGTAGTTCAAAGAGGTTCAAGGAAATTCTTTTATGCTTAAAGGGAATTGGTAGTTGATGTGACTAATTATATGACATTCTAGATAATAAATCATTGTAATAATGGTACAATGTGCCTCGAGAATCTAGCGGATATGAGTGTGGTTTGAACTAGCAATGCAAGTTAATAGGATTAATTCCTGGCACATGTGAAGTGATGGTGTTAGAGGGAAATAAATGATGAAATGGGAAAATTTATGAAGGCTATTGCTTATGAAGTGTCATAACATGACATTTCCCCCACTCTAGTATCACTCCTTAATTAATGCTCAAATATTTTTCATACTTTGTGGGTATGTGAGTATTTTTAAATCATGTCATGTTGTTTTATTTCTCTTAAAGAAAGAGATTATGAAGGCTTGGTTGCAGAAGATAAGAATTCTCCCTGAGATAGTGAATTATAGGTAAACATCAAGAGCCTTTCCTCTAATCCTACTTTGAATGTTTATTTGATTTTGGAAAGAATATAGAGGGTTGTGTTGTTTTGGAGGGAAAACATGAGGTCCAGTATGCATTTCTTTGGCAATACAACTAGTTTAGAGTGTCAAGCCCTAGTAATTTTAGACACTGATTTGATGGGAGTGGAGGTAGATAAAATGGTAGATAGTTATAATAATATTGTAGATAAAGAGCACACCCTAGAGATTATGTCGAGTGAGCTTCTTCAAGCTGATTCTTTTCCCCTGCTATAACAAACCCTAAGTTGATTCAATAGTGTGTAAACCGTTATGACGTGAAGTTGAAAAGCATATTGAAAAATGATGGCCAAAGCCTATTTTCTATCACTAGGGAAACTATCATGTCAATTTTCAAGCTACCCAATGAGGCTTTCTCCAGTTTTTGTCCAACCTAGTCTTATACCCAGTTTCATGAACAGTTTTAGAAAAAATGCAGTAATATTGCCAAGAAATGGACAAAAACATTTTATAAAGGAGGTTCTAGGCTACTAAAGGTGCTAATGAAGGATCACATGAATCCACATATCCATGACCTAATATTCCTACTACACATAGCGAATGGTTTGGCTCAAGCAATCCTCTTTGAGGACTGGATGTATCATTATATTGAAATCATTTTAGATGGAAGGTACTATCTATATTGGGCTGGGTTAATTTATATTTCAATGAGAGACCAAATCAAGAAACACAAATGATTAAGAGGGAATTTTATATGTTCTTGTATCTGATATATTGTTTAGCATGTATCCAAGAGCCTATTGAGATTCCTCAAGAACCATGAGACAAAGACATAGATGTTCATGAGTATTGCCTCCTATTGTGAAGAGACAAAGTTCTGGAGAATTATCACAAGGTTCATGATGTGTTTTTGGAAAAATTATGTTATGATTTGGTCAGAACTCCAAGGGAGAGGATCTCTTCAGGTGCAAAAAAATTGGTTCAAAGGTATGATAATTTCTTCATTCAATTCTCAAGGTTCACTTACAAAAGAATAGGAGAATTTGATGAGGAACCCCTCAAGTGGCCAAGATATGCCTTTGATTGTTTTATTCTAGAAGAAATTTGTAGACACTTATTCAGAGAGATTAAAAGAACCCTTCCTAAAGAAAAATGGGACTCTATGTTGTTGGAAAGTTGACTATACTGGCGTATCTGACTAAGATTTAGTGTTGTCATTATGGAAAAAAATTCATATGAAGTTTTGGATTCTACGCATAACTTAGAAGATCAGAAAAATGGCTAAGTATGGAAGACATGACAGTCAGTGAAGCACCTAAGGAACAGAGCATCAACGCATGTGTGTATGACCAATTTTTGGTATGTGCCATTAAAGATAAGCTTTTGGATATGTTATTAAGCTATCATTAAGAACACATGATCATATGAGTTATTATGATGAACTTACAGCAAGTTGAAGTGACACAAACAGTAAGCGATAGAACAAAAAAAAGCATGGAGCCGACGATTAGTATTTTGGTTAGAATGTATAATATTGTTTTGTAAAGGCTATGCACCTATTGTATTTATGTTGTAGATATGTTAATATCAATGCATGTAAACATGCTTGATCCAATTCATTTGGAAGTGTTGTATGTAATAGGTTATAGGCCAACTTAGTGAATAGTTTTGTTTGCGCATATAAATAAGACATGTGCCTTTGTATTTAGAGATGGAATGATATATAGAGTTGATAGAAGAAGAGAAGAAGTATGAGAAGAGTAGTCAATATGATATAGAGCATTGCAAGAGGTTAAAGCATCATCACACATAAGGAACTGAGTAGACAAGCAGTGTCATAGCAGCAGTTCACCATTGCAGATATAGTGTGTATCTGATATCTAGGAGGTTGTAGCCTTCTCTATTGAGTAGTGAGATCTGGTAGTGAGCCAACCACCCCTAACAAGGTTTGTTACTGAAAAATCCTAATAAGGTCCAAACCTTGACAAGGTCATTGTAGTTAAGCATTGTAATGACAAATCCTAACAGGGCTAAGGAACATTAATAGGTTCATAATACACAAGTACAATTATTAGTGGGTATTAACTCCCACCAAGGTTTTTCCTTTGGCTAAGGTCTCCCCGTAATCATATCTAGTGTTATGTGTTATAGTTGTTTATTTTACTTGCATTATTATTCAATTCAGTATATAAGAAATTGAGTAAAGTTTCAAGATATCAGAAATTAATATTATGGAACATTGATTCACCCCCCCCCCCCCCTCTCAGTGTTCCCATTCCTAAAAATTGGTATTAGAGCTTTGGTCCTCTGAAGATAAGTTTAACCACTTGAGGATATCATGGGTACAGGAGAAGTGAAACATCTGAAGAAGAATCTTGAAGCAACTCTTGAAGACCTTGACAGATCTAAAAAATAAATTGAAGAACTAAAATTAAAATTTAGTGGTTCTCAAGTATTCATCAAGAAACTGAGAAAAGATTTGAAAGATTATTCTACAAGTGATTTAGGAAAAATGGTCAAAAATTTGAATGAGAAAAGCACATATCTGAAGGATAAAATTGAATAGTGAGATGAAAAGATATTTAACAATCAGGAAGCCTATGAAGAACAAGTCAAAGAAAACAAGCAGTTGGACGAAGAATTGAGGCAAGTAAACATGAAAATCTTGGAGTTAGAGAACATTAAGAAATAGGTAGGATCTGAATTGACTGAAGCAAAGAATCATATTGACAAATTGCACACAAGCAAGGATCTAATAGAGTCATAGTTATATGCACAAAAGATTAAAGGAGATACCAATGGTATTGGATTCAATGAAGCACAAAATCATATCAATGATATGTGAGAAAGAAAGAAAGCATCAAAAGAATCTACAAAAGCTAAGAAGACTGGAAATTATACTAAAGCTAAAGCTAAAGCATCTAAAGATGAATGCAAGCCAGTAAATTGAACTTTTTATGCTTGTAACAAGCATGGACATATAGCAAGAGATTGTAAAGAGGTAAGACCTTTCAATGGTTACTATTATTCATGCAAGAAGTTTGGTCATAGAGCTATGAATTGTAGATCAAATCAAAGAAGTTAGACTCAGCAAAATCAGAGAAATCAACCATAGTAGAATGTTAGAAGTCCTCAGAACATTACATGTCAGCTATGCAATTATAATGGTCACATAGCTAGACAATGCAATATGGTAACTCACATCAATACACCAAGGAATATAAAGCCTCCAGTTATTTTTCAATCTTGTAATAAGGCTAGACACATCTCAAAGTTCTACAGATCAAAAGTGCAAAGGCAAGAAAGCCCTATAAAGTCTTAAGAATCAATATTGGATGAAGCAGGAGAAGTCAATTTTGTACAAGCTATAGAAGATGCAAGGAAGACTTGGATCGAAGTAAAGCAAGATAAGGTTGATGATGTTAGGAATAGTCCCAAGAGATAACTAAGAGGGGCCGGGGGGGGTGAATCAGTTATCTACTAGATTTAATTCTTTATCCAATTAAGTACAGAATAACATTAAGCATAAACAAAATATAAGAACACTTAACACAACACCATAATTTTGGTCACGGGGAAACCCAAATAGGTAAAAACCCCGATGGGAATTGACACCCACTAAGAACTACACTAGTGTATTATGATCCATGTTAGAAGATCTTACAACCCTATTAGGAGTTGATATTTATGATGCAATAAGTACAGTGACCTGATCAAGGGTCAGACCCTATTAGGAGTCTTTTACAACTAATCCTGCTAGGGGCGAGGACACACTGTTCGGGAGCACACTTCTCAAAGGGGTGAAGGTTGCAACCTTTTGTTTAATAGATACACACTATATCTAGATCTTGGTGAACTGTGCTTAGACCTACTATCTTGATCAATTCCAATGAATAGAATATACTCTCTACTTGTTCACATAGACCTTCTATTGATGGCTCAACACTTTGCACCTTCTGCTCTAATCTTATCTTTCAACTCTACCATACTTAGCAATCACAAATGACTTCCTATAAATGGCATTCCTTTGAATGATATAATCAAGTTGGCCTATTAGAACCATCTTGAAATCATATTAGAGAAATAATACAACTCTCAAACAACATCTCAGTTGGCTCTACTAAGAACACGACCCAAATTAGGACAGCCCAACTCAATGTGAGTAGACGCGTTGCTTCATACTGTTAGCTCCACCAAATTAACTGATACTTTCTTCTCATGCTAAATTACATCATGCGATCTTAAAAAAACATTCTTAACTCTTCTCTAAGCACTAATCCAAGCACGCATATCAAAATGATAGGCACAACTGCTACAACAATAAAATCAATGTCGGCTCTACCAAATAAACTCAGGAAACTATGTCAGTCAACTGGAGACTTCATAAATCAACTTGTACTACATATCTGACTCTATGTCCATGAACATAGTATCATACATATGTCTGCAATATAAATCTAAATGTGCAAGGCTCCATTATAACCATACTATAAATCACATACAAAACTCTTCCTTGGACCTATCAGGAAGACTCACTGATACAAACTGTTGTATTACTGTCTTCTCTCTGAATCAACCTCTACAACTATGATATCATGCTAATAACATATCTAGGAAGCATATACTCACAACTTTCTCCATCAGGCTTCCATGCATTCTACTTACCATATGGTGTCATCAATGACAAACATATAGTCGACACTCTGGCTTGCTGGCAAATCTCCAACAATCTCCCTCTTTAGCATTGATGGAAACATATGGAATGAAAAACACCACCAATCCAAATGTACTATCTTTTTATAATATTCTCCATTTCCTCAACAAAACTCCCCCAAGGATGAATCCTCCATCTCTTATTGTTTTTTTTCTACTTGCTAAATACTCACTCCCCCTTGTTGTAATTCTTTTATAACATTCTTCATTTCCTCATCAAAACTTCCTTAAGGATGACATGCTATATTATTTACTATTTTTCATGACTATATACTCCCCCTTTGACATCAATAGAAAAGGGAACCAAACAATTAAGCATCAGTACTACTCTTGAAGTAGAGTAGTCAACCTTTGATTAGTCACTGAGAACTGATGCACTCCTGTAATCTCTAATCAAGTTCAGGGAAGGGGATTACTCCGAGCTTCTCCCTGAGATACTCAAATGTTGTTGGAAATTTGGTTGAAGTGAGTACATAGATGTTGTTATTATGGAAACATATGATCCACATGAAGAGCACACAAATCTGAGAGCAAGTATAGCAGAGTGCATTACAAATTTGTCTAAGTGTAAGACAGTATTTTCACCAGTGCACTAGGATATATTTTTTGTTTGTGACATTAACTGGAGTGATTTCAGTGCTTTTTCACTTGAACATAGACTCTATGATGACTAATGATGATGCATCTCAAAGTGCAATTCAATACGGCATGCACGGAATTAGTTATGACAATTTTACCGAAGATAGTGTTAAGCCGACAGGACAGAATATGAAGGCAGAATTGGTAAAGAGTTAAAGGATTATTTTGTTTATCAAAATAATGACTTAACAATATAAAGGGAAAACATCCTAGATGTTAAACCTTGGAAAAATAAATATGGAAGTTGACCATGCAAAGTTATTAGCCTTAATAACCTGTATATATATGTAATTGTAAATTGTAAGAAGAAGATGAAGTTGTAAGATTGTAATGATCTAAAAAAGTGATATGATGCGAATGTAAGAGCAGTGAAAAGATATTCATGCAAGCAGCATAAGGTTATGTACCTTAACCATTTTTTTAATCAGTATACATTGTACATTACTTGTTTGGGCAATGGGCTCATCTAGTAATCAGATTTTGTATTGATAACTCCTAACAGGGTTGAGGCTTCTAACAAGGCCTATAGTCCCTTAATTAGGACTGATACACTATATGCTTGTAATAGACTCCTAACAGGGTCAATATCCTTAACAAGATACTTTTGATTAGTGGATCTTTGTGGGTACCATCCCCATTAGGGTTTTCCCTTGGCCAAGGTTTCCTCGAGAACATATCATGTGTTATGAGTTCTTTAGTTTTATTGCTATGCATGTTGTTTAGCTTCTTATGTTATGCATGTATAAAGATAATCTATTATATCCATAATTGGGAAAAAGATAAAGTTTGTAGAATACTAATTCACCCCCCCCCCCCCCTCTCAGTATTCCCTATTTCTAACAATTGGTATCAGAGCTTAGTTACTCGGAGAAGAATCATTCAAGGAAAGCCTAGCAGCTTGAGTAAGATCTCTATGGATATGGATCAGCTATAGAAGAATCTCGATGAAGGTCTTGAATAGATTGATATGCTTACTGATGAAAGAGATACTTTGAAAAGGAAATATGATGATGCAAAGAATCTTATTGAGAAACTAAAAAAGAAGTTGGAAAATCTGAAATCTGAAAAGGAATCCAAAATTCTTATTGAAGATTGTGATGACAATTTAGAAAAAGAAACTGTGATCCTTAAGCATGAACTAAAGATAGAAAAATTGAAACTTAGTTTGAAAAATGGAAATGAAAAAAATGAAGCAAATCTGAGATCTGAGAATCAAAGGTTGAAGATTGAGAATGAAGATTTAAGATCTAAACTTGGCAAAGTAACATCTGAATTTGAGAAAGCAAATTCGCAGCATGCAGAACTTGAGAAATACAATAAGATTGTGAAAGGTGAATTAACTCAATCCAAACAACAACTTGAAAGGCTATATTCAAATAGTGAGAAGATCGAAGAACAAGTATCTTATGGAAAACCATCCTATGATAAGACTAGACTTGGATTTAATATATTCAGAACAAATGATGAAAGCAAGGAACCAAATCTAAAAGAATCTGAAAGCATAGATGAGAAGAAGTCAGATGAGATCAACAAATCTGAAGACACACCTAAAGGAGAAGAACCACCTAAAGAAGAATAATCATCGAAGCAAGATGAATCACCTAAAGGTAAGAAAAGAGAATTCAAAGGTAGATGTTTTGGTTGTAATACTATTGGTCACATGAAGAGAGATTGCACAGGTAAGCAATTTAAACCTCTTAATGGTTATTGTTATAATTGTCATGGTTTTGGACATAGAGCTATTGAATGTAGAAGACCTAAATTTATTGAGAATAATTATGGTAGGAGAATGTTTAGGAATACTAACAATGCACATAAGAGACCTACTAAAGATATGAACAGAAGAAATGGAGTAGTATGTTATAGATGCAACAAGATTGGACGCATTGCTGGAAACTGCAGATCACAAATCAATCAGCAAGGACCAAGATATGGGAACAATGAAATTGTTTGTCAAATATGTAACAAGATTGGACATACAACAAGGTTTTGTAGAATGAACAATGGAGTTTTTCATCCTAACCCTAACCTTAGAAATCATGCTAGAGGAAATGAAGATGCAGGTAACAGATAGAAAGGTTGCTATAGTAATGTAGATGAAGTGAAGTTTGTCAAAGGAATAGATCAAGGAGACATAGTCAACATTGAAGGTAATAAAAAAGGTGAAGTATCAAGTGGTAAGAATGGATCCTTACCTAACCTAATTCAAAGCACTTAATTTATGGAAATTGCAATAGATTAGGAACTTAGAATTAGTGTAGAAGTATATTTTTGATGAATTAAGTCTTGCACAGTTATTGTAAGGTAGTTTATGATGTACTAATGCTATGCTTAAGAGAACAAAAGAAAATATTATGTTTTGCGAGATCGCAAGAAGTTTTAAGTTTTGCATGATAGCAGAAATAACTTTTTCGAAAGAAGCAGCAAAAGAATTGAATGTGATGTCAAATCTAAGTGAGATTGAAGTAATAAAAGGTTATGATCGGAGTTATTTGATCATCAAAGTGAATTGAAGTGTTTAGGAGAGAGAAGAATAGAGATTGGAAGTATTTTGCAGTGATTTGGTGAAAGATTTAAGCGCTGAATCTACGAAAGCCCTAAAATCATGAATTTGAGGTATTTATCTTGATAGATCTTTGAATCAGTATAAGCAATTTAAAGTAGTCATGGATGTATCCTTAATTCACAATATCAGAGATAAGAATGGACCTAGAATGAAGAGGGAACTATTAGAACCCTTGGAAGAAGATGATCCTAGGTTAGCATTATCATCCGTACCAGATGGAGTTTTGCATTTAGAAAATGTAAGGAGCTATCTTGGATGCAAGTTAGAAACCCTTAGTGATAGTGATTTTACCAATGAATATCAGAATATTTACAACCATGATATGTCATTGAAACAAGGATATGAACATTTGAAAGATAATGAGATTGTTAAGTATGTTTTGAAGTATGAGTTTGACAATGAAGAATGCACTAAGATTATTTTGAGTAGAATTCATAATGGGAAGTTTTGGCTAGAGGATAGAGTGATAGACATTACAGATGACTTGATTCATGAAGTCATAGGTTTATCTAAAGTTGGTTCTATTCCTTTAAATGAGAAAAATATGAGAAAGATAGTCATGGACAACACAGGTTCATCCTACAATGGTAGAGGTATTGTGATTAGCAAAATCAAACAAGATGATGTGAGATACCTATGCAAGATCCTAACCACTAAGTTTTGTGCAAATTCTAGAGAAGATGATATGGCAACTAGAATGGTACATATTGCCTATTTAATGTGTGTTGATAAGGTGCCAGTTGATATGTGTGAAATTCTAAGAATTCAATTGTTTGAAAACTTGGAGAAGATCAAGAAATCTAAGTATGCACAATTTAGATTTTCATCCTTAATTACATACATGTTTTTCCACTCATTGAGAAGATTTGTGTACACCATTAATTGGAATGATGGACAAACTACTATGGAAAGGATAAATAAAGTATATTTGAGACATGTTATTGACAAAGTAAATGAGAGTGCTATGTTAGTAGTGAAGACATTTTAGAACAAGGTAACTAGTAGATGAAGAATTCCACAATCACTTGTGAAGAAGTATAAAAATGATATATGTTTCATGGTTAACACTGACTTTACCTATATTGAAGCACTTGAACCTAGAATTGAGTTCATAGACCCTCTTGGCTATGAGATATCTGAGGCTAAAATAGAAGAATATGTTGGTAGATTACTTAAATGTAAATTGGACACTTAGTGCAGTAGATTTGGAGCTTTTGAAGAGAACTTCAACTCGGCAAAAGTTATAACTGAAGAGAAGCATTCTAAGAAGAGAGTTGACAACACTATCAAGAGAATACTGAAAGATTCAAGGATGTCAGAACAAGAATTCTTAATAGCAAAACAAACAATAGCAACAATCAAGGATATTGGACAGAAAGAAGTCTTGAGTGTACCACCCTTGTCATTTGGTGCAATATAGCAAGAACCTACACAAGTCAAGGTGAAAGTAGAGGAACCTGAAAAGGAACAAGTAACAACTAGATCCACTTCCTCCATAGCTAGCAAGAGAATAAAAGAAATTACTATTGGACCAGGAAAGAGACAGAAGACTTTAGTTCAACCAGTACCAAGAGAAATTGTAGAAGTAAAGGATGATGACACTATAGTTAAGAAGAAGACATGGAAACTAAGAGTTGAGAGAGTGAATGAAGAAATCATACAAGATGGAAATTTCACTAAAATGAACAAGTACTATAAACTTTATGATTATTCAGAAAGACTAAATTTGGAGAATGCTATTGTGAAGCATATGATTTTGGTAGGAAAGAAATTTGATTCTATTCAAGGTCAAATACCTAATGATTTGTATACCAAACTTGTAAATAGGAATTAGAGAGCAATTGAAGAAGACACTAATATCAGAAAGAATCTTGTGAAGAAGCTTTGTGATGTGAGAGATGATGAACACTTGAAGTAGATATTGAAGGCTTTATGCACCCATTTGAGAGCCAAAAGGAGAACCATTTTGATTATGGGAGGTAGGTATGAAAAAGTTAATGCAGATACAGAGCAGGCAATAATCAAAGTCATGGAAGAACATGTTGGAAAGCCATCGGTTGCAGTAGAGCAAGCAGTTGAAGTTGAACAAGAGGATATTCCCTCTCCTTCATCTATTAACATTGAAGATGAAACTATGAATATAGAAGGTACTAAGGTCACCTTGGATACTGATGACAATGTATTCAAGAACTTAGCAAACATTGTTGACAATTCGGCTCTTGATGAATCGGTTAGAACTGAAGAAGCAGAGCAGACTCAATCTATCAGTGAAGAACCTAAGGAGACTAAGATTCATGCACCCATTCCTACCATAGAAGACATCAGTCTTACTCCTGAGACTAGAAAGAAGAAAGAAATTGGATCTTTGTTTGAAGATTTAGGAAAGGAAGTTGATGATGATGATCAGCTAGAACTGATCACTTCTTTGAATAAAATCATTGGCAAGAACAAGAAAGTGAAGAATCTTGAAGGGAGTCTGAAGGACCTTACTGAGAAGTTACAAAGCATTGTAACTACACAAATCATAGAGGCAGACCCTTTGGAGAAAGCTAAGAAGGTAATGAGCACTTTTGACAATGAATTCACTAACCTAGTTGATATTGCAAAAGTGAGAGCTCAAGAAGTTTATGAAGCTAAAATGATTTTGAACATCAGTTAGAATATTAGAAATGATATTAGTAGTCTTGATATTTGTATCAAGAACTTGAGGAAACATTTGGAGATAGGAAAATCATTGTACATATAGTGTACATACAGTGTCAAATAGCAGCTTATGGACTGAGCACATTACTGAATGTGGCAGATTCCATTAAGAATTCATGGAAGAAGGAGATAGAAGCTATGAAAGCTGATTTTTTAGATTATGTTGCAAGCCTACTATCTTTGCAATAAGAAAATGAAGGTATAATCTTTTTGGGATACAATTTTATAATCCTCCCTACCTTATTTTGTCATTGTTGTCAAAGGGGGAGAGATATTAGAGCAGAAAATTGATATATTTGATAAGGATTGATACTCTTAGGGGGAGTAGTGTATTAGAGATTATATTTTGAGGATTTATAAGGATAGTATACATATTATATACTGTGGCCACAATTTTGATACAATTTTGAGATTTTGACTTGTACACTTAGCCAATTTTCTCATATGTTGCCACCAATGACAAAGGGGGAGATTGTTGGCAATTTGGCTGAAGTGAGTACATAGATTTTTCCATTATGGAAACATATGATCCACATGAAGATTGCACAGATCTAAGAGAAAGTATAGCAGAGCACATTACAAATTTGTCTAAGTGTAAGATAGTATTTTCACCAGTGCACCAGGATACAATTTTTGTTGGTGACGTTGACTAGAGTGATTTCAGTGATTGTGCACTTGAACATAGACTCTATTATGACTAATGATGACCCATCTTAGAGTGTAAGTCATTATGACATGTACAAAATTAGTTATGATAGTTTTACCAAAGAAAGTGTTAAGCCGACAAGATAGAATATGAAAGCAAAATTGGTAAAGAGTTAAGGGATTATTTTGTTTATCAAAATAATGACTTAACAATATAAAGGGATGACATCCTAGATTTTAACCCTTGGATAAAGATATATGGAAGTTGACCATGAAAAGTTATTAGCCTTAATAACTTGTATATATGTAATTGTAAATTGTAAGAAGAAAATGAAGTTGTAAGATTGTAATGACATGAAAAAGTGATATGATGCCAATGTAAGAGCAGTGAAAAGATATTGATGCAAGAAACATAAGGTTATGTACCTTAACCATTTTTGTAATTAGTATACATTGTACATTACTTGTTTGGGCAGTGGGCTCATCTGGTAATCAGATTTTGTATTGACAACTTCTAATAGGGTTGAGGCTTCTAACAAGGTCTATAGTCCCTTAATCAGGACTGATACACTATATGCTTGTAATAGACTCCTAATTGGGTCAATATCCTTAACAAGATAATTTTGATTAGTGGATCTTTGTGGGTACCATCCCCATCAAGGTTTTCGCTTGGCTAGGGTTTCCTTGAGAACATATCATGTGTTATGAGTTCTTTAGTTTTATTGCTATGCATGTTGTTTAGCTTCTTATGTTATGCATGTATAAAGATAATCTATTATATCCATAATTGGGAAAAAGATAAAGTTTGTTGAATACTGATTCACCCCCCCCCCCTCTCAGTATTCCTTATTTCTAACAAATGTATCCTTAGGTAAAGGCTTTGTGAATATATCTACTAGTTGATCTTTTGTGCTCACATAATCCAACTTTACTTCTTTCTTTGATACTTTCTCTCTTAGGAAGTGATATTTTGTCTCAATGTGTTTTGTCTTTTCTTGCATCATAGGGTTCTTTGACATGTTAATAGTGCTAGTGTTATCACAATGAATAACGATAGGATAATCAATCTAAATACCAAAATCCTTTATCATCTTCTTGATCCACACAATTTTAGAATAATTCAATGCTACTGCTACATACTATGCTTTTGCTATTGACTGAGAGATACAATTCTACTTCATGCTTGTCCAAGTGACAAGTCTATCACCAAGAAATAATACTCCTCCTGAGGTACTCTTTCTATCATCCACACATCCTACCCAATCTGCATATGTATATACATGAACCTCTACATTCTCTGAATTAGGATACCATAAACCATAGTCTATAGTTCCTCTTAAATATCTAAATATCCTCTTTACTGCCATGAGATGACTTTGCTTAGGTTTTGCTGCAAATCTTCCAACAATACCAATTGCATTGGAAATGTCTAGTCTAGTTTGAGTAAGATAAATAAGTTTACCAATCATAGACTTATACAAGGTTATGTCTACTCATGCTGGTGAATTATCTTCTTTTGAAAGCTTGCATCCTATTATCATAGGGGTACTTACAGGCTTGCACTCATCCATCTTGAATTTCTTTAAGATCTCTTTCACATACTTAGTCTGATTTATGAATATACCTTTGTCTATTTGCTACACATTCAATCCCAAAAAGTACTTGATAGGTCCAATCATGCTCATTTCAAATTCTCTCTATATCTCCTTAGAAAATTCTGTACTAAGCTTGTCATTGCCACCAAAGATAATTTCATCAATAAATATAGCAGCTAACAATAGTCCATCAAATGTTTCTCTTATGAATAAATTACAATCTGCTTCTCCTTTCTTGAATCCAATCTTTGTCAAGTATCCATCAAGTCTTTCATACCATGCTCTAGGGGCTTGCTTAAGTCCATAAAGGGCTTTATTCAATCTACATACCATATCAATTGTGTCTGATAAGGTGAATCCTTCGGGCTATTCTATGTATACTTCTTCCTTCAAATCTCCATTTAGGAATGCTAACTTAACATCCATCTGGTATACCTTAAAGTCTTTGAAGGTAGCATAGGCTAGAAATAACTTTATGGCTTCCAATCTACTTACAGGGGAAAATGTATCTGAATAATCAATTCCTTCTCTTTGCACATATCATTTATACACTAGTCTTGCTTTGTTTCTTACCACTATTCCAATTTCATTCATCTTATTTCTAAATATCCATTTTGTTCCAATCGCATTCTTATCACTAGGCTTAGGGACCAATTCCCATGTATCATTCTTAATTATCTGATCTAGCTCTTCTTTCATTGTTTCATGCCAATTTGAATCATTACATGCATCTTCAACACTTAAGGGTTCAATCTATGATAGTAAACATACCTCTTCATTTATTGTGCAACTCTTTTCTTTTGATCTTGTCATGACTTTATTGTTCTAATCTCCAATGATGTCTTCCTTTGAATGATATCTAGATGTGACTTTAGGAAAATTAGGTGTGACACTCTCATCTTCCTTTTGTGTTTCTTCTTCACTTGTTTTAGGGTCATTGAATAGAACATCTATGCTATCAAACATTTCTTCAATAACTGCTTCACTACTGGTATGTCTAGGTTCTTCTTCAATCATAGGTTGATGCAAGAGCATATCAGGTCCTTGGAAATCCTTTGTCACCAAAAACATTTTGGAGTTTTTCTATATTGCTTGGTTCCTATTTTGACTAAGTTGGTCGGTAGTTGGTTAGTTTCCTTTGGTTACTGAGTGTGGTTGGTTATCTCCTAGGCAGTCAGTTGTTTCACTGGCGCACGGTGTTGCTTGTCTGCTTCTCGGTTATCTTTTCTCACCAACGGGTTTAGTTCTAGTTTATGTTGTGGCTGACTTGTGCATTTATGTTGGATCATGGATTTAATGTTGATATCAATCATTGGGAGGCATGTTGTCCCAGATCTGACTGTTTCTTCCATTGATTGTGGATCTAAAGCCCTACTTAGTTTGGTAGCTTCTTGTATAAATGTACTTGTTGGTTTAGATTTTTGGAGGCCATTTTTTATAGAAGATAGGATTAGAGATTTGATAGATCCTCACATGTTTGAGGACTTGTGTAATTATTTTTAATATCTAGCCCTAACCGAGAAGGCCTTATAACTCGACATGTATTATTCTATTTGATGAAATATATGGTTGATCTTGCATTCTCTCTCACTGTTGTTGTTTGTTTGCTTCTGCATGTGTTGAGCAGGCTTGGATCATTAGGGTCTACCATTTTCTAGCCCCTATTTATCCTTGCCTTGTGTCAGGTGGTATCAGAGTGAGGTTAGATCTTGATCTAGGTCTATGGATCTAGGTTTGTAGGTTCCTCTTGAAGCCCTAGTTGATTTTTGTGGGGTAGCAGATTGCGATCTAACCTGTAATTATAGAGGGTTGTCAAGATGGTTCGTGGGAGGTGAGATAAAAATCTAGGATTGCTAGATATGCTATAGAAGATTGCTACTAGGTTAGAAGCTATATATTGAAACAGCCCAGAGAAGAGGCAAATATCTTAAAGACTTTAGTGATGATGAAATTGAGGAAGAACAGGTAAATGTAGAACCTACACCTGTTATGGATCAAGGTGAAGAAAGATTTTTTAAGGCTTTTACAATTCTGAAGTCTACACCACATTTCAATCCTCCTGAATATGGTGGAAAGCTAGAGTCTAGTGATTTGGTGGACTGGATCACCAAGATGGAAAAGTATTTTGAATATGAAAACATACTTGAAGATAAGAAGGTCAAGATTGCAAGCACAAAGTTGAAAAGTCATGCATCCTTATGGTGGGAACACCTACAACTAGATAGGAAGAGGAAAGGCAAAGAAAAAATCAAGGTATGGAATAAAATGGTGAACAAGTTGAAAGGAAAGTTCTTACCTTGTGATTACCAGATTAACCTAGTTTGGCAAATGCAAAGTTTAAAGTAGAAAGATAGCTCAGTAAAAGAGTATCCTAAGGAATTCTATAGATTAGATATTAGATCTAGACATGATGAAGATGATGTAGAAAGAATTGGTAGATACTTGAATGGTTTGAGAGTTTCCATCCAAGAGGAAATTAGTATGGTCAAGTTGGAGAGCATTGAAGAGGCTTCTCAATTTGCATTGAATGTCGAGGAGAAATTGAACAAGAGACATGAGAAAAAATAAAGAGGTCGAGGTGGTAGATTCCCTAGAGGAAGAGGTAGATCTAATGGTGAAAATGGTAGATCTATACCAGAAAAGACAAATCTGGACAAAGGCAAGACCAAGTGGAAAGGTGAAAGTTCATCTAGAGGTAGAGGCAATAACTACCAATGTGGTTATAGTAGAGGAAGTTTCTGAGGAACTTGTTACAATTATGGAGAAGAAGGACATAGATCTTTTGAATGTACACATGCTAGTAAGAAGGCTGGTAGTAGTAGAAATGCCTTGGTGCAAGAAGAGTCACTGAATGAACCTAAGAAAGAGAATAAATTGATGGTAAGGAGAGTACTGTGGAATGAAAGTAAGAAGGAAGATCCGGTAATGAAAAGTTTGTTCAAGACTAGATGTAGAGTTTTTGATAAATTTTGGAAGGTAATCATTGACAGTGGTAGCTCAAAGAATCTGGCATCTGAGGAGATGGTCACAAAGTTACAGTTGGAAAGGTTGGTACATCTGAAGCCCTATCAGATTTCATGGATCAAAGATGAGCATACATTCCTGGTAAGTGCATAATGTTATGTGAATTTGAAGATTGGAAAGTACTATGATAAGGTGTTATGTGATATCATGCCTATGGATTGTTGTCATATTTTGTTGGGTAGACCTTGGCAATATGATAGACATGCTATATATGATGGGAGATTGCATAAGTATACTATTGTGGCTGATGGAAAGAAAAAAATCTTGTTACCATTGATGGAAGAACCTATTAGTAATGTTTGCACATCTTTGAAAGTTTGTTTGATGGAGGGAAGAAAGTTTGTTAACTCTTTGAAGAAGAATGATGTATCTCTTGTTGTGATTCCTAACAAACTGAGTAAGAAAATAGAGGATAATGTCCCTGAGGAGATTGATAAGTTACTCACCGAGTATAGTGATATCATTTCTAATAATGTACCTGATGGTTTGCCAACAAAAAGAAGCATTGATCATTGTATGGATCTAATCCCTAGGGCTATTTTACTAAATAAGGCACCTCATCACTTGACACCTACCGAGAATCAAGAATTGAACCGATAAATTCAAGAGTTGCTAGAAAAAGGTTTGATCAGAGAAAGTTTGAGTCCTTGTGCAGTATCTATTGTAATGGCACCGAAGAAGAATGGAGAATGGAGAATGTGTACTGATTCCAGAGCAATCAATAAGATAATAGTGAAGTATAGGTTTCCTATACCAAGAATGGATGACATAATGGATAGTTTGACTGGAGCAAAGTATTTCATGAAGATTGATTTGAAAAGTGGGTATCATCATATTAGAATTAGAGAAGGTCATGCGAAGGTTTGTATGAGTGGTTGGTTATGCCTTTTGGTTTAACTAATGCACCGAGTACTTTTATGAGGCTGATGAATGAAATTTTGAAGAAATTCATGGGTAATTTTGTGATTGTATATCTTGATGATATTTTGATATTCAGTAAGACCAGAGAAGAACATTTGTTGCATATTAGACAAGTTTTGTAGAGATTGAAAGAAGAAAAGTTGCTAATAAATCTGAAAAAGTGTTCATTCATGAAAGAGGAGATTGTGTATTTAGGATTTGTTATCTCAGCTGATGGTTTGAAGATGGATCTTGAAAAGGGTGAAGATATTTTGAATTGGCCTACACATGTGAATGCTAGTGAGGTAAGATCATTTTATGGTTTGGCAAGTTTTTACCGAAAGTTCATAAGGAATTTTAGTTCAATTTGTAATGCTATGACTGAGACTATGAGAGGAGACAAAAGAGAATTCAAGTGGACACATGGAGCTAACAAAAGTTTTGAGACTCTGAAGTAGAAGGTTGTTTAATTACCTATTTTGGCATCACCTAATTTCAGTAAAGTATTTCAAGTAGAATGTGATGCAAGTGGAAGTGTAATTGGATCTTTGTTGAGTCAAGAAGGTAAACCTATTGCTTTCTTTAGTGAAAAGTTGAATGATGCTAGAAGGAAATACTCTGTGTATGATCAAGGATTATATGCTATAGTTCAAGCACTGAAGAAATGGAGACATTATTTGATACTGAGTGAATTTGTGTTGTATACTAATCATAAGGCTTTACAATAGCTGGGTAGTCAGAATGAGTTGAACCAGAGACATGTGAAATGGGTTGAGTATTTGTAGAGTTACACATTTGTGATAAAGCATAAGAGTGGAGTCACTAACCGAGTTGCTGATACATTGAGTAGAAGAAGATCTTTGATGACCAAGATGAAAATTGAAGTTCTTGGTTTTGATGAGATGAGAGATTCTTATGAGTTTGACCCTGATTTTTCTGAGCCATGGAGAAAGTGTAGAGCACCTATTCAAGATCAACAAGATACTAAATGGGATGAATATTTTATTCAGGAAGATATGTTTTTTAAAGGTATTTAGTTGTGTATATGGAGAGGAATAATGAGAACTAACCTGATAAAAGAGAAGCATAGTAGTGGTTTTGCTAGACATTTTGGTATTGATAAAACATGAAATTTGCTAAAGGAGAAGTATTATTGGCCATAGTTGTATAAAGATGTTTAGAAATTTGTGAAAAGTTATGGAATTTGTCAAGTTGCAAAAGAAGTAAGTCATAATACTAGATTGTATGTACTGATTATTGTACCAGAGAAACCTTGGATTGACATCAGTATGGATTTTGTTCTTGGCTTACTGAAGACAGTAAGAGGTAATGATTCTATATTTGTTGTTGTGGATAGATTTTCTAAGATGGCACATTTTATACCTTGTAGAAAGACATCAGATGCAGTACATGTAGAAAATCTTTTCTTCAAGGACATTGGCAAATTGCATGGATTACTGAGGAGTATTATCTCTAACTGAGACAGTAAATTTGATGGATACATTTGGAAGACCCTTTGGAAGAAATTTGACACTGAGTTGAAATATAGTTCTACATATCACCCACAAACCAATGGACAGACCAAAGTTGTGAACAAAAGTTTGGGAAATCTTTTGAGATGTCTAGTTGGAGACACACCAAGTAATTGGGATTCTATATTGGCACAAGCAGAGTTTGCATACAATAATTCAATGATTAGGAGTACTAGAAAGACACCATTTGAGATTATGAATGGCACACAACTGAGAGGTATATCTGATTTGAGAGACATTACTGATGAAAATAAGAGAAGTGTTGAAGGAGTAAAATTTGCGGAGTACATGAAGACATTGCATGAAGATGTGAAGCTGAAGCTAGAAAATAGTAATAAAAAATACAAAGACAAAGCTAATAGATCAAGGAGAAATAAGACTTTTGATGTTGATGATGAAGTGATGGTTCATTTGAAGAAAGGTTGATTTCCTATTGGAACATATGGGAAGCTGAAGATGAAGAAGTTTGGACCTTGCAAAATTTTGAAGAAATTTGACAGTGGAAATGCATATGAAATTGAGTTAGCTGATGACATGGACATATCACTTATTTTCAACATTTCTTATTTGTATGAGTATCATGAAGAAGTGATAGTATCGATACAATATCCTAAGAAGCAGAATGAAGAAGTTCAATAGATTTTGAAGGAAAGAGTTGGCAAGTGTACAAGAGGGAAACAATATATGGAATATCTGGTAAAGTGGAAGAATAGACCGATTTAAGATATTTCATGGGTTTCATAGTCTAAGTTGGATGCAGCTCAGACCAAAACTACCAAATGATTTAGAGAATCATTTCTAAATAACCCCAGGTGTCTGATGTAAGAGCATCTCGGGTCCTTGGCAATCCTATGTCACCAAAAACATTTTGGAGTTTGTTTGTGTTTCTTGGTAACTATTTTGACTGAGTTGGTCGGTAGTTGGTTAGTTATCTCCTGGGTAGTTGGTTATTTCACTAGCACTCGGCATTGCCTATCTACAGCTCGGTTACCTTTGCTCACCGATAGGTTTAGTTTTAGTTTCTGTTATGGCCAACTTGTGCATTTATGTTGGATTATGGATTTAATGTTGATATCAATCATTGGGATGCATGTGGTCCTAGATCTGACCATTTCTTCCATTGATTTTGGATCTGAAGGTTGACTCAATTCGATAGCTTCTTTTATAAATGTAGTTGTTGGTTTAGGGTTTTGGAGGTAGTTTTTGATAGAAGATAGGATTAGAGACTTTAATAGATCATCACATGTTTGAGGACTTATGTAATTCATTGTAATATCTGGCCCTAACTAGAAAGGCCTTATAGCCTAGCATGTATCATTCTATTTGATGAAAAATATGGTTGATCATGCATTCTCTCTCTTGCTATTGTTGTTTGTTTGCTTTCGCATGTGTTGAGCAGGCTTGGATCATTAGGGTGTGTCATTGTTTGGCCGCTATTGATCCTTGCCTTGTATCATAGGTGTATAATCATAACATCTCTCTTTAATCATGAACTTCTCATCAATCTTAATATGAGCACTTTCAATGATCTTCTTCAATCTCAAATTAAAACATCTATAAGCTTTGCTTTTAGTAGAGTAACCAAGAAAAATACCTTCATCACTTATTGCATCAAACTTGTCGATTGCTTCATCTCTCTTGATGTAGCACTTGCTTCCAATGACTCTAAATTATTTGACTATAGGTGCATTTCCAAAACATAGCTCATAAGGTGTCTTGTCTGCGCCTGACCTCAATTGAATTCTATTGATTGTGTAGACTACAATATTGACCGCATCTCTCCAATAGGTGTGTGCAACATTTACTTCAATCATGATGGTGCACGCTATGTCAAGAATGATCCTATTCCTCCTTTCTACTATTCCATTCTATTGAGGGGTTCTAGGTGCACTTAACTCTCTTTTTATCCCATGTTCTTTGCAATACTCATAAAATCTGTCAGAGGTGAATTCTCCTCCTCTATCTGATCTTAGACATTTAATCTTCAATCTAGACTCATTTTCAACCTTAGCTTTGAATATTTTGAACTTCTCAAATGCTTCTGATTTGTCTTTTAAGAATGCAACCCACATCATTCTAGAATAATCATCAACAAACAAAATAAAGTGCCTTTATCCATAGTATGATCTTGTTTGAGTTGGTCCACATAGATCTGTATGCACTAGATCCAATTTGTTCTCTATCAAATTATGATTGCTTCTGAATGAATTCCTCACATGCTTACCCATCACACATTCCCTTCATATTGTATCAACTAGTTTTTCAATGCTAGGAAGGTCTCTTACTACCTTTACATTTCTTATCTTAACTATGTTGTCAAAATTGATGTGACATAGTCTCTTGTGCCATAACCAACTATCATCTACTTTAGCAACAAAACAACTTGCTTCAAGATTAAGCTAAAAAATATTACCTTTGGTCTTTGAACTTGATGTAATCATCTCTCCTCTTTGTTATTAATGATGCACTTTTTGTCTTTGAATTCCAATTGATATCCTTTTTCAAGCAATTGCCCAACACTTAGTAGATTATGCTGCAATCCATGAACATAAAGAACATCATCAGTGTTGTTCTTTCCATCCAAGGTGATAGCTCCTCTACCTATGATAGGTTTAGGATTATTGTCTCCAAATCTAACCATGTTGCCTTTGTATCTATCTAGATGTACAAATCTATCCTCATCTCCTATCATGTGATGTGAGCAATCATTGTCAATGATCCAATCTATCCTGATGTCAGCTTGTGAAATCAGTGCTAACTCTTGTATTTTATTTTCATCTTCAAGGTCCATTTCATCAAAAAATTTCTCCATGTCTTCAGGACAAATGAATCCAATTTCATCCTCTGCTAACTCTTCATTTGATGCTCCATCACCAACATAGTAACATTCTTTTGTATACTTAGGTTTGTAGTTAGTTTTGAACTTCTTGATTCTTGTAGGACACTTAGATGAAAAGTGACCAATCTTTTTACATGAAAAGCATTTGAATGGTAATTGACCTTCATATTTCCCTTTTCCTTTCCTTTATTTCTTAGAAATTAGGGCAATGAAATCATCTAATTCTTTTTCTTCATCATCATCATCAAAATTACCAAAGGTGTTCAAAGATTTCTGACCATGGACTGAAGCTTTGAATGTTGTTTCACTTTTAGGCTCTATCTTCAATATTGATATTTCAAAGGCTGAAAGCTTTCTAATTAAGGTCTCTCTTTTAAAGTCTTTTTTGGACTACATATTTTTATCTAGGATGCATTGTTAGGAATGGGAACACTGAGAGGGGGGGGGGGGTGAATCAATGTTCTATAATTTATTCATTTTCTTCTACTTGAAACTTAACTTGATTGCTTAGTTACTGAAATGAGTATAAATGAAATTAAGATAAACATTCATAACACATGACACCAAATATGATTATTGGGAAACCCAAATAGGTAAAAACCCTGGTGGGAATTGACACCCACTAAGAACTGCACTAGTGTATAATGATCCCTATTAGAAGATCTTGCAACCCTGTTAGGAGTTTTTCTTTAAATTGCTTTTAGTATAGTGACCTAGTCAAAGGTCAGACCCTATTAGGATTCTTTTACAATTAACCCTGTTAGGGGTAGGGACACATTGTCCTATAGCTCACTGCTCAAGTGGTGAAGGCAACAACCTTCTGGATATCAGATACACTATATCTGTAGGATGAACTGCTGCAGTGACATTGTATGTTAGATCAATTCCTTTGATGCATTGATGCTTTAGCCTCTTGTAAAGAAATCCAACATACTGACTATTCTTTTCATACTTTTTTTCTTCTTTTCTAATCTATCTATCTCATTTTTTGTTTTTTACACGGGCGCATGTCTTGCTTATATGCGCATACAAAATTATTTACTAGGTTGGCCCTTTAACATATTACATACAATGCTTCCAAATGAATTAGCTCAAGTGTGTTTACATACAATCATAATAACATGTCTATGACCTAAATACAATAGGGACATAGCCTTTACAAAACATTATTACAAGCGCTAACCAAAATACACATAGTCAGCCTCATGCTTTATCATGTTCTGCCACTAACTATTTGTGCCATTTCATTTGCTTGTAACTTCCTCATACTGACTCATATCATCATTCGCTCTTAGAATTAGCATGAATACATATTAACAAGCTCATCTTCAAGATTTCATGTCATAACTCTATCATACACACGTCCATTGATGCTTTGATCACCTGGTGCTCTGCTATCTGTCTAGTCTTCCATACTTAGCCATATTTATGATCTTCTTCAATATGTGTTGACTCCAAAACTTCATATGACTTTGTTGCCTTAATGAAAACACTAAATATAGTCATATACTTCATTATAGTGAAGTTTCCAACATGCATATCTTGTTATCATATTTTGGTGTCAAGGTAGTCATCAATTTATCCATTATGTCCTCTTCCAAAATTTCTCCACCATTGTTTCTGATTCCTGCAACTGCTTCATTAATCCTTTGATTATAGGCTCTAACATTCTCATCAAGTAGCATCTCTAATGTATTGTATATTTTCTTCCATGTCTTTCTACATGCATTCTTGGCTTGACTATCTCCTTCAAACATGTCTTCTAGGTATTTCCATATCTTATAGGCTTTGTCCATTTTCTTGATCTCTGAAAACTCACTATCAGATAGGGCACTGATAAGGGCTTCTTTGGAAATAGCATTTGAAGTGAACATCTCCTTTTTCTTCAAGGTTGCATCTTCTTTTACAAGATCTACTAGTGAGGGAATCTCAACTTCTTTGGTAGCTACTTAAAAAATCTCAAAGGCAATGCACTGTAAATGTGTCATCATTTTGTTCTTCCAATCTAGATAGTTCTCTCCATAAAAATTATGACTTTATTTTCTAAAGAATGCCATATGATCAACCTCAAGCTGTTAAACTTTCTCTCCGAGGCACTTGGCTCTAATACCAATTGTTAGGAATAGTCCCAAGAGATAACTGAGAGTGGGGGGCTGAATCAGTTATCTACCAGATTCAATTCTTTATCCGATTAAGTACATAAGAACATTAAGCATAAACACAATATAAGAACACTTAACACAAAACCATAATTTTTGTTATGGGGAAACCCAAATAGGTAAACAACATAGTGGGAATTCACACCCACTAAGAATAACACTATTATATTATGATCTCCATTAGAAGATCATATAACCCTATTAGGAGTTAATCTTTACAATGTTTTAAGTATAGTGACCTAGTTAAGTGTCAGACCCTATTAGGATTCTTTTACAATTAACCCTCTTAGGGGTGAGGACACACTGTCTGGGACCACACTGCTCAAAGGGGTGAAGATTGCAATGTTCTATTTAACAAATACACACTATATCTAGATCTTGGTGAGCTATGCTTAGACCTATTGTCTTGATCAGTTCCAATGAATAGCATATACGCTCTACTTTTTCACATAGACCTTATGCTAATGGCTCAAAACTTCACACCTTCCGCTCTGCTCTTATCTTTCAACTCTCTCCCATACTTAGCAATCACAAATGAATGCCTATAAATATCTTTCCTCTAAATGATATAATCAAGTCAGCCTATTAGAAGCATCTTGAAATCATATTAGAGAAATAATACAACTCTCAAACAACATCTCAATTAGCTCTACTAAGAACACAACCCAAATTAGGACCGCCCAACTCAATGTGAGTATACGCGTCGCTTCATACTGTCAGCTCCACCAAATTAAATAATACTTTCCTCTCATGTTGAATTACACCATGCACTCTTAACAAAACATTATAAACTCTTCTCTAAGTCCTAATCCAAGCACACATATCAAACTGATAGGTGCAACTACTACAATAATAAAATCAATGTCGGCTATATCAGATAAACTCAAGAAACTATGTTAGTCAATTGGAGACTACATAAGTCAACCTATACTACATATCTAACTCTACATCAATGAAGATAGTATCATACATATGTCTATAATATAAATCTAAATGTGCAAGACTCCATTATAACCATACCATAAAACACATACAAAACTCTTCGTGGGTTTTGTCAGGAAGACTCACTGATACAGACTATTGTATTACTTTCTTCACTCTAAATCAACCTCTATGACTATGATATCATGCTAATAACATATCTAGGAATCATATACTCATAGCTCTCTCCATCAGGCTTCCACACATGCTACTTACCATATTTTGTCATCAATAAAAAACATACAGTCAGCACTTTGGCTTGCTGGAAAATCTCAAACAAATGACTATGTAGTGGATGCATCTATAGTGGATGCTCCTACTTCTAGATAAATGACCCTCATGGTCATAGGGGGAGCTAGATTAGCTCTAGACCCCTACATGGTTGGTATACTCACCCTCAGAGTATGTGCCTTTGGTTATGACTATTTGGAGACTAGTTGATGTTGTATCTAAGAGTGCACAACCAGATTGTAGTAGAAACAAAAATTGCAATTCTCTATTGCAATCCATGTTTACACGACATGCATAAATGGCATAAAGTTGTTCTTAAAGTCACTGGAGATCTTTTATCCACACATTTTCATTTTAGATCAATCCTTTGAGAGCATAGGAGATCAAATAAGTTTGTGTTGGAAGATTACAATTGGTTTATCAGCAAAGAAGTTTGAAAGTTTGTTGTGGAACCCTAGTTCAGACATGATGATTCAAAAACCCTTTGGAAACATTTTTGTGTGATTAATCAAGTAATGGCCACTCCAATTGTGTTTGGTGTTAGTGAAAGGAAGAGATATATCTTTAAAAAGCATCCTTTCAAGTCAGTCCTAGATGACCTAGAAGGAGCATTCTCTAGGACTTTGATGGGAGTTAGGCACGTAGAGGGCATACACGCATACATCTACTGCAAGAAGGAATCTGTAGGATTGGATAGAATTAGGTCACACATGGAAATAGTGATGAAACCAGACATGACATTCACTAATGAGTTCATGCACCTTGCAAATCACCCTATTATTCAGTATGTGATGACATATAAATTCTATGAATCTGAATGAATTAAGATTCTACTAAGAAAAATTCATGATGACCTATTTTGGATAGGACAAGTTCCTATTTGCATCACTTTAGATCTCATTTATGATATGATAGGGTTATCTAAGATAGGTGTCATTCTTCCTACTAGCAAGGATGTCAGGAAACAAGTGGAGCAAGCTTGTAAATCTCATAGTGATAAGTGTGACATGACAATTGAGCCGATAGAAGAGAAAGACATAAATATTATGTCTATGATACTTGGGTATAAGTTCCAATATGTAAACAGAGTGAATAGTGTGTCCACGGCCACTATTTTAGCAACTATCAGAATAGTAAGGGAAAATGGAGAGTTCAACTTGTGTGAGATCTTGTGTACATAGTTGGTGGATAGCATAAGGGTTATTAAGCATGACAAGAGAAAGATATTCAAGTTTGGGTCACTAATCATCTATATGTAGTTTCATATAGTTGGTAAAGTATCAGATCTTTATCTTGATAGGAGTCTACCCACAATGCCACAAATTTCATTCAAGGCATTATCTAAGAGTACCTTGAAGGACTACATGGAATTAGAAATAAAAACATTCAGAATTAAGATGTAGAGAAGGTATAGGATACCTAAGAGTATTATAGAGAAATATAAGGACAACATCTATTTCATAGTTGAGATAGATATCACATGCATAGAAGCAATGGAGACAAGAACTAAGTGGATCCATCCACTTGGTTATGAAGTGGAAGAACACATTTTGGAAGCTTATGCACAAGTCCTTCTATCAGCACCTAAGGATTCCAATGAACCAAGATGGGGTACTGACATAGACCAAAGTAGGGAGGATCCAATTAAGGAAAATCATAGCCTTGCAGCCTCAGAACAACACAGTGGAATAACACAACACAATAATTATTTCAAATAAATCTTCCATTAACATGCTTGGCTATAAGGCCTTCTAAGTTAGGGCCAATTACAATTAGAAACAATTCTATAAGATCTTCAAGATCCAATACAACTCTAGCTAGTTCAGTCCTGAAAACTATTAGCAACTGATGGAAACCCTAAGGCTGATCTAAACTTGAGCTAACAAGCCTCCAAGAAATCTCCTTGTCTCCAAGTGTGCAAACCACTAGCTCTTTTATTACAAACTATTAGATAGCAATCTTATCTGCAAGATCTCACAGGATCTTTTCCACAACTTCACCACTCCAATTCTGCTTCTCAGAATCTCCTATCTCATCATCTAAATCTACCTCCTAAACAACTACCCCAACATCTTATAAATACTAAACATCAGCCACAAGTTGACTCGATGAAATCATTAACTCCTCCTAATAAATATTAAATGCAAACAAGTTGGCTTCCAAATAGCTTTACAGAGATTAAATCCAACATGTCAGCCTGTAATAATAGCTACCAACAATAAATGCACCAAGTTAGCCCAAAAAATCACATAGAACTCCAGTTGGTAAACCAAAACAATCGAGCACCAATGAAAAAATTGAGCATGCCAAGCATCACCAAGCACTAGTGTCGACCAAGCACCACAGGCATTGTTGAGTAACACTTTCACCAAGCACCATAGATTAATGAGTTCTCTTCAATGACCAAGCTTCCTTCAATGACTGAGATCATCGGTCAAGGATGCAGCCAATTAATACTAGCCAAACAACACACCTCCATGTAGATCCCCTGAGTACCCTAGAATTCCCCTACATCAGACACCCTAGGTTTGAAAAGATGTTCATATGTGAGAAGAACATCTTTTGGGATTTAGTACATAACCCCCAAATTGGTTCTTCACATAAAAGTCCTCCACCTTTTCACTTTGCATACTCTTCCACTTTAGCTTCCTCAGTCTCTTCAAGTCTTTCCTCGACAACACATAGGTCTTTCCTTCACATTAATCAACCATTTTCTCAAGATCCACCAACTTAACTTGGCTACTGATACTCAAGCTTCTCCTACCAAGTGTTGTATCCAACAAAGGTATTAAGGAAAACTTCATGTCATCCTTCTCAACAGTAAACACATTCTTGACATAATCATACATAGATCTGTAATCAAATTTCCAAGCTCTACCAAGCAATATATCACAACTATTCATCTTCACAATGTCACATAACACAAGATCCTTATACTGGCTGATCTAAACATCAACAAAGAATTGTTCTCTAACTTCCAGAGCATGATCATCTTGCAACTAGCCAATCCTATAAGGACATGGATGTCTCATTCTATTCAAACCAAGTTTTTGAACCATGTCCTTAGCAATAAGGTTATCAGTACTACCACTATCAACAATAACATCATAGAGTTTACCTCCAAACTTGCATTGAGTCCTGAAAAAATTACTCCTCTGACAAGGTTCCTCCTTTGTACTAAGCAATGTTCACCGAAGCAGCACATTCTTAGGTTTAGTCTCATTCTAAATGTTCTCATTCACCATAGCAGTTTGTTGGTCACCAAGCTTTTTTTGTGTACACTCAAAAGAATGGTGTCCTTCCTCTCCACAGTTATAAAAAGTACCTTTAAAGATAACTCTACTTGTCTTCTTCTTCAGTTCCATAGGTTTTTGTTCATCTTCTGCATCAGTCAGTTTATCCTTCACCGAGTGATCAATCTTCTCCTTCCCTCAGGAGTTATTATGTTGTTTCCTCTTCAACTTATCTTTTGCCTTCAAAGCATACTGATAAGCATCTTCAACAGAATCAATCTTCAGCATACCAAGCTCATCTTGAATTTTTAATCTTAGACCATTCACATACCGAGCTACCTTTTCCTTACCAAGTTCTCTGTGTCTAAACCAAATAGTAAGTTTGTAGAACTCCTCGGTATAATATTCAATAGTTAGATCATTCTATTTTAGGTTCTACAACTTCTTAAACAAGTCAAGCTCATAGTTAGCTGGTATGAACTTAGCCTTCAACTTAGTCACCATCAACCTCTATCAATTGACCTTCATTTCACTTTCATCTTCTCTTTCTCTCTGCAATTCTTTCCACCAAAGAGTAGCATGTCCTTTCAATTTTGTCTGTGCCAAAACCTTACCTGAAGAGGATCTTCAATTTCTTCCAGATCAAAGAAACCTTCAAGTTCACCAATCCAATCCATCAAGTTCTCAAGTTTCAAAGTACTAGAGAAGGTAGAAACTTCCATTTGGTAACTATTACTTAACCAAGCTCTAGATCTATGCAACCAAGCAGTCCTGTCTTAATCAGATCTATCTATCGGGTCATCACCACTAGATCCAACAGCCTTAAATTCATCAACAATTTCCTCATAACCATCTTTAGTACCAATATTCTGAGGTACACTAGCAACAACTCTCATGATCTTGATGACCATGTCATTCTTCATCAACTCTATCTCAAATCTGACATCTGATCTGACTTTCTCATAAATCTTTGATTCCACAGCATCACAAAGATCTACAATAGCTCTAGGGTCCAATCTTCTCTGAGGGATCCTTAAAGATAAGAAAAAAACTTTGCAACAAACCCTACACTGATGACCTTGTGACAACCTCCAAGTTGTATGCAAGTTAGATTGCAACCTTCCACCTTGCACAAACAACTAGGCCAAGATTCCACAAGTTCAGTGCCCTAGATTCACAACTTAGATCACATGATCTCTTTTCCAACAAGATCAAATTTGCAAGATCAGCCTTTCTAGGTTAACCTTCACTCCATAAGATCAACTCAGCTCTGATATCACCTAAAGCAGACCAAAGAAGGGAGGATCCAATTAAGGACAATCCTAGCCTTGCAGCCTTAGAACAACACAATAGAATAACACAACATAATAATTGTTTCAAAGAAATCTTCCATTAACATGCCTGGCTATATGGCCTTTCAGGTTAGGGCCAATTACAATCAGAAACAATTCTACAAGATCTTCAAGATCCAATACAACTCTAGCTAATTTAGTACTGAAAACTATCAGAAACTAATGGAAACCCTAAGAAAGATATAAACTTGAGCTTGCAAGCCTCCAAGAAATCTCATTGTCTCCAATTGTGCAAACCACTAGCTCTGCTATTACAAACTATTAGATAGCAATCTGATCTACAAGATCTTGCATGATCTTTTCCACAACTTTACCACTCCAATTCTACTTCTCAGAATCTCCTATCTCATCATCTAAATCTGCCTCCTATATAACTACCCCAACATCCTATAAATACTAATCATTAGCCACAAGTCGGTTGGATGAAATCATTAACTCCTCCTAACAAATATTAAATGCAAACAAGTCAGCTTCCAAATAGTTATACAATAATTAAATCCAACATGTCGGCTTGTAACAATAGCTACCAACAATAAATGCACCAAGTCGGCCCAACAAATCACACAAAACTCTAGTTGGTAAACTAGAATAACCGAGCACCAATGAAATAACCAAGCATTCCAAGCATCACTGAGCACTAGTGTCGACCGAGCACCGTAGGCATTATTGAGTAACACTTTCACCGAGCACCAGAGATTACCAAGTTCTCTTCAGTGACCAAGCTTCCTTCAATGACCAAGACCATCGGTCAAGGCTATAGCTGAGTAATACCAACCAAACAACACACCTCCATGCAGATCCCCTGACTACCCTAGAATGCCCATGCATTAGGTACTTATGAGGAGAAGACAAGATAGGTAGATTTACTCTTGTATAGTGTTGCGACCAAAAGGAAAGCATCAAAGATAACATCAAACATACTTAGAATCCATGGTGTCACACAAGCAGACTTGGATAAAGCTATGGAAGCCAATATTGCAATGCAACTTGAGAGCACACCCTCTTCTAAAGTGAAAATAGAGAAGACCAATGACACTAAGGAGATGAATAAAAAGATAGAAGAAAATACTCCTACACCCATAGATACTATTGATCTGGAGTCCACACCACCTCATGAGCCTAGAAGGATGCCTAAGAGGAAGAAGTAGATTGACGCAAGCCACCCATCCTCTAGAACAACAAAAAGCAAAGGAAAGAGTACACAAGAACATCCTAAGGTAGGATTCAGACTGAATCTTGAAGTATTGAGGACAAGAGTAGTAGATGAAGGAAGGTTAGACCAAATAGAAAAGTTCTATGATAAGTATTATGAGATTGATAAATCTGAGATGCATTCCATGATTATAAAACACATGATTAAGTTCAAGAAGATAGTCTTGGAACTTAAGACAATGATTCTTGTTCCAGTATGGAATATACTTGATTCTTTGAAGAGACATGCTATAGAAGAAGACTTCACGATAAGGGAAAAGATATTATATGAAAGCCTCCTAGTATGTTTAGTTGAAGAGAAAATACTATTGTTAGACTTGGTGAAGCCTCACCTAAGAACCAAGCTGAGAACTTTGTAGATTATGAATAAGGACTATAAGTTGGTAGCTAAAGAGACTGAGAAAGAATTTGAGAAGGTTTTTGATGTAGGAGCATTTTCGGTTCCTGAAGATCTTTCTTTGTCTTGGAGGAGTTCTCTGGCAGAGGGATGCAATGCTTTTTTTTGGGTAGCTTTTTGAGTTTTTGGGTTGTGATGATCTGTGGAAATCTTTAGCATGTGTGATGAAAGGTCATAGCTCTTGAGGTGGCATGGTTTGGGAGATATTGGATGAACTATTTCAAAGTTAGAGTTGTTTTCCTTGCCACAAGGCAGTGATGGAGGATCTAATAATGCATAGTCCAAGCCTACACTACTAATTATAAAAACACCAAGCACAATGGAATATAAACTAGTTGAGGGTGTTTGCATCAGGACCTTGATTTGAAGATGCCTTCGAGGAGAGCATATTTGATGTGAGAGATGAAGATTTCCTTGAGTGAATAGATTGCCAAATTGAGGTAGGTTGTGAAGATCAACAGTAGGTTGCTAAGTGTGTGGAGGCAACTAGTATCTTGCAATCAGACCACCAAGCAGAGGCAGTTTGACTTTGAAAGGAAATTGATTGATAAGTTGGGTCAGCTTTGGCCTAAATTCTGAGAGAGAAGACATCTTGACAAGGTTTCTTGTGATAGTATAGCAGTTAAAGAGGTATGTGACATTAGTTTTTGTGATCAGTTGGTGGACTTTGACATGAAACCTGCAAAGAAACTTGTGACTACTACTGAGCTACCTATGTTTATTGATACTATGGTTGACCCTACTGAGGCTTGTGAGGAGATTTGTTTTCATGTTTAGTCGGTTGTGTCTGACATGGAGATTGCAGAGCATCTGGTTGGGAGTGATCAGAATACTATTGGTGATGAGTTATCTATTGCTAAACATCTTTGTGATGGTGATGTTGGTGACTTACTTTTGTTCATTGTTATGGTGAAGATCTTATTTGTTGTTTGTGGACTTGAATTGCTGGTTGATAGTAATAAGTCTTTTGATGAGTTGCATAGATGGGATGCTGATGATGAGGGATTTCATATTGATGTGGATCTAACTTTTGATCTACATGTTAGGGAGTTGGATACTCTTGTTGCTGAGACTAGTTGTGGTAATCAATGGCATGTTGATTGGATTATTGAGATTCATCTGATCCTGATGTTTGAATGGATGAAACACAGATGGTTGATTTTTAGATTTGTTCTCTTATCCTTGAGGGATTGGAAGCCTTTGGTGAAGATGAAGTTGATTTTAGATAATTATTTTAAGATTAAAGTATGGGAAATAATTTCTATTTACCTAGGTAGTTTGATGCAGGAGCATTTTGGGTTCCTGAAGATCTTTCTTTGTCTTGGAGGAATTCCTTAGCAGAGGGATGCAATGCTTTGTTTTGGGCAGCTTTCTTAGTTTCTGGGTTGTGATGATCTATGGAGATCTTTACCATGTGTGATGAAAGGTGTTTGTTCTTTGATATTTTTGGAAGATATGTCTAAGGTCACAGCTCTTGAGGTGGCATGGTTTGGGATATATTGGATGAACTATTTCAAAGTTATAGTTGTTTTCCTTGCCGTTGGAGCGGTATTTTGCCGCAGTTTTGGTGTTGATTGCGCATAGTGGTGACATTGATCCTTAAGGAATAAATCTTTTATCTCTTAATGACATTAATAGGACCTAAATTAATATCATCTCCCTAGAGCACAAGTCCTAATTCACTATGAGTAAAAAGTTATGACCATTTTTCTCGGGGACCTATTTTCTAGCAATTTTCATGTGAAACGTGGAGTGTTTCTTCTTGCACAGTTCTGTGTGATGAGATGGGGCCTTGCGAAGTTAAAAAAAAAAATTTGGGTCATGTGTGGACCTAAATCAAAAGGTGCATTAATTTTTTATTATTTTTTCATTAGTTTTCCTTTCTCTTATTGGACTGGACCTATATTGTAATTAAAAGCCTGACTGGCCGACTTGTCGCCTAGCTAGCTATATATTGTGAGTTTGGGTTGATGTAGAGGTAGTATTAGATGATTAGGAAAGATGTATATGTAGTAGTGATATGATGGAAGAGTAGATTAGAAGCAAATTTGTGAATCTGGGACTTTGTAGCAGAACTAGTGGCCTGCGG
This sequence comes from Chamaecyparis obtusa, assembly GCA_027943335.1. Classification (NCBI taxonomy): domain Eukaryota; kingdom Viridiplantae; phylum Streptophyta; class Pinopsida; order Cupressales; family Cupressaceae; genus Chamaecyparis; species Chamaecyparis obtusa. The sequence goes on along the minus strand of BSBK01009399.1, from coordinate 178,564 downwards.
GCTTAGGACAACAAGGGGTTGTTTGGAAGGTTGCGAGTACAAGTTTAGATCCCCTGTTGGTTGTTCCTATCAAAGGTTTCCTATTGAAGATCTAAACTAGTTGGTGGTTCCTTGGATCTTGCAAGATCTTACTGATACATGTAATTTCATAGTAATAGGCCAAAACCCAGAAGGCCTTATAGCCAGGCATGTTGAATGAAATTATATTTTGAAACATTATCTTGTTATATTCCACTATGCTTGGTGTTGTTGTAATCAACAGTGTAGGCTTGGACTGCCCATTATTGGATCCTCCATCACTTCCCTACATCAATTTTCTTGGATAGACACATGTACCCTCCTACTGCACCCACAACTCAAGTTCCCTCTAAACAAGTTAAGAAGTCAGAGATCCCTAATACATTGATGACAGGTCCATCGGATACTATGCCCATGCTTGAAGCTAAGGATGAAATAATTATAAAAAATAATGTAGAGATATCCATAGCGCATCAAAAAAGGATATAGATAATTTTTTAGAAGCATTTTTGAGCACTAAGGAAGTAGAGATCCTATGTGGTGATGATTCACCTAAGAAACAAGAAGAAGTTTAGGTTGAAGACCTTACATGACATAAAAGTGAAAAAGAAGATGAACTTGAAAGAGAGAAGGAAGAAGAGAAGGTAGATGAACCTACAAATGAACCCTCTATTGAAATTCTAGTAAATATAAAGACTGGGGTAATGGATGTTAGTCAAAGTTCACTCCTTACCCCTAAGCCCTCAATGTCATTGTTGTCAAGTTTGACCCATGATACAACAAGTTTAGACTCATGGGGTGAAGGATCTGATGAAAATCAGTGTGTTAGCAATGGAGAAAGAAAAGGAGAAACAAGTAATGAGGAATCCATTATTTTTTGAATCAGTAAGCATACTGAATAGTCTATTGCCTACAAACAAGAAAGTGTCTAGTGTACATTATGTGGATGATGTCAGCACCATCTTGACATGCTTTAAAGAAAATTTCTCAAATCTTGAGGAATCAAAATCCCAGATAGCAGAAGAGAAATATCTTATGAAGAGGCCGAATGAATTGACAAGTAACTTTTCACTTGGCCTCAATTCAATAAAAGTTGGTCAAGCTTTGCTAAAAGATTTAGGCGCTAAAGGAAGAAAGATAATAGCTGATTGTATGGATAAGATAAACTTACATCATATGTTTCCAAGAAGATTCAGGAAGTTGAATCAATGATGGTAGCTATAAGAAATTTAGTGCTAGATCCCTCACAAGATGTAAATATGAGTAATAATGTCCATCAAGGTCAGTTAGACAAGATTGAGAAGGCAGAGAAAGAGATAGCCAAGATAAGGGCTAGGAAAACTTAGTTAAGAAATGCACTTGCACCCTCATTGGATGTACTCAATTAGAATATCAAGGAGATTGATGCCACTATTATGACATATGATCAAGATCCATGTATATATTTGGAGAAGATGGAGAAATTAACTTATGCATTATGCACCCATCTCCAGATAGTAGAGGCACTCAAGGCATTTTTGCAGCAAGAGATCCAAAACTTGAAGATTGCAAATCTAGATGTACTCACTATGTAAGTACTTGAAGTTCCATTTTTTAGCACCTTTGTCATTAATGTCAAAGGAGGAGTAGATTAAATATGGACTAAGGATAGATTAATATGGAATAGTAGGAGGGAGATATAAGATAGAGTATATGATGTACAGAAAAAGATAAGAGTATATGTTAGAAAGTTTTTGTGTAAGATACAGTTTAGTAACTTCACCATATTCCTTTGTTGTCATTAATGACAAAGGGTGATATTGTTGGAAAGTTGACTATACTGGTGTATATGATTAAGCTTTAGTTTTTTCATTATGGAAACAAATTCATATGAAGTTTTGGAGTCAGCGCATAACTTAGAAGATCAGAAAAATGGCTAAATATAGAAGACAGGATAATCAATGAAGCACCTAATGAACAGAGAATCAACACACATGCATATGACTAAGTTTTGGTATGTGCCCTTGAAGATAAGATTTTGGATATGTTATTAAGATATGGTTAAGAACACATGATTATATGATTTAGTATGATGAAGTTACAATTAGTTGAAGTGACACAGATAGTAAGCAGTAGAACAGAACAAAGCATGGAGCCAACTATTAGTATTTTGGTTAGCATTTATAATATTGTTTTGCAAAGGCTATGCACCTATTGTATTTATGTTATAGACATTTTAATATCAATATATGTAAACACGCTTGAGCCAATTCATTTGGAAGCATTGTATGTAATAGGTTATAGGCCGACTTAGTGAATAGTTTTATTTGCACATATAAATAAGACATGTGCCTTTGTATTTAGAGATCGAATGATATATAGAGTTGATAGAAGAAGAGAATAAGAGAAGAGAAGTTAGTATGATATAGAGATTTACAAGAGGTTAAAGCATCAATGTACATAAGGAATTGATCGGACAAGCAGTGTCATAGCAATAGTTCACCATTGTAGATATAGTGTGTATTTGATATCCAGGAGGTTGTAGCCTTCTCTATTGAGCAGTGTGCTCTAGAAGTGAGCCAACCACCCCTAATAGGGTTTATTATTAAAGACTCCTAACAGGGTCTGACCCTTGTTAAGGTCATTGTACTTAAGCATTGTAATGATAGCTCCTAATAGGGCTAAGGAACATTAACAGGTTCATAATACACAAGTACAATTATTAGTGGGTATTAATTCCCACTGGGGTTTTTCTTTTGGCCAAGGTTTCCCGGTATTCATATCTAGTGTTATGTGTTATAGTTATTTACTTTACTTGCATTTTTATTCAATTCAGTATATAAGTAATTGAGTTAAGTTTCAAGATATTAGAAATTAATATTATGGAACACTGATTCACCCCCCCCCCCACCTCTCAGTATTCCCATTCCTAACATATGTTCCCTGTCAAACTTGGGGCTCTGACCTATAAAAGCATGATTGACACCTCAATGGATGGAATTTATCTATTGAGTTTTAATATGTACTTTAAATAATAAAGGAAAGGTTTCGACAACAAGGGTTTTACAAAACAAACCCTGGGTTGGGAGAATCAGACAGAGATGGTTCATCACATTAAGGATTTGTGGGAAGATTATGGAAATGAGAAGGAGATAGAAAAGAGAGATCATTCCAGACTATTGATCCCTTAAATAAAATCTTTACAAATGAAACTTAATTCTAAAGGTTTGGATGAAGATGGCTCTGATATTGTCGAACCTAGTTATGAAGGTTCAGATAAAATAATTCCTTAGATTGGCTAGACGAGATAAGAAGAAGATGACATAAAGTTGAGGGAAAGGTCCATCCTAAAATGCATAGATAATTGGCTAAAGAAGAAGAGGTAGGAAAGAGTTAAAATAGTGCAGCCATAGAGAATTGATAAAAATCCTACCAAAGTTCAGTTATCACCTAGCCCCTCTAATGATTTTGTTTTGATCAATGATCCAGGTGACATTTCTCCATCCAAAAAGAAGACCATTTCAAGTGAACCTATATCCAAATCACATCCTGATCATCCCACTACACCTCGGATGAGGTCAAGGACTAGGTATTAGACTCAAAATCAAATGGTTTCTTAGGATTTGAGCATCATGGATATAGAAATGAATGAGGAGGATATCTCTTTGATACTGGAAGAGCAGAGAAAAGAACAAGAGCATGTGACCCCTGCTAGGTCAACTGATAACAAGTTGACTTTGAATTATATTCACCCTTGGCTATCTGATTCTATAAACTAGAAGCATAGTTTGAAAATGGTTTCCCTTCCTATGAAAGATATAGTTACTAAGTATACAGCACGCACCCCCAAGGCTAAAAGAGTAAAAACTAATGATAGGCTAAGCACGGATCCTACTACAGGAAAGGCAACTACGAAGATTGCGACATACAAACAAAAGGAAGGTGCCCAAGAGCTAGAAGCCAAGGATTTTGAGGTCACTAAGATGGAACTGGGATTTTTTATCCATGATACTAGAGATCACTTATTCAAATTCTTGGATGATCATATGTTAGGCCAATCTCAAAAGGATGGCCAAGAAAAGAGGGAGCTCAAACAATTGGTTATCACCATGGATGAATTCCTTAATTCTGTTAGTGTAGGATTATTACCTTTGGCTCAAACTCCTCAATCCTTTGATCCCAATTCCATAGACATGATCAAGTAATTATTGAAACAAATGCAATAGGGAAGAGCCCTAAATGAAGCAATGGGTAACTGGATTGACGATATTGTAAAAGAAGGAAACAAATTCATTCAAGAATTTGTTATCATCTACACAGAAGGGGAGATAGTACTTGGAGAGATCCAAAGCCTTATTCTAGGTTGGGAATTAGATGAAGCCAATTGTACAGCTATTGTGTCTTTGGTAAAAGAACTGGAAAAGTATGGTGTAACAAAGTTTCTATCAAAGAACTCGATGAATTTTGTGGACCCCTGAATGCTATTCATGCTAAAGAAAAATATGGGATGGAAAGGTACTGTGATCAAAGAAAACCTAACCTATTCAAAACAAGCATAGACAATCAAACATTAGTCTAAGAGCATATCCCTAACATATAGAAAAAACTATTTGCTAAGTCATTCAGATAGAACTAAAATGGGAGCACCCTCTCACCATTTGATTTTCTCTTGGTTTAGAAATATGGGTGTGCTCTCAAAACACATGGAGCATTTCCCTAACGATGATTAGTAGGGATTTTGATGGATTAGCGACCATGAGAACCCCATAGTGGCACAAAACCAGGTATAGAACACCTATTTTTCCCTTAGAGCCTCAAGAATCCTAATAGAGTTAGAAATTTAGATTTGATGCAAGAATGATTAAGCTAGATTGATTTTAGTCCAAAAGAGATGTGATATGATGAAAGAAGCTATACAAAATAATGAAATAAACTATTTTTAATGCATTATGCTAAGCTAAGATGTGTTATGAAAGCTTGAAAGATGAATGAAATCTAATAATATTATCAAAAATCTAAGATCTAGAATGGATTTATCATGCTAACAATGCATGAAGATAAAATCTAGCTAATGATTTTCTCTTGGAAGAGAGACTATTTGTAAGATTCAAGCCAAGGGCTTGGGTTAGGAATGAGATTTAGGGTTAGAGTCAGGGTTTTGGGTAGAGTCTAAGGTAAGGTTTGGGGTAAGGTTAGATTGGCCTTAGTTAAGGTTGCTCACACGTGTGAGAAACACTAGGGAAGTGTGCAAGGGGACCAAAGGGTAAGAGGAGACATAGGTATTCACTCATGGCTTGTAAGAGCCTTCAATGGTGGTGTAAGAAGCCATTAATGAGCATGTAAGGCTCATTAATGAGGGGGTTTCACCAAAAGTCAAGGAGTGAGGGTTTAGACTAAAAAGGGTAGGAATCACCTTTTAATTAGGTTTAGGAAAGTCTAGGAAGGTCTAGAAGATTCTAGGGTTTTGAGGGATTTAAATAAATATTTAATTTATTTAAAGGATTTTGATGAATTTATTAAATAATTAATAAATATTGGGGGGAATGATGTTTAAATTAGATTTAAACATTTCTGGAAGGGATTCCTTAATTAAATATTTTTAATTAAGGTAGGAGGAATTAATGGCATAATAATAAATAATTAATTAACAAATAATGATGTCATCAGGGGTTTTTGGAAAATAAAAATACTTTTATTTACCAATAGATTTTTAGGTGTCTACATTTTTCCCCTCTTTGATGCGATGCCACAAGTGGTGTGGCGTCAAAGATAAGAAAATAAGATGTCCTAGGCTAGAATTCAAAGGATAAGGAGTTGTGCCCCCTCAAGAAAATAATGCAAAGAGGAAACTTTGTGTAATTTTATTGAAAAGGACACAAGGAAAAGGAGGAGGAAGGAGGGATAATAAAGAGCCAAAATTCCAAGAGAAAATATGCATGAGTGCAATATGACACTTAATGACGCAGGATGCAAGAGTAATCTAGATGATGTAGGATGGGGGATTTGGGGAGCTCTGTTTGTTGGATTTTTTTGAGAGCACAACCTAGTTTGATATAGAAATGCTAGAGACCTACCAAGGTTACGAAATAACACAAGGCCTTATCACCAGTGTTGCATAGGACTGACAGAAAAAATAAACACGCAAAGGGTTTCCCCTGCATCACACATGAAGCCTGGAGGAGGCATTGTGGAAATTTAATGTGATAAAATGGTATACATGTCAAAATGAATAGGGGAAAATATGAGATCCACTTCTAAATCAAAATTCCCAAAGGAGAGATCCAAATTGATCAACCAAAAGATCAATACACAAAAGAATCAATCTATGGAGAATATGAATGAAGAAGGGAAACCTTATATTTTTCTATGAATAGTATATGGTTGAAATTTGAAATAATTAAAAGGAAACTACTAACTTCAAAATATGGAAAATCTAGAAAATTTTGATTTCTGATGTCTGTGCACAGTTTCGGGCAATTCTACAACCTATTTCGGACTGGAAATGCCAAGACAAAGAAAACCCAAAAAACTTTTGTCTTTCTGGCAGCAGGTAGTCTTTGACCCTGATAAAAGGTCAAAGACTACTTCAAGACTTTGAAGGTCATCTTTGATTTTATTCATGGATCTCGTAAGTTCGCTGAAAAGGGTATCCAGATCCAAGCTCCAATCCGTAGTTATGCACCTGTACCTACAAGAAAAAGAGATTTTTTTATTGTTTGGATGGGGGGTTTGCCTTGGTCAAACCCCAATTTAGGACTTAACCTTGAAATTGAATTTAAATTGTAATGTAAATACAAAAAGTAAATGGAACTATGCACCTTGCTTATGTTGAAGTCGTTATGGAGGATTCAAATCCTTGAATCCACAAGTAGGGATGCTCCAAATGTATGTAGAAATGAATGTAGGATGTCTCAAATCAATGGCATTTGATCTTCAATGCCAATCTTGAATGGATCTTTGCATATGAGGAGGCTTAAATGAATGTGGATGGAGAAATCTTCAAGGGGGCTCCAAAGAGATTGAAACCTTCAATGGCTAACAATGGATCTCATTGATGAATGCTTGAATGCTTGAACACTTGAATACTAGGCTTGAAGATGAATGAATGTTTGCTTTCTCTCCTTCTCCTTCTTTCTTTCTTGATCATGAAATTGCTTGGTGAGAATTGATTGAAAAGTAGATTTGAAAATGAGAGAGGAAGGCTTCCTTTTATAGTGATCTAGGGCACAATCTTCTAGAGAAGGCTGACATTGGGGAATTAAATCTCAATCAACCTTAAACCATAGAAATGGACCCAAATTAAATGCAATTTAAGGATTTACCATTCTGCAACCTGAAATGGCCGACCCAGAAGCGGGAAAAGAAATATTTCTGAAACCTGACACCCAAAAATCATGGGACCTCAAAGTTTGAACCCTAGGTCAAGGATGAGGTACACCTCACCCTAGGTAAGGGTCAAGGTCATCCCTGACCTAGGTCAAGGTCGAGGTTGTCATTGACCCTCAAGTTTTTCTTTGACCTTGAGGTCAAAAACCTTAGGACCTCAATCCAAAACGCTAGGAAAGTGAAAACAGGTGGAGAGAGAAGCAGAACGGGGGGAGAAAGCCAGATCCATGCAAAGACCTAATCAAAGAACTTGACATGACCCCATACCACTCACTTAGAGGGATAAAAACTCTTAAAATGGAAGTTCTTACATTTTAAGATGATACATTAAGCCCCCACTTTAGCAAGAGTATGGACTTGAAGTTCTTACCTCCAACCTTAAGGGATCAAAAATTTGAAACTAGCGGGATAAAGAGATCCTCAAATATAAATCCATGCTTTAAGGATTAGTCACTAATCCAAAAAGGGAGAAAAAGGTATCTCAAAAAATAATATATGTGTATTGAAAAGTGTGTGTGTGCAATAGGTGAGCAGAGTGCATGCCCCCACATTAAATTCATTTCTAACACTTTAATAGTTGAAATGGCTTTAACGGAAACATAAACAACTCCACTAATTATGTTTCCACTACAAGATGCCCCCAGACGAAGACAAATCAAGTGAAATACCACATAAACATATAGAGAACACAGAAGGGATCTACCTACCATGGGGTCAGTATGATAATAAGATAATATATATATGATATTATTGAAAATGGATTGACATCATTCCCCAAAGAAACTAGAACTACAATCACAAAGGAGGAAAGATCACATAAGATATATGAAGAAGAATCTTTTCGGACCATGACCTAGAGACCAAAAATAATTAGTGCTACCATGTCTTGAATCCAAGTAGATTACACAAGGAAATATTTATGAACAATAGAACAAGTACAACATAACATGAAACAACATATAGGATAATAGAGATACATATAGAGGAATTGTACACCAAGTTTGATTCCTTTATCACCTTGCACCAATAGAGAAACAAGGGTCATATAAAATAATCTAACAATATTTAGCAAACACATCACGGGAGAAGCATGTTACAACAAATAAACACACAACAAAAGCTACCATAAAGGACAAGCCAATCAAGCATGCCACCTACTCTCCCCATCTCATTGTGTATCATTTAGGGAATGTGGGTGACTCGCAAGAGGGACTACATCTAACACAATAGGAATGATAGCCAGTTTCAAACAAGGATCCTCTTGAGATTCATCATGTTTGATACTAGGTGTAAGAATTAATTGTGATGAAAGCATATTAGGTAAATCAATGTTAATGTCAATAGTCTCATATTTATCATTAACATCATCAAGAGTATCCTCTTCATATGAATTAATCAAAATAGGATCTAAGATACAAATAGAATCATCATAATCATGCATCTTAACATCATTATTAGTAACAACTTCTTCTAACACATCATGCATAGGTTTATCCAAAGAAGGTAGAGATCTTTGAAGAATAGAACTATGAGCTTTAGCATGAGCATGACGCTTCTTATGACATTCATTAGCACATCAATTACACTTTTCTTTACTTGCAATAGGTGAGAACTAGGAGGAACAACCACTAGATCCTTCACAGGTTCTTTAGGAAGATCAATCGAATTATCAACAATAGTAGGAACTTTATTAATAGAACTAGAAGCAATAGTTAAAGGAGGTATAGAAGGTGTAGGCAAAAGACTAAGACTAAGATCTATAGGAGGTACACTTAATTCAGGAATCTTACGATGCTTATAGGCTTGATATGAATGGAAAAGATTATCAGTTCGAGAAGGATATGAATTAAGTAATGAAGGCCAAAAGAAATCAAGAGTAGCACAATCTCTAGGCCTAGAAGGTTGATATAAACTATGATTAACCATCTTCACTTCTTTATCATGAACAAATTTAAGACATTTATGGATAGGTGAAGCAACAACATGCATGGAATTTAACCATGGAAAACCAAGCTTAACTTGAAATTGATCAGAAGTAGGAACAAAAACAAAGGTCATGTTCACAATTTTTCCATCAAAGCTTTAATAAGAGCTTTGAAGGCAAAGGAAAATTCATTCTTGAATTGATTATTTTTATGAAGTCTTTTGTCGAGATCTTTCAACAAGGGTTTGAGGATTGATTCCTCTTTGTTGCACTTTGAATCATTCATGTGGTGGTGAACTATGCATTTGTTTCTATGGGAGAATTTATGATAAATTCATGTTTGCAAATTGGTGCTAAAGTATACCAATTTCATGCAAGAGCATTCTAAAATTATTTACTTACAGCTAGGGATTGATTATTTTCTCTGAAATACTGGTTGTGTGCAAGGAGGTTGCTGCATCTCCTTAGAGGTTGCAATACTGTCTGTATGAGCTGCTCTCAAATTATTTAAGGCTATGTTAATCATTCCTAAGGTGGTGTCTCAATTTTTGGAGGCCACGTTTCTTTTTCTTTGGCTGCGTGGAGTCCACAAGGAAGTGTTGGCATTATCTGATGGTAACTGGTAAGCCTTCTACTAGAACAAGTATTGTCATTGATTGGCAAAAGAAGATAGAGTTTTGTCATCTCTATCAAGTCTAAAGATCTAAGGAGATTTGTATGAAGGAAGGATGGTTTGGTAGATGATGTCAACATATAAACACTGGTCACTATACAAAGCATCAGCAACCAGGTAAAGTAAACAGTCAAGTACAGAGAGAGTAACAGCTAACTGGTGTCAAAAATACAACCGAAGAAGGTGCAACCGGTAATCCAAGGAAGAGAAAACAACAGGTCAAAGACCCTTACTCATTCACAGCATGAGTATCTCTACTAATCTAGTAATGACTCCAATATGAACTGAGGAAGTCATAGTCAACTATATCTTCCAACCAAATCCTTGACCAGGATTTTCTATGACAAATCTAGAGGTCCTTGAGTTAAAATTGTGATCAGTTTGGGGTGCATTTGGAGGTTCTAAAGCTAGAATCTATGGCTTTAAAACAAGGCATTATCTCTTGTAAAGGAAAGATTCTTGACATGCATCTATTGTTTTCTTTTTACAACAGACAAATCAAGGGCATGCATTGGATGTTTCCTAAGTGAATTGGTACTCCACTTAGTGATGAATCTGAGAAGGATCTATAATTAGGTCATACATGATGAGCACAATTAGGGCTAGGGCTCTATATATTCTTCTAGCTGAGGTGAATAGAATTTGTCTTCATTCTGTCAAGAAAAATAAAGAGTGAACCTGTAAGCTATAGAAGTGAGGATAAGAAGAAGTTTGAAGAGAGAAAGAATTTTGTGTAGAGAAGCATAATAGTAGAGGAGAACACACCTTCAGTGACCGGTAACACTTCTCAATTGAGCACAAACAAAGATCTTATCAGGATATGCATAGCCATCTGTAAAAGGTCAATCCCTCTATTGTTTTCTAGTAATTACAATAGTTAAAATCCTAGTATTTGGGTGGACTCTAATAGGTCCCTTGTCTCAAATCCCTTAACTAGGTGACATCTTTCAAGGTGTTCAAAGTCCTCCAACTAGGATGGCACTAACCAACCTTATTGTAACAAATCCCTTAATCGGGTTGCATCTAATAGTGCATTTTGATCCTTTAACCAGGAAGGCTCCTAACAAGGCGTACTCTAGAAAAGTACAAAATTTGTGAAGTCTCCTCACACCATGGTTTTTACCCTAATCAGGTTTCCACATGATAAATTTGGTGTTGTTGTGTGATTGTTTGCTTACTATTATTACATGTTTGAATTTGCCTGGTTCACAACTATAAGTACACTTTACTAGAGTTAAGAGAAAAATTTTAGAAGTGTTGATTCACCCATCCCCTCTTAGCACCAGTTGGGACTATCAATTGGTATCAGAGACAAGTTTTGTTTTCTTTATCACTTAACTACATAAAGAAAAATTCAAGATGATGAGAAAGGAAGGACCAAAGTTTTCAAAAGAAAACTTTACTTTGTGGTGCAGCAGAATGAAGTTGTACATGAAGACCACCGGTGATTAGTATTGGAATCATGTTACCACTAGTTATAGTGAACCCGCTAGCACCCTGACACCTGATCAACTGAAGATCAAAACCAAGCACACGACTGCTATGGATTGGATAGTTAGCATGCTACCTGATCATGTCTATGCTGAGATCAAACATCTTGATTCTTTCTTCAAGATGTGGGGAAAGTTGCAAACGGTTTATGGAGGAGATCCTAATGTTCAAAGAGCTAAGGTCGAAAGCCTCAAAGGAAATTATGATGACATGAGGATGAATAAAGGAGAAGACATCAAGAAATATAGCAATCGGATCAAAGAGGTGATCAAATCCATCAAAAGCACTTCAGGAAAGCTTAGTGAAGAGGTAGTTAGAAAAATACTAAGAACTCTCAAACCTCAATATGCCATTAAGATCTCCATTATTCAAGAGCTCAAATCAGTGACCAAAGATCAAGTCACCCTAAACTCCCTAATCGGTAAGCTAACTGCTTTTGAATTAAGTAATTTTAATAATAGCTTACCCATCAGGAAGCAGCATTTAAGACATCTGTCAACACCTCTTCCACCAAAAAGGGAAGAGAAACCAGTAATTTCTCTACCGGTAAGATTGGTAACCTTGTTGAAAATCTACTCTCAAAAGAGATGGAGCAAGATGAGTTTGAAGCACTCATCACTAGAAGATTCCCTAGAGGGAAAGGGAAGTACACAGGAAAACTTGCCTTGAAATGCTTTTCTTGTAACAAAATAGGACATATTGCTGGAAGGTGTCCTAATAATGAACACAAAGATAAAAGAGACCGGTTCAAGAGAAAAGAAAAGAAAGAATGCTATCTTGTAGAGGAAGGAGTTATAGACAATGAGTTTGAAGACTCTGAGGATCTTGAAATTGCATTTGTTGCAATAAAGGAGGAGAGCCCAGTTGTAAATGAGGTAGCACACATATCTAGATCTCATCAGCTTGATGATTGGATCATTGATAGCGGTTGCACTCACCACATGACCAGTGACAGGAACAAGTTTATCAACTTGGAGCTCAATGATAGTGGATCAGTTACCTTTGGAAACAATGCCCCCTATGCTATCAAAGGTAAAGGTTCTATTGCTCTCTGAAAAAATACTATTGATGAAGATGTGTACTAGGTTGAAGGACTCAAGTACAATTTAATGACTATTGCATAACTAAACAAAAAAGGATTCTAGTTGGAATTCAGACAAGGTTCCTATATAGTCAAAAATTAGTGTGGAACCCATCTTGCAACTGGTAAATAGAGAAAAGGAAATCTATTCTAGCTAGACTCAATGGAAGGAGCTTGTTTGATAGCTTCAGCTAGAGGAGAATCAAGTAAAATTTGTCTTGTCTCCAAGGAAGACAATAGATGGCTATGGCACAAGAGACTATGCCACATAAACTTTGACAGTATCATCAAAGTGAGCAAAAATAAATCGGTTAGAGGACTCCCTGAGATTACAAAACCCATCAGTGGGGTTTGTAAAGACTGCCAGTTAGGAAAACTGACAAGAACAAATTTCAACAATAAGGCGTTTACTACTAAAAAAGTTCTAGACCTTGTGCACACAGATCTGTGTAGACAAATGAAGACAAAGAGCTATTATGGAGACCAGTACTTCATGATATTTGTAGATGACTTCTCAAGAATGATGTGGACACTCTTTCTTCGAGAGAAATCTGAGGCCTTCCACATTTTAAAACTCTACAAGGCAAGAGTGGAAAAGGAAACTGGTAAAAGCTTGAAGTTCCTAAGGTTAGACAGAGGAGGTGAGTACACCTCTCAGGAGTTCACTCATGACTGTGAGGAACATGGAATAAAGAGATAGTTTTCTAGACCAAGGACTCCTTGGCAAAATGGAGTAGTAGAAAGAAGAAATAGGATGCTAATTGACTGTGCAAGAACCCTGTTGATTCAGAAGGATCTCCCTCATCAATTCTGGAGAGAAGCCATTAGTATTGTTGTCTACACACTGAATCAAGTTCAAATAAAAAAGGGAACTAGTAAGACTCCTTATGAACTATAGTTCAAGCATACTCCTAGTGTAGGTTACTTCAAAATCTTTGGTAGTAAATATTACATCAAAAGAGATATGTACTCTGGAAAGTTTGATCCCAAGAGCAATGAAGGAACATTTTTGGTTTACGCTACCAAAATTAAGGCCTATCGATGTCTGAACAAGAGAACATGCAAGATAATTGAAAGCATCAATGTAAATGTTGATAAATCTTTAGAACTGAATAAGAAGACCAGTCATGATGATCATGATAGTCTTGAAGGTCTAAATGAAGGAAATGCCTTTGAGTTCAATGAAGCAACAACTAAAGATGAAGGAGAAATAAACATGGACAAACATCTAGAGTGGGAGACTGTACCTGAAGCCAACATGTTAACACAGGATGGTGAACAAGATGATGCCTAAAACCATGATGAAGAAAATGCTCAACCAGAAGAACCAGACTGGGAACAAAGATCGATTCTTCCAAGGTATGTCACATATCATTCCACTAACAATATAATTGGTGAGGAAAAAGGCCAAAGAGAATATCTATTTACTTTCCTGTATAGAGCCCAAATCCAATAGGGTTCTCTAGAAGATGACAATTGGGTGAAGGCCATGGAGGAAGAAACTGAGCAAATTGAAAAAAATAATACATGGGAGCTTGTACCAAGACCAAAGGACAAGAATGTGATAGGGACCAAGTAGGTCTACAGGAACAAGTTGAATGAGGATGAGAAAGTAATAAGAAATAAGGAAAGATTGGTATGCAAAGGTTATGCCCAAGAAGCTGGACTGGACTATGGAGAAACTTTTGCATCAGTGGCCAGCTTGGAAGGAGTAAGAATTCTTCTCGCCTATTGATGCAACCAAAAATCCTTTAACAATAAACAAAAATACAAGAGAGAAGAAAAACACATAAGATTTTCAAAATTACAATCCTTCTTTATTATTGTTCGAAATACCCTTCTTCTACAATGAGAAAAAACACTAATTTAAGTACAAATCCAAAATTACCCTTTCTGGCAATTTTTTCATAAAATTATTTTTTTTGCCATTTTTGGTAATTTTTAAAACAACTCGAAAAAAGCTAATTTTTTTTGTGAAGCTTCCTAAAACTAAGATAAGATAAACTACCAACTGACCTTCGAAATTGAAAACAATATTTTGAAGTTATTATAAAAAAACAACTTTGTAAAACCAAAACTAAATAAAACACTAAAATCTTAAAAAGCTACTAAAAGCTCCTGCATCATTTTCCTCTAGTTGAAAGAACATAGCTCCTTGAAGTTACTTTTTAATGCATTCTACTTTTCTAGATCTAATCCTTCCCATTATATTAGATATTTATTGTATTGACCCAGAGAAGACAAAATTGAAGCCCTCTTGAATGCAAGTCTACTCCTTTTTCTTGGTCTTCCAATTCTTTGCCAATTTGTTCTTCATCTTTGCAACTATCCCTGGATCCTTTTTCCTCTTATTTTTCTTAAACCATCTTCTATTCAGTGCCATCTCAACTTTCAGATTCCAAAATTTGATTTCATGTGCATATACTTCAACAGCATCATTGTTTGTCTTTATCATATAATATAACATCATATTCTCCATTACTATGATTTTCATAATTTTTTTGCAAATCAACATATTCCTCATTCACAAATAAATTTGTAAAATCTCCATTAACATCCTTATTATCAACAAGTGTTTCCACTTTCTCAATTTGACCATCGAATTCAAATAATTGAAAATGACAAGGGAACTCATCTGCAACTATATTTACCTTGTCTTCTTCATTTCTTGATGTCAAAATAGTCATAGGTATACTCACCATTTCATTTTCTACCTCTTCCTCTATTTTTTTTGTCCTTTCTTTCATTTTCCTCTTTTGAATAATCTTTCTAATGGGCCATGTGATCTTCTTCTTAACTGGTAGGTGCCATTTTTGCATTTTTAGGGAAAATATTATCATCAATTCTTTCAAGGCTTGATCTAGCCTTTGTACCTCATTCTTAAGATGTTCTAAATTTTCCTTTCCATCTTCCTTCTTCTTCACACTTTTTTCTTTCATCTTCTCTTTTTTTTCTTGTTTCTTCTTTAGCAATCCATCACTCTTCAAGCATGTCTTCAACAAATCCATCTCTTTAAGCAAGTCCCTTTAACCTTTCTTCCACTTTGTCTTTTGCCTCACCTAGGTCTTTTCTCTTCTCTACCTAGTCTTTTGGCAACTAGGTTCTCTTTTCAACCTGCACAAAAACAAACACACAAATACCAAACTCTCTTTCCCAGACCTTCTGGGCTCTGATACCAGATGATACAGCCAAAATTTCTTTAACAATATACAAAAATACAAGAGAGAAGAAAAACACATAAGATTTTCAAAATTACAATCCTTCTTTATTATTGTTCCAAATACCCTTCTGCTACTAAGAGATAAAACACTAATTTAAGTACAAATCTGAAATTACCCTTTCTGACAGTTTTTTCATAAAATTGTTTTTTTTGCCATTTTTGGTAATTTTTAAAACAACTCGAAAAAAGCTGATTTTTTCCAAAAAGCTTCCTAAAACTAAGATAAGATGAACTACCAACTAACCTTTGAAATTGGAAACAATATTTCAAAGTTATTATAAAAAAAAATTTCTAAAAAAAAAACTAAATAAAACACTAAAAGCTTCTGCATCACCTATGCTACTCACAAAAGATTCAAAGTATATTAGATGGATGTCAAGTCTGTATTCCTGAATGGAATACTGGAAGAAGAAGTCTACATTGAACAACCAGAAGGCTTCACATCTGCACAAGATAGTGGTATGGTCTGTAAACTAAAAAAGGCTCTTTATGGGCTTAAGTAAGCTCCAAGGGCTTGGTATGAGAGGTTGCATTCATACCTTCTGACCATAGGATTCACAAAAACCGGGGACAACAACAATATGTATCTCAAGACCAGAAAAGATGGAAATATAATTGTTGATATCTTTGTGGATGACATCATCTTTGGAGGAGATGACAGGATGAGCAAAGCCTTCACTAAAGAGATGAAGAAAGAATTTGAGATGTCTATGATGAGTGCCATAAAATTCTTCATTGGACTACAAGTCCATCAGCTAAAAGAAAGTATTTTTAAATCTCAGTCCAAGTATATAAAAGAAATTTTTAAGACTTTTGGACTTGAAGATTCTAAACCGGTTGGAACCCCAATGATAACTAACCTCAAGTTATCAAAGGAGGATGATGCAAAAGAAGTGAATGAAATAATGTATCAGTCCATGATAGGAAAATTGTAGTATGTTTTTTATATAGACCAGACATTGCACATGTGGTTGGCATAGTGGGAAGATTCTCTGCTAATCCCAAAGAGACACATCTGATAGTAGTAAAAAGAATCTTCAAGTATTTAAACGGAACTGAGGAATTTGGTTTATGATTTCCATATAAGGGAGGATTTGAGGTAAAAGTACACACTGATGTAGACTGGGTAGGCAACATTGATGACAGAAAGAGTACAAGTGGTGGTGCATTCTTTCTCGGTGGAAGAATTGTTTCGTGGACAAGCAAGAAATAAAATTGCATTTCACAATCTACTATAGAGGATGAATATGTTACTGCAGCAATCAATTGCACATAGGTAATCTGGATCAACCAACTATTAGAAGGAATCAAAGAAAATATACCTGAACCGATAGTTATCTATTGTTCCCACCAACGAACAAATTGCTGATATCTTTACAAAGCCATTACCAAAGAGTACTTTTGAGTATCTCAGAGGTAAACTAAGGGTAATACCCCTTCAAGATATTCAGCAAACCTGCCAAGGTGATCATCAGTTCATTATGCTTCAATAGAGGGCTACACCTCATCTTTTCTAGACTAATGAAAAGGGATGTGACTCATAGGGGGAGCAGATTAGAAAAAGATAGTATTTTTTACTAGCCTTTGGCATTATTGTCAAAAAGGGGGAGAGTTTGGTAATAACCGGTGAATAGACTATAGCAGAAGCTGTGACACAATATTGTGATTGCCCATCAAGGTTTTTCCATCAATGCCAAAGGGGGAGATTGTTGGCATTATGTGATGGTAACCGGTAAGCTTTCTACCAGTAAAAGTACAAGTATTTTCATTGATTGGTAAAAGAAGATAGAGTTTTGTCATCTCTATCAAGTCTAAAGATCCAAGGAGATCTGTATGAAGGAAGGATGGTTTGGCAGATGATGTTAATATATAAACATCGGTCACTATACAAAGCATCAACAACTAGGTAAAGTAAATAGTCAAGTAACAAAGGATTCCACCTTCAACTGAGGATCTAGCTGCAACCAGTGTAGTCAAGTACAGAGAGAGTAATGGCTAACCGGTGTCAAAAACACAACCAAGGAAGGTGCAACTGGTAAGCCAAGGAAGAGACAGCAACAAGTCAAATACCCTTACTTGTTCACAACATGAGAATCTCTACCAATCTAGTAATGACTCCAGTATGAACCGATGAAGTCATAGTCAACTATTTGTTCCAACCAACTCTTTGACCAGGATTTTTTGCGAGAAATCCAGAGGTCCTTGAGTTAAACTGGTGATTAGTTTGGGGTGCGTTTGGAGGTTTTAAAGCCAGAATATGTGGCTTTAAAACAAGGTGTTATCTCTTATCAATGAAAGATGCTTGACACACATCTATTGTTTTCTTTTTACAATAGACAAATCAAGGGCATGCATTGGATGTTTCCTACATGAACTAGTACTCCACTTAGTGATGAATCTGAGAAGGATCTGTAATTAGGTCATACATGATGAGCACAATTAGGGCTAGGGTTCTATATATTCTTCTAGTTGAGGTGAATAGAAGTTGCCTTTATTCTGCCGAGAAAAATAAAGAGTGAACCTGTAAGCTGTAGAAGCCACGATAAGAAGAAGTTTGAAGAAGAGAGAAAGAAGATTGTGTAGAGAAGCACAATAGTAGAGGAGAACACACCTATGGTGACTCGTGACGCATCTCAGCTGAGCACAAACAAAGATCTTATCAAGCTATGCGTAGCCATCTGTAGAAGGCCAATCCCTCTATTATTTTCTAGCAATTATAATAGTTAAAATCTTATTATTTGGGTGGACTCTAATAGGTTCCTTGTATCGAATCCCCTAACCAGGTGACATCTTTCAAGGTGTTCAAAGTCCTCTAACTAGGTAGGCACTAACCGGCCTTATTGTAACAAATCTCTTAACCAACTCGCATCTAACAGTGCATTTTGATATTTTAACTGGGAAGATTCCTAATAGAGCATACCCTAGAAGAGTACAAAATTTGTGAGGTCTCCTCACACCATGGTTTTTACCCTAGTTAGGTTTCCACGATATAAAAATGGTGTCACTGTATGATTGTTTTCTTACTGTTATTACATGTTTGAATCTATTTGGTTCACAGCTATAAGTACACTTTACCAGACTTAAGAGAAACTTTTTAGAGGTTTTGATTCACCCATCCCCTCTCAACACCAGTTGGGACTGTCAGGAAGCACGTGACTCCCTTATTGTAGCATGGAGTCCACAAGAGAGGCACAAGATTTCCTTCTAGTTGTGTGGAGTCTTAATACATACTACGTGATCTTCCTGGGTTGCAGCGACTTCAAATTTTGGGCTGTGATCTTCTCCTTCCTAGTCACATGTGAACACCAGGAGTTTGTTTTATCTTCCCACATGCATACAGCTTGCCAGGTGCTATTATTTTGAAGTAAAATATTTTCAGAATTTGAAATTACAAATTCTTTTGAATAATCGAAAAATCAAGTTTGATGATACATAAATTATTTGAATTTATGATGTTATATTTTTTAGAAGAATTCAAAAGAAATATATATACTTGTTAAAATTTCCATAGAAATGCATTTAATTTTAAAGAATTGAATTTTCCTTGAGCAAGAGCTACTTGAGCTCTTTACAATGTTCTAATTCATAGACAAGATCTCTGTAGGCGAGGTGATGTTTGAATGGGCAAATATTATTAGTGATAACCTTGAGCTCTAGCTAAGGATAATGAAGAAAAAGACATATTACATGAAATCCTATCCAGTCTACATGTTGTCCATAGTATTCAAATTTCAAGGATTGACAAGTTTGGGAAGGTGTGGAATTGCTCAAGGAGAATACTTAGTGCATGAATGCTATCCACAATTACACATTCACAAACACAAGAATTTCAAGATTTTCAATGATGCATATGCCATGAAGATTCTGAGATAGCTACAAGAGGCTCCACATGTAAGGCTTTTTGAGGAGGGCAACAAATTGATTGGGAATCATAGATCATGGTACATCCAATTTCCCAAGTTCACACACATTTGAATACTTGGAAGTACTGTTTGTCCTAGGAAGATCCCAAGATATCCTACAAACAAGATGGTGATCATGGAGGTAGTAAGGCAACTCCTTGCCTATGACAAGATCCTAAAGTACAAGCACAAGCCAAGAGTTAGATTTAATTTTGATCTAGGACGTGAAACTCTCTCATCACAAGGAGCAACTAAGGCAACAGATGAAGAGTTGGTTCTATGGGTTAAGATTTTATGAGTCGAGGGTAAACTTCAATCCTGAGAAGAAGATCAATGTCACATCCCTCTAGACCATTCTTACATAAAACAATGGTTTTGCATAATTGTGTCCTAGATGGTTTTTGGTTTGTTAAATAGTGGTTTTACATAGCTATGCCCTAGATGGTTTCTGGTTTGTTAAATAGTGGTTTTGCATAATTGTGCCCTAGATGGTTTGTAGTTTTATGAAATAGGTGGTTTTAACTAAATGATGCTCTAAATGGTACCTGCTTTTATTCATATTCAAGATGCTCTAATTTTAGATAGCATGTATGATGTTATGATGAATTTCATAGTATCTATCATAGATGTAATTTATTATCTCTTGTACGCAAATTATCATTCTGATGCCATGAAATTGGACTGACTATAGCTTTGGAAAATGGATGTAGGATCGACTTGGCCTCCGAGGAAAAGTGTGGAAAAGAATATGGTTAAGGTCAATGATGGAATGAATTGCAAAGGATAGGTAAGTATTACCATCGACTAGTGTTACTTTGTCGGCCTAGGATGCTAGTAGAATTTTGGAAAGGGTGTGTTCACTTACACCTTAAGTCAATTTGGTGACACCATGGAGTCATTTGATGGCAATGCCACCGACTTGCACCACATAGGATAGTGTTAACCTTGGTATGTTTGTTGTCTTCATGCCGACATTCCTTTTTAGGACTTTATATAAATTTTATCAAGTGATGTCATATATAGGAGTACATATATTTGTAGCATAAATAAATTCACAAAATATGTATCTACACATGTATAAATGCATTACATGTGTTCAATATTATGACTATATATACATAGGTGTCTAAATATTTTTACTTGATAAAGAAATTGGATTCTTTAAACATTTAATTCATTCATTGTGATTAGTAAGCTATTAATATTAAAAATGTATATTTCATCAAATTATAACGACTTTTGATTAAGACGTTAATTGAAATTCACTTAATCAATTGATTAATCTTGTTGAGTATATGTTAATAAAACATTTTGATAAAACTTATTCGATGTTTTTATATTATGAACACCGATTGGGAGCATCGATACCATGGAAATATTGTGAATCAATAAAATTTTGGATTTTATACTTTGGCAAAGAACATTTCAGGAATTATATAATTTTTCCTGAAGTGTTTAAATGGAGGTGGATATGCTTAAGGCTTTTCCATAAACCGCGATGGGGGAGTGGATAAAGAGCCTCATTGGCTCTATGCTGAGACTTTGTTTTCTTGTGAATTGTTTTGCGATTTTTTATTTTTTTTAAAAACATATATATTCTTTTGCAATTTTCTCAATATATGAATTAATATCAAACAACAATTGACTACTAAATCCAAATACTCATCAAATTAACTAGTTCAAGTGCTTGCAATTTTCAATAAGCAATACATATAATATTAATGCAAATTGGCACATTGCAATAATTAATGAATCCCTTGCAAATGGAAGTCCTTACACAACAAAATGGAAGCCAAGGATGAGAAATGGCAGCCTCCCAAACAAACCGCAACTTAAAACATTAAATTGCACTCCACTTTAGAATAATAGAACTCCCTATCAATGTCATACGGACTCCATATGTATCACAGCATGAGAAAGTTTAAACACAATTCATTGGCATTCAACCCAACTCAAAGTGTAGGAAGAATTTTGAAGAAATTCGTCGTTTCTTCTTATGCAGAACCAAACCTTTGAAAAGACTTTTCCCAATTTTGATTTTTGTCAAAGATGCATAATAATGAGATGATTTTCGAAATCCTTAAAGGCTTTTTAATAAGTATTAAAAAAGATGGCTTCTTCAACACACCAAAAGCTCCAAAGCTTCAAGCTTACACTTTGCACTTAAAAAGCTTCAAGCTTACACCATTTAGTTAGAACAATAAAACTCATAAGTTATTAATTAAGTCAAGGGTACTTAATAACTCCATATACAAGTAATTTAAAATTGCAACCATCCCAAAATAGACTTACTATAAATAACAAGTCTATCAAGGAGACCCTCAAATCCAACTGTCAGCCCACGAGAATCACAATGATGAACTGACCCAAACATCCTCATGAGCTCCTCAAATGGGGACATCACAGCGTAGCGAATGGAGAGTGTTATCGAGAGTATTTGAAAGTGAACGGTTTCTTGAACCCAGTATGATTCCGGACTTTTGTAGCTGTTAGAAAGTAATTAGGAAGCTCATTCTGGAGGAAGGGGAATTCTATTCCTTCAAAACTTCAAGAACGACATTGGAAACTCATTTTTCTGGGAGCACAAATCAATAGTTGTTCTTTATCCACTCATAGAAGGAGTTCATAGCTAGAATGACATTAAGAGGAAAATTCAAGAGGGTTAAAAGAAGCCAGCGCACTCCTTTTCTCTAGACCAAGCCTCAACTCTTTCTTCTTAGGCACGTAACACTTCTAAATCTGCTTTTCATATTAACTAGTAGTGATGAACTACGTATTGAGAACAGTATGAACACAATTCTGAGTTTGGAATTGGGAAATGTTTAGAAAGAACCATGCACGGAGAAGTCTCCATCTTATCTTCTTTCTTTTCTTAATAAGTTGAAACACATGATGGAAAGCTATTGTAGCATTTCATTATTTTGAAAGAATGAGTCTTATTTATTTTATGAACTACGTGATAACTATTGCATGCTAGAAAAAGTTTAGTTTATTATAAACAAAAGAAAGCTTTTCTGTTTTTTTTTTTACACAATCAGTTCCTTGGAATAGAATGGAAGGAAGTCTCTTCTCTATCGTGTTAAGCTAAATTTATAACTGTTGAGTGGGTTTTTCTGGGCTCTTTTCCATAAAAACTGTGATCAGATTCAGACCCTAGAAGCTTAGTTGCTGTGAAGTTCTCATGTAGACAACAAGATATTTTCTGATATATATTTAGTAGGAATTAATGAGTAATAAAAAGAATTATGGCAACCTAGTAGCAGTGCAAGGTGTCTATTGGTCAAAAAATGACTCACTGTAGAGTAACATATTTTTATAAATACAACACATTAGTCACCTTATACCTGAGCTAGGAATGTTGACTTATCACGTTATCATAAGTTCAATTTGCAGTTTAAAATAATTAACTCTATGAAAATTAAATTCAAGAGAATAGTTCTGCTATTATAGACAGGGCTTGAACTCTACCTTGGGGCTCTACCTTGGGATTAAGTTAGAGGAGATAAATCGCCCGACCCCTACCGTCAGATTTAGAAGAGTTTCAATTAGAAATTTTCTTTTAGTAGATTTTATTTCAATTAGAGAAACTGATGTGGTGGATAAAACTTACTGATTGAAGAACTTCTCCATGAGCCATTAGAATGGACAGAGCATAACTTGAGCAACAACTCAAGTGCATGTACTCTTTAGGATCAAATGAGGATCCCAATTGAGTACATGGACTTGAGAGAGTACATTGTATAGCCCCTCGCTGAGTGGGATATGTACAAGTGAGTCAGAACATATAAGGAATGAAAGAAAGGAAAACATACTCCCATTAAATTATCAATAACCTTTAGAGTTCGTTAAGGTGCAAGTTGGATAGGGTGAGAATTTGATAACATGTTAATAGTATGCAATGAATCATTGGCCAAGGTGCATTAACTGTAGGTTAGTGCTTATCAGTTCATAAGTTCCCATATACAACTTTTAGTCAGGAGTTATACCAAGTTAGTAGTGACTAAAGGGTGTAACTGACTAAGGTTGTAGGGACCTTCACTAGTTCCAGATGACTTGTCCTAACTATATACCTTTTCCTTGCGGAGGCTCTGGCCCACTTCAATAGGAAGTGAGAAAGGGAGGATTGAGATTTCGATCCATGGTTGGGTGGATAAACACCTCGGTGATATATTTACCCCCTTAATGCAGAAAGAGATTAAAGATGCTCCAATGACAGCCTTTTGCTAGATGTAAAGTAAGATTCTTTCCATTCACTGTACTTTGAATATGATGTTTAGTTAAATTTATATTTATATTTAGTTCCAGATCCTTCTTGGAGTTACTTTAAGAAATGTTGTAGTGATGTTTTCATTATTTAATTTTTTTTATTAAACTAGCCTTTACTTTTGTGTTAAGTTAATGTTGTGTTACAATCAAGAGAGCATATGGGAATAGATATCTCCACATCTCGCATATAGAAGACTATTGGGCTGGTGCAAAGGATGATTTAGGAGTTTAGAAAGAGAATGTTCTTGAGATTGACAGTAGATTTGATTAGAAAGTACAAATGGAAGGGAATCGAGGTTCCTGATCAATTAGAGGAGGATGATAAGTACATCACTAGAGGCAACTTTGGGACCACTACAAATCTTGAGTTGGAGACAATCAATTGGCTTGATGATAAGGAGGTTAGTCTTGAGACTTTGACACTTCTAGTGACCCTATTCACTCAACAATGGTTAGATGGGAAATTTAGTAAGTAGAGGAGTCAAAATAACATATGATAAAGTGAAAGAGGTAGAATAAATTGAAGAGGAGGAATCATCTGAGTAGCCTCAAACACCAAGCGAACAACAAGGTGAAGCTAGCAAGAAAAGGAAAAATGTTGCAAGGTCTCCACCAAGTAAGAACTCGAAGGAAAAAGGAGTAAGGATTGAAGAACCACTAGCCAAAAGATGAAAACCAACTGCTACTCCATCCAAATAAAGTGCCACTACAAAAAAGGAAAGACTATATCATCTGAAGGAAAAGAGGTGCATCAAGAGATTTCCTTCAAATCAGAGGTGCATCAAGAGATTTCCTTCGAATCCGCATATCCATGACCTAATATTCCTACTGCACATAGCGAAGGGTTTAGCATAGGCAATCCTCTTTGAGGACTGGATGTATCATTATATTGAAATCATTTTAGATGGAAGGTAGTATCTAGATTGGGCTGGGTTAATTTATATTTCAATGAGAGACTAAATCAAGAAAACACAAATGATTAAGAGGGAATTTTATATGTTCTTGTATCTAATATATTGTCTAGCATGTATCCAAGAGCCTATTGAGATTCCTCGAGAACCATGAGACAAAGACATAGATTTTCATGAGTATTGCCTCCTATTGTGAAGAGAGAGTTCTAGAGAATTATTGCAAGGTTCATGATGTGTTTTTGGGGAAATTATGTTATGATTTGGTCAGAACTCCAGGGGAGAGGATCTCTTCAGGTGCAAAAAAATTGGTTCAAAGGTACGATAGTTTCTTCATTCAATTCTTGAGGTTCACTTACATAAGAATAGGAGAATTTGATGAGGAACCCCTCAAGTGGCCAAGATATGCCTTTGATTTTTTTATTCTAGATGAAATTTGTAGACACTTATTCATAGAGATTAAAAGCACCCTTCCTAAAGAAAAATGGGACTCTATGTTTTTGGAAAGTTGACTATACTGGCATATATGACTAAGATTTAGTGTTTTCATTATGGAAAAAAATTCATATGAAGTTTTGAAGTCAGCGCATAACTTAGAAGATCAGAAAAATGGCTAAGTATGGAAGACATGATAGTTAGTGAAGCACCTAAGGAATGGAGCATCAATGCACATGTGTATGACCAAGTTTTGGTATGTGCCATTAAAGATAAGCTTTTGGATATGTTATTAATCTATCGTTAAGAATAGATGATCAAATGAGTTAGTATGATGAACTTACAGCGAGTTGAAGTGACAAAGACAGTAAGCGGCAGAACAAAACAAAGCACGGAGCTGACTGTTAGTATTTTGGTTAGCGTGTATAATATTGTTTTGTAAAGGCTATGAGCCTATTATATTTATGTTGTAGATATGTTAATATCAATGCATGTAAACATGCTTGAGCCAATTCATTTTGAAGCATTGTATGTAATAGGTTATAGGCTGACTTAGTGAATAGTTTTGTTTGCACATATAAATAAGACATGTGCCTTTGTATTTAGAGATGGAATGATATATAGAGTTGATAGAAGAAGAGAAGAAGTATGAGAAGAGCAGTCAATATGATATAGAGCTTTACAAGAGGTTAAAGCATCATCACACATAAGGAACTGAGTAGACAAGCAGTGTCATAGCAGTAGTTCACCATTGTAGATATAGTGTGGATCTGATATCTAGGAGGTTGTAGCCTTCTCTATTGTGTAGTGAGCTCTGGTAGTGAGCCAACCACCCCTAATAGGCTTTGTTACTGAAAAATCCTAACAAGGTCTGAACCTTGACAAGGTCATTGTACTTAAGCATTATAATGACAAATCCTAACAAGGCTAAGGAACATTAATAGGTTCATAATACACAAGTACAATTATAAGTGGGTATTAATTCCCACCGAGGTTTTTCCTTTGGCCAAGGTTTCCCCGTAATCATATCTAGTGTTATGTGTTATAGTTTTTTACTTTACTTGCATTGTTATTCAATTCAGTATATAAGAAATTGAGTAAAGTTTCAAGATATTAGAAATTAATATTATGGAACAGTGATTCACCCCCCCCCCCCCCTCTTAGTGTTCCCATTCCTAAAAATTGGTATCAAAGCTTTGGTCCTCTGAAGATAAGTTTAACCCCTTGAGGAGATCATGGGTATAGGAGAAGTGAAACATCTAAAGAAGAATCTTGAAGTAGCTCTTGAAGACCTTGATAGATCTAAAAAATAAATTGAAGAACTGAAATTAAAAGTTAGTGGTTCTCAAGTATTCATCAAGAAACTGAGAAAAGATTTGAAAGATTATTCTACAAGTGATTTAGGAAAAATGGTCAAAAAGTTGAATGAGGAAAACACATCTCTAAAGGATCAGATTGAATAGTTAGATGAAAAGATATTTAACAATCAGGAAGCCTATGAAGAATAGGTCAAAGAAAACAAGCAGTTGGACGAAGAACTGAGGCAAGCAAACATGAAAATCTTGGAGTTAGAGAACATTAAGAAATAGGTAGAATCTGAATTGACTGAAGCAAAGAATCATATTGACAAATTTCACCCAAGAAAGGATCTAATAAAGTCACAGTTGTATGCACAAAAGATTAAAGGAGATACCACTGGCATTGGATTCAATGAAGCACAAAATCAAATCAATGACATGAAAGAAAGAAAGCATCAAAAGAATCTATAGAAGCTAAGAAGACTGGAAATTATACTAAAGCTAAAGCTAAACCTGTTGGCAATTTGGCTGAGTTGATTACATAGATGTTGTCATTATGGCAACATATGATCCACATGAAGATCACACAAGTCAGAGAGAAAGTATGACAGAGCGCATTGCAAATTTGTCTAAGTGTGAGATAGTATTTTCACCAGTGCACCTGGACATAGTTTTTGTTTGCGATGTTGATTGGAGTAAGTTTTGTGCTTGTGCACTTGAACATAGACTCTATGATGTCTATTGAACACCCATCTCAGATTGAAAATTAGTAAGGCATGTACGGGAGAAGTTATGACAGTTTTACTGAAGACAATGTGAAGCCGACATGACAGAATATGAAGACAAAATTAGTAAAGAGTTAAGGGATTATTTTGTTATCAAAATAATGACTTAACAATATAAAGGGATGACATCCTAGATGTTTACTCTTGGATAAATTTATTTGTATAAATGTAATTGTAATTGTAAGAATAGTAGATAGTTGACATGAAATGTAATGAAGCAGTGATATGATGTGAAATATATGATGCATATGTAATAGCGACAGTGAAAGAGCAGTGAAGAGATAGTGATGCAAGTAGTATAAGGTTATGTACCATAACCTATTTTTGTAATCAGTGTATACTATAGATTACTTGTTTGGGTAGTGGGCTCATTTGGTAATCACATTTTGTACTACCAACTCCTAACAGGGTTGAGGCTTCTAACAAGGCCTATAGTCCCTTAATTAGGACTGATACACTATATGCTTGCAATAGACTCCTAACAGGCTCAACATCCTTAACAAGATACTTTTGATTAGTGGATCTTTGTGGGTACCATCCCCAATGGAGTTTTCCGTTGGCCAGGGTTTCCTCAAGAACAAATAATGTGTTATTAGTTCTTTTGTTTTATTGCAATGGATGTTGTTTAGCTTCTTATGTTATACATGTGTAAAGATAATCCATTATATCCATAATTGGGCAAAAGATAAAGTTTGTAGAATACTGATTCACCCCCTCCCTCTTAGTATTCCCTATTTCTAAAAATTGGTATTAGAGCTTAGTTACTCGAAAAAGAATCATTCAAGGAAAGCCTAGCAGATTGAGTAAGATCTCTATGGATATGGATCAACTACAGAAGAATCTTGAAGAAGCTCTTGAACAGATTGATATGCTTATTGATGAAAGAGACACTCTGAAAGGGAAATATGATGATGCAAAGAACCTCATTGAAAAACTGAAAAACAAGTTGGAAGATCTAAAATTTGAAAAGGAATCCAAAGTTCTTATTGAAGATTGTGATGACAATTTAGAAAAAGAAAATGATATCATTAAGCATGAACTGAAGATAGCAAATTCGAAGCTTAGTTTGAAAGATGGAAATGGCAAGAATGAAGCAAATCTAAAATCTGAGATGAAAGTCTAAAGATTGAAAATGAAGGACTGAAATCTAAACTTGGTATAGTAACATCTGAACTTGAGAAAGTCAATTTGCAGTATGTTGAACTTGAGAAATACAACAAGATTGTGAAAGGTGAACTGACTCAATCCAAACAAAAACTTGAAAGGCTATATTCAACTAGTGAGAAGATTGATGAACAAGCATCTCTTCAGAAACTATTCTATGATAAGACTGGTCTTGGATTCAACACTCTTAAAGAAAATGATGAAAGCAAGGAACCAGATCTAAAAGTATCTGAAAGCATAGATGAGAAGAAGTTTGATGAGATCAACAAATCTGAAGATACACCTAAAGTAGAAGAATCACCCAAAGGTATGCAAAGAGAATTCAAAGGTAGATGTTTTTCTTGTAATACTATTGGTCATATGAAGAGAGATTGCACAGGTAAGCAATTCAAACCTCTTAATGGTTATTGTTATAATTGTCATGGATTTGGACATAGAGCTATTGAATGTAGGAAACCTAAATTTGTTGAGAATAACAATAATAGTAGAATGTTTAGGAATACTAAGAATGTAGATAAGAAACCTACTGAAGATATGAATAGAAGAAATGGAGTAATATGTTATAGATGCAACAAGGTTGGACATGTTGCTAGAAACTGTAGATTATGGATCAATCCACCTGCACCAAGATATGGAAACAATGGAATTGTTTGTCAGATATGCAACAAGATTGGACATAGAGCAAGGTTTTGCAGAATGAGCAATGGAGTTTTTCATCCTACCCCTAACCCTAGAAATCATGCAAGAAG
This sequence comes from Chamaecyparis obtusa, assembly GCA_027943335.1. Lineage (NCBI taxonomy): Eukaryota > Viridiplantae > Streptophyta > Pinopsida > Cupressales > Cupressaceae > Chamaecyparis > Chamaecyparis obtusa. The sequence goes on along the minus strand of BSBK01009399.1, from coordinate 149,285 downwards.
AAATGAAGATGCAAGTAACAAACAGAAAGGAAGCTGTAGTAATTCAGATGAAGTGAAGTTTGTTAAAAGCACAGATCAAGGAGACATATTCAACATTGAAGGTAATCAGGAAGGTGAAGTATTGAAAGGTAAGAATGAATCTTTACTTGACCTATCTCAGAGTACTTAATTTATGAAAATTATAGTAGATTAGGAACTTAGATTAGTGTAGAAGTAGATATATGATTAATTGAGTCTTTCGCAGTTAATGCAAGGTAGTTTATGATGTTCTAATGCTATGGTTAAGAGTGCAAAGAAAAATATTATGTTTTGTGAGATCGCAAGAAGTTTTAAGTTTTGCAGGTTAGCATAAACAACTTTTTGGAAAGAAGCGGCAAAAGAATTGAATGCGATGTTAGATCTAACTGAGATTGAAGTAATAAAAGGTCATGATCAGTATTATTTGATCATCAAAGTGAATACAAGTGTTAAGGAGATCAAAGAGTAGTGATTGGAAGCATTTTACAAGGATTTGGAGAAGAATTTTGTGTCGAATCTACACAAGCCCTAAAATCATGAAATCAAGGTATTTTACTTGATAGATCTTTAAATCAGTGAAGGAATTAGAAGAAATCATGGATGTTTCTTTAATACACAATGTCAAAGATAAGAATAGACCTAACTTGAAAAGGGAACTAGTAGAACCCTTGGAAGATGATCCTAGGTTAGCTTTATCATCCATATCAGATGGAGTTTTGCATTTAGAGAATGTCAGAAGTTATCTTGGATGCAAACTAGAGACTATCAGAGATAGTGATTTCACAAATGAATACCAGAAGATTTACAATCAGTATATGACACTAAAATAAGGTTTTGAACATTTGAAAGACAATGAAATTGTTAAGTATGCATTACTGTATGAATTTGATAATGAAGAATGTACTAAGATTATCTTGAGTAGAATTCATAATGGGAAGTTTTGGTTAGAAGATAGAGTGATAGATATTACAACTGATTTGATTCATGAAGTCACTGGATTATCTAAAATTGGAGCTATTCCTTTAAATGAGAAGAACATGAGGAAAATAGTCATTGATAACACAGATTCATCCTATAATGGTAGAAGAATTATGATTAGTAAGATCAAACAAGATGATGTGAGATACTTATGCAAGATCCTAACCACTAAATTTTGGGCAAATTCAAGAGAGGATGACATGGCAGCTGGAATGATACATGTAGCTTATTTAATGTGTGTTGACAAAGTGCAAGTTGATATGTGTGAAATTTTGAGAATACAATCATTTGAGAACTTGGAGAAGATTAAGAAGACAAAGTATGCACAATTTAGATTTTCATCTTTGATCACTTACATGTTTTTTCATCTATTGAGAAGATTTCCTTACACGATTGCAAATGACTAGAATGATGGACAATCTAAAATGGAAAGGATTAATAAAGTGTATATGAGACATGTTATTGATAAAGTGAATGAGAGTGCAATGTTGTTAATGAAGACATTTCAGAATTTTGGTAACTAACAGATCAAGGATCCCACAGTCTCTTGTGGAAAAGTATAAAGATGACATATGTTTCATGGTTGATACTAACTTTACCTATATTGAAGAAATGGAACCTAGAACAGAGTTCATAGACCCTCTTGGCTATGAGATATCTAAGGGAGAAATAAAAGAGTATGTTAGCAAGATACTTAAGTGTAAGTTGGACACTCAGTGTAATAGGTTTGGAACCTTTGAGGAGAACTTCAACTCCGTAAAGACCTTAATTGAAGAAAAGCAGTCTAAGAAGAGAGTTGAGAGCACTATAAAGAAAATTCTAAAAGATTTAGGTATGACAGAGTATGAGTTTGTAATAGCAAAGAAAACAACAACAGCAATCAGAGAGAGTGGATAGAAAGAAGTTTTGACTATTCCACCTTTATCATCAATTGCAGTATAGTAGGAAGAACCACAAGTGAAGGTGAAAGTGGAAGATATTGAGAAGGATCAAGAAGCTAAGATGTCCACTAGATCCTCTTCCTCCACACCTAGAAAAAGAGTAAAGGAAATTGCTACTAGACCAAGAAAGAGACAAAAAACTTTAGTGTAACCAGTTCCAAGAAAAATTGCAGAAATAAAAGATGATGTCACTACTGTTAACTTGGAATCCCAAAGTTGAAAATCTTAATGAGCATATCATTAAGGATGGAGACTTTACAAGAATGAACAAGTACTATAATCTTTATGATTATACAGATAGACTTAATCTGGAGAATGCAATTGTAAAGCATATGATTTTGGCTAATAAGAAGTTTGATGTAATTTAGGGTCAGATACCTGATGATTTGTACAATAAACTTGTAAATAGGAAGCAAAGAGCATTTGAGGAAGAAAAATCTATCAGAGAAAATATTGTGAGGAATCTTTGTGAGGTGAGAGATGATGAACACCTTAAGCAGATCTTGAAGGCCTTAAGCATCCATCTGAGAACCAAAAGGAGAACCATTCTAATTATGGGAGGCAGATATGAAGAAGTTAATTCTGATATAGAGCAAGCAATTATCAAGGTTACGACAAAAAATGTTGGTGAACCATCAGTTGCAACAGAGCAAGTAGGTGAAGCAGAAGAAGAGGACATTCCCCTCCTCTAGCCATTAACATTGAAGATGAAACCATGAATGTAGAAGGAACAAAGATCACCTTAGATACTGATGATAATGTATTCAAGAATTTGGAGAAAATTGTTGACAATTTGGCTCTTGATGAGCTGGATACATCTAAAGAAGCAGAGAAGACCCAAACTATTGTTGAAGAACCTAAAGTAGTAGAGAAACAAGTACCCATTCCCACCAAAGAAGACATCAGTCTTACTCCTGAGACTAGAAAGCAGAATGAGATTGGATCTATGATTGAGAATCTAGAAAAGGAAGTAGATGATGATGATCAGTTGGAATCGATCACATGCTTGAATAAAATCATTGGAAAGAATAAGAAAGTGAAAAGTCTTGAAGGATGTCTGAAGGATCTAACTGAGAAGTTACAAAGCACTATAACTACAAAAATTCCAAAAGTAGACCCTTTGGAGAAAGCAAAGAAGGTAATGAGAACTTTTGACAATGAATTCACAAACCTATCTGATATTGCAAAAGTGAGAGCTCAAGCAGCCTATGAGGCTGGAATGCTTTTGAACATCAGCCAGAATATCAGGAATGATATCAACAATCTTGATATTTGTATCAAGGACTTGAGGAAGATTTTGGAAATAGGAAAATCTTTGTACATACAGTGTACAAAACCAAAGACCTTGACAATAGAAGAAGATCAGAAGATAAAGTTGAAAGAAGCAGAAATTCAGAATGATTCTAACCTTTTTGTAGCCCTAATGTGAAGGTATGTGATGTTGAGAAGAAAGTTCGGAAGCTATATGATGAAATCAGAGTTTTGCAAGATGAGAGAGATAGAAAAATGAAAAGACTCACTCTTTTGAGAGAACATACTTCTATGAAGTTAAGCATTATTGAAGAGGAGTTGGAAGAATGTCTTTTAGCTAAGATATATTTTCAGAAGTTTAACTTTGAGAACCTCCAAGCATGTCAAATAGCATCTTATGGACTGGGCACACTACTCAATGTGGTAGATTCCATTAAGAAATAATGGGAGAAGGAGATAGAAGCTATGAAGATTGATTTTTCAAATTGTGTTGCAAGCCTACCAACTTTGTAATAATGAATTAAGGTATAATCTTGTTATGATATAGTTTTGTAACCCTCCTTACCTTTATTTTTTCATTGTTGTCAAAGGAGGAGATATATATAGCAGAAAATTGATAGTGTATGATAAGAATTGATACTCTTAGGGGGAGTATTGTATTAGAGATAAGGATTTTGAGGAGTTATAAGGATAGTATATATATTTTATACTATGGCCACAATTTTGAGATTTTGAAGTTGTACACTTAGCCAATTTTCTCATATGTTGCCACCAATGACAAAGGGGGAGATTTTTGGCAATTTGGCTAAGTTGATTACATAGATGTTATCATTATGGAAACATATGATCCACATGAAGATCACACAAGTCAGAGAGCAAGTATGATAGAGTGCATTGCAAATTTGTCTAAGTGTGAGATAGTATTTTCACTAGTGCACCTAGACATAGTTTTTGTTTGCGATGTTGATTGGAGTAAGTTTAGTGCTTGCACACTTGAACATAGGCTCTATGATGTCTATTGAACACCCATCTCAGAGTGCAAATTATTACGACATGTACAGAAGAAGTTATGATAGTTTTACTGAAGACAATGTGAAGCCGACAGGATAAAATATGAAGACAGAATTAGTAAAGAGTTAAGGGATTATTTTGTTTATCAAAATAATGAATTAACAATATAAAGGGATGACATCATAGATGTTTACTCTTGGATAAATTTATTTTTATAAATGTAATTTTAATTTTAAGAATAGTAGATAATTGACATGAAATGTAATGAAGCAGTGATATGATGTGAAATATAAGATGCATATGTAATAGCGATAGTGAAAGAGCAGTGAAGAGATATTGATGCAATCAGTATAAGGTTATGTGCCTTAGCCTATTTTTGTAATCAATGTATACTATACATTACTTTTTTGGGTAGTGGGCTCATCTAGTAATCACATTTTGTACTACCAACTCCTAATAGGGTTGAGGCTTCTAACAAGGCCTATAGTCCCTTAATCAGGACTGATACACTATATGCTTGTAATAGACTCCTAATAGGGTCAACATCCTTAATAGGATACTTTTTATTAGTGGATCTTTGTGGGTACCATTCCCACCAGAGTTTTACCTTGGCTAGGGTTTCCTTGAGAACAAATAATGTGTTATGAGTTCTTTTGTTTTATTGCTATGCATGTTGTTTAGATTCTTATGTTATACATGTGTAAAGATAATATGTTATATCCATAATTGGGAAAAAGATAAAGTTTGTATAATACTAATTCAACCCCACCCCCCTCTCAGTATTCCCTATTTCTAACAAAACCATCTAAGGATGAATGCAAACTAGTAAACTGAACTTTTTATGCCTATAACAAGCATGGACATATAGCAAGAGATGGTAAAGAGGTAAGACCTTTCAATGGTTACCATTATTCATGCAATAATTTTGGTCATAGAGCTATGAATTGCAGATCAAATCAAAGAAGTCAAACTCAACAAAATCAGAGAAATCAACCACAGTAGAATGTTAGAAGTCCTCAGAACATTACATGTCAACTATGCAATTATAATGGTCACACAGCTAGACAATGCAATATGGTAACTCACATCAATACACCGAGGAATATAAGGCCTCCAGTTATTTTTCAATCTTGCAACAAGGCTAGACACATCTCAAAGTTCTACAGATCAAAAGCACAAAGACAAGAAAGCCCTATAAAGTCTCAAGAATCAATATTGGATGAAGCAGGAGAAGTCAAGTTTGTACAAGCTACAGAAGATGCAAGCAAGACTTGCATGGAAGTAAAGAAAGATAAGGTTGATGATATTAGGAATAGTCCCAAGAGGTAACTAAGAGGGGGGGGGTGAATCAGTTATCTACTAGATTTAATTATTTATCCAATTCAGTACACAAGAACATTAAGCATAAACACAATATAAGAACACTTAACACAACACCATAATTTTGGTCACGGGGAAACCCAAATAGGTGAAAACCTCGGTGGGAATTGACACCCACTAAGAACTACACTAGTGTATTATGATCCATGTTAGAAGATATTACAACCATGTTAGGAGTTGATCTTTACAATGCAATAAGTACAGTGACATGTTCAAGGGTTAGACCCTGTTAGGAGTCTTTTACAATTAACCCTACTAGGGGTGAGGACACACTGTCTAGGAGCACACTTCTCAAAGGGGTGAAGGCTCCAAACTTCTATTTAATAGATACACACTATATCTAGATCTTGGTGAACTATGCTTAGACCTACTATCTTGCTGAATTCCAATGAATATAATATACTCTCAACTTTTTTACATAGACCTTCTGTTGATGGCTCAACACTTCACACCTTCTGCTCTACTCTTATCTTTCAACTCTCTGCCATACTTAGCAATCACAAATCACTTCCTATAAATATCATTCCTCTAAATGATATAATCAATTCCGCCTATTAGAACCATCTTGAAATCATATTAGAGAAACAATACAACTCTCAAACAACATCTTAGTTGGCTCTACTAAGAACGCAACCCAAATTAGGACCGCCCAACTCAATGTGAGTAGACGCGTTGCTTCATACTATCAGCTCCACCAAATTAACTGATACTTTCTTCTCATGCTGAATTACATCATGCAATCTTAACAAAACATTCTTAACTCTTCTCTAAGAACTAATCCAAGTACGCATATAAAACTGATAGGTGCAACTACTACAACAATAAAATCAATGTCGACTCTACCAAATAAACTCAGGAAACTATGTCAGTCAACTAGAGACTTCATAACTCAACTTGTACTACATATCTGACTCTGTGTCCATGAACATAGTATCATACTTATGTCTAAAATATAAATCTAAATGCGCAAGGCTCCATTATAACCATACTATAAATCACATACAAAACTCTTCCTTGGACCTGTTAGGAAGACTCACTAATACAGACTGTTGTATTACTATCTTCACTCTGAATCAACCTTTGCAACTATGATATCATGTTGATAACATATCTAGGAAGTATATACTGACAACTTTCTCCATCAGGCTTCCATGCATGCTACTTACCATATGTTGTCATCAATGACAAACATACAGTCAGCACTATGGCTTGCTAGCAAATCTCCAACAATCTCCCCCTTTAGCATTGATGGAAACATATGGAATGAAAAACACCACCAATCCAAATGTACTATCTTTTTATAATATTCTCCATTTCCTCAACAAAACTCCCCCAAGGATGAATCCTCCATCTCTTATTGTTTTGTTTCTACTTGCTAAATACTCACTCCCCCTTGCTGCAATTCTTTTATAACATTCTCCATTTCCTCATCAAAACTTCCTTAAGGATGAAATGATGTATTATTTACTATTTTTCATGACTATATACTCCCCCTTTGACATCAATAGAAAAGGGCACCAAACAATTAAGCATTGGTACTACTCCTGAAGTAGAGTAGTCAACCTTTCATCAGTCACTAAGGACTGATGCACTCCTGCAATCTCTAATCAAGTTCAGGGAAGGGGATTACTCCAAGCTTCTCCCTGAGATACTCAAATGTATCCTTAGGTAAAGGCTTTTTGAATATATCTGCTAGTTGATCTTTTGTACTCACATAATCCAACTTTGCTTCTTTCTCTGCTACTTTCTCTCTTAGGAAGTGATATTTTATCTCAATGTGTTTTGTCTCTTCTTACATCATAGTGTTCTTTGACATGTTAATAGTGCTAGTGTTATTGCAATGAATAACAATAGGATAATCAATCTAAATACCAAAATCCTTTATCATCTTCTTGATCCACATAATTTTAGAACAATTCAATGTTGCTGCTACATACTCTAATTTTTCTATTGACTGAGAGATACAATTCTGCTTCTTGCTTGTCCAAGTGACAAGTCTATCACCAAGAAATAATACTCCTCCTAAGGTACTCTTTCTATTATCCACACATCCTACCCAATCTACATCTATATATACATGAAGCTCTACATTCTCTGAATTAGGATACCATAAACCATAGTCTATAGTTCCTCTCAAATATCTGAATATCCTCTTTACTACCATGAGATGACTTTGCTTAGGTTTTGTTGCAAATCTTGCAACAATACCAATTGCATTGGAAATGTCTAGTCTAATTTGAGTAAGATATATAAGTTTACCAATCATATACTTATACAAGGTTATGTCTACTCATGTTGGTGAATTATCTTCTTTTGAAAGGTTGCATCTTGTTATCATAGGGGTACTTACTGGCTTGCAATCATCCATCTTGAATTTCTTCAAGATCTCTTTCACATACTTAGTCTAATTTATGAATATAGCTTTGTCTATTTTTTGCACATTCAATCCCAAAAAGTACTTGATAGGTCCAATCATGCTCATTTCAATTTCTCTTTGTATCTCCTTAGCAAATTCTGTACTAAGCTTGTCATTGCCACCAAAGATAATGTCATCAATAATTATAGAAACTAACAATAGTCCATCACATGTTTCTCTTATGAATAAATTACAATGTGCTTCTCCTTTCTTGAATCCTCCTTTCTTGAATCCAATATTTGTCAAGTATCCATCAAGTCTTTCATACCATGCTCTATGGGCTTGCTTAGGTCCATAAAGGGATTTATTCAATCTGCATACCATATCAAGTGTGTCTGATAAGGTGAATCCTTTAGGAAATTCTATGTATACTTCTTCCTTCAACTCTCCATTTAGGAATGTTGACTTAACATCCATCTGGTATACCTTAAAGGATTTGAAGGTAGCATAGGCTAGAAATAACTTTATGGCTTCCAATCTTCTTATAGGGGAAAATGTATCTAAATAATAAATTCCTTCTCTTTGCACATATCCTTTATACACTAGTCTTGCTTTGTTTCTTACCACTATTCCATTTTCATTCATCTTATTTCTAAATATCCATTTTTTTCCAATAGCATTCTTATCACTAGGCTTAGGGACCAATTCCCATGTATCACTCTTAATTATTTGATCTAGCTCTTCTTTCATTATTTCATGCCAATTTGAATCATTACATACATCTTCAACACTTACGGGTTCAATCTATGATAGTAAACATACCTCTTCATTTGTTTTGGGACTCTTTTCTTTTGATCTTGTCATGACTTTATTGTTCTGATCTCCAATGATGTCGTCCTTTGAATGATATCTAGATGTGAATTTAGGAACATTAGGTGTGACTCTCTCATCTTCCTTTTGTGTTTCTTCTTCACTTGTTTCAGGTTCATTGAATATAACATCTATGCTATCAAACATTTCTTCAATAATTGCTTCACTACTAGTAGGTCTAGGTTCTTCTTCAATCATAGGTTGATGTAGGAGCATCTCGGGTCCTTGGCAATCCTATGTCACCAAAAACATTTTGGAGTTTTTCTATATTGCTTGGTTCTTATTTTGACTGAGTTGGTCATTATTTTTTTGGTTTCCTTTGGTTACCAAGTGTGGTTGGTTATCTCTTGGGCAGTTAGTTGTTTAATTGGTGCTCAGTGTTGCTTGTCTATTGGCCGGTTATCTTTTCTCACCGATGGGTTTAGTTTTAGATTCTATTGTGGCTGAGTTGTGCATTTATGTTAGATCATGGATTTAATGTTGATATCAATCATTGGGAGGCATGTGGTCCCAGATCTGAACATTTCTTTCGTTGATTGTGGATTTGAAGGCTGACTCAGTTCGGTAGCTTCTTGTATAAATGTAGTTGTTGGTTTAGATTTTTGGAGGTAGTTTTTGATAGAAGATAGGATTAGAGATTTTGACAGATCCTCGCATGTTTGAGAAATTTTGTAATTCATTGTAATATCTAGCCCTAACCAGGAAGGCCTTACAGCTCAACATGTATTATTATATTTGATGAAATATATGGTTGATCCTGCATTCTCTCTCTCACTATTGTTGTTTGTTTACTTTTGCATGTGTTGAGAAAGCTTGGATCATTAGGGTGTACCATTTTTTGGCCCCTATTTACCCTTGCCTTGCATCAAGTGGTATCAGAGCGAGGTTAGATCTTGATCTAGGTCTAGGGATCTAGGTTTGTAGGTTCCTCTTGAAGCCCTAGTTGATTGTTGTGGGGTAGCAAATTGTGATCTGACCTGTAATTATAGAGAGTTGTCAATATGTTCATGGGAGGTGAGATGCCAATCCAGGATTGCTAGATATGCTATGGCAGATTGCTACTAGGTTAGAAGCTATTGAAATAGCCCAGAGAAGAGGTAGACATCTTAAAGATTTTAGTGATAATGAAATTAAGGAAGAACAGGTGAATGCAGAACCTGCACCTATTATGGATCAAGGTGAAGAAATATTTTTGAAGGCTTTGACAAGTCTGAAGTCTACACCACATTTCAATCCTCCTAAATACGGTGGAAAGCTAGAGTCTGATGAATTGGTGGACTGGATCACCGAGATGGAAAAGTATTTTGAATATGAAAACATACTTCAAGATAAGAAGGTCAATATTGCAAGAACAAAGTTGAAAAGCCATGCATCCTTATGGTGGGAACACCTGCAGCTAGATAGGAAGAGGAAAGGTAAAGAAAAAATCAAGGCATGGAATAAAATGGTGAACAAGTTGAAAGGAAAGTTCTTACCTTGTGATTATCAGATTAACCTAGTTCACTGAATGCAAAGTTTAAAGTAGAAAGATAGCTCGGTAAAATAATATACTAAGGAATTCTATAGATTAGATATTAGATCTAGACATGATGAAGATGATGTAGAAAGAATTGGTAGATACCTGAATGGTTTGAGAGTTTCCATCCAAGAGGAAATTAGTATGGTCAAGTTGGAGAGCATTGAAGACGCTTCTCAATTTGCATTGAAGGTCGAGGAGAAATTAAACAAGAGACATGAGAAAAGATAAAGAGGTTGAGGTGGTAGATTCCCTAGAGGAAGAGGTAGATCTAATGGTGAAAATGGTAGATCTAAACCAGAAAAGACAAATTTGGACAAAGTCAAGACCGATTGGAAAGGTGAAAGTTCATCTAGAGGTAGAGGCAATAACTACAGAGGTGGTTATAGAAGAGGAATTTTCTGAGGAACTTATTACAATTGTGGAGAAGAAGGACATAGATCTTTTGAATGTACACATGCTAGTAAGAAGGCTGGTAGCAGTAGAAATGCCTTGGTGCAAGAAGAGTCACTGAATGAACCTAAGAAAGAGAATAACTTGATGGTAAGGAGAGCACTGTGGAATGAAAGTAAGAAGGAAGATTCAGTAATGAAAAGTTTGTTCAAGACCAGATGTAGAGTTTCTGATAAATTTTTGAAGGTAATCATTGATAGTGGTAACTCAAAGAATCTGGCATTTGAGGAGATGGTCACAAAGTTGGAGTTGGAAAGGTTGGTACATCCGAAGCCTTATCAGATTTCATGGATCAAAGATGAGCATACATTCCTGGTAAGTGAACAATGTTATGTGAATTTGAAGATTGGAAAGTACTATGATAAGGTGTTATGTGATATCATGCCTATGGATTGTTGTCATATTTTGTTGGGTAGACCTTGGAAATATGATAAACATGCTATATATGATCACAGATTGCATAAGTATACTATTGTGGCTGATGGAAAGAAACAAATCTTGTTACCATTGATGGAAGAACCTATTAGTAATTTTTTCACATCTTTGAAAGTTTGTTTGATGGAGGGAAGAAAGTTTGTTAACTCTTTGAAGAAGAATGATGTATCTTTTGTTATGATTCCTAACAAACTAAGTAAGAAAATAGAGGATAATGTCCCTGAGGAGATTGATAAGTTACTCACTGAGTATAGTGATATCATTTATGATAATTTACCTGATGGTTTTCCACTGAAAAGAAGCATTGATCATTGTATGGATCTAATCCTTGGAGCTAGTTTTCTGAATAAGGCACCTCATCGGTTGACACCTACCGAGAATCAAGAATTGAACCAACATATTCAAGAGTTGCTAGAGAAAGGTTTGATCAGAGAAATTTTGAGTCCTTGTGCAGTATCTGTTGTATTGGCACCAAAAAAGAATGGAGAATGGAGAATGTGTACTGATTCCAGAGAAATCAATAAGATAATAGTGAAGTATAGGTTTCCTATACCGAGAATGGATGACATAATGGACAGTTTGACTGTAGCTTTAATACCCCAAAATTTGGCACCTATTTATTTTAGGCAAATTTTGGTGTATTTCTTCAATTCTATGTCATCAAAGTCCTAGTTCCCTAGGCAATTTTCTCTCTCCTACTTGACTCTATTTGACTTGATGTCAGTTGCAAAGACCCTAAATTGCAATAATCAAATGCTAAATTAATTCCTAAAAGTCTTTGACTTATATTAGCTAAATTATCCCTATGATTAATTAATTTAATTCTAAAGTCCTAAGTACTTTAAATTAAATTAAATCTACCCCTTTAGCTAATACACATCAAAAATGAATTAATATCATTCAATTATTTGAGTGGACATCTCTCTATTTGAATTTAATTATTCAATTTATTCAAATTAGTCACACCCCCATATGTGGCATAAATTCCACTTTTAATTAAATAATTCCATGCCTATTTGTTAAAAAAGTGAAGAGCCTTAATGGAAAATGAAGTCACTTAGGACATGTGGCAAAATGAGTTACATGCGAGATTCCCCCTCTTTTTCTATTTAAGAGCTTGCCTTTTCATTTCAAAGGATCGAATTTTTGAGAGCATAAAGATTATAGTGAAATTCTACTACATTCTTTGAGATTCATAGCTTTTGATTGTTATCATTTTAGTTAGTTCATTTAGTATAATATTGCATTTCTCATCTTCTTAGTTTACTTACTTGTTCTTAGATTTAGCCACATTTTCCTTTGAAAACTCTAAAAAGAACTTGCATTTTCATTTTAGATTACTTGCATTCTCATATTAGATTACATGCATTCATGCTAGATTGCTTGCATTTTGGATTTAATGCATGTGCTTTTCTTTTAAAATCCTCCATTGTAGTTTGGTCTTATGGTTGTTGGCTTTCGATCTGAGAGCAATCTTGAAAACGTCCCGTCTACATAGGAGGCAACAGATCGCTTCACTACGGATTTCAAATTGAATAACTCATATTCTTTTCTGTAATCTGATCATGTGAGTAATGATCATGTTGCATGTGTGTTGAATTTGAGGTCACATTCACTCATACACAATAGAAAGGTATTTCACAAAGATTGATTTGAAAAGTGGGTATCATCAGATCAGAATCAAAGAAGGTGATGAATGAAAAACTGCTTTCAAGACAAAAGAAGGTTTGTATGAGTGGTTGGTTATGCCTTTTGGTTTAACTAATGCACCGAGTACTTTTATGAGCTTGATGAAAGAAGTTTTGAAGAAATTATTGGGTAAGTTTGTGACTGTATATCTTGATGACATTCTGATATTCAGTAAGACCAAAGAAGAACATTTGTTGCATGTTAGACAAGTTTTGTAGAGATTGAAAGATGAAAAGTTGCTGATAAATTTGAAAAAGTGTTCATTCATGAAAGTTCATAAGGAATTTTAGTTCAATTAGTAATGCTATGACTGAGACTATGAGAGGAGACAAAAGAAAATTCAAGTGGACACATGGAGCTAACAAAATTTTTGAGACTCTAAAGCAGAAGGTTGTTGAATTACCTATTTTGGCATTACCTAATTTCAGTAAAGTATTTCAAGTAGAATGTGATGCAAGTGGAAGTGCAATTGGAGCTGTGTTGAGTCAAGAAGGTAAACCTGTTGCTTTCTTTAGTGAAAAGTTGAATGATGCTAGAAGGAAATATTCTGTGTATGATCAAGAATTATATGCTATAGTTCAAGCATTGAAGAAATGAAGATATTATTTGATACCGAGTGAATTTGTGTTGTATACTGATCATAAGGCTTTACAATATTTGGGTATTCAAAATAAGTTGAACCAAAGACATGTGAAATGGGTTGAGTATTTGCAGAATTACACATTTGTGTGGAGTCACTAACCGAGTTGTTGATACATTGTGTAGAAGAAGATCTTTGATGACCAAGATGAAAATTGAAGTTCTTGGTTTTGATGAGATGAGAGATTCTTATGAGTTTGACCCTAATTTTTTTGAGCCATGGAGAAAGTGCAAAGCACCTATTCAAGATCAACAAGATACTAAATGGGATGAATATTTTATTTAGGAAGATATGTTGTTTAAAGGTATTCAGTTGTGTATACAGAGAGGAATAATGAGAACTAACCTGATAAAAGAGAAGCATAGTAGTGGTTTGGCTGGACATTTTGGTATTGATAAGACATGGAATTTGCTAAAGGAGAAGTACTATTGGCCATAGTTGTATAAAGATGTTTAGAAATTTGTGAAAAGTTGTGGAATTTGTCAAGTTGCAAAAGAACTAAGTCAAAATACTGGATTGTATGTATTGATTGTTGTACCATAGAAACCTTGGATTGACATCAGTATGTATTTTGTTCTTTGCTTACTAAAGATAGTAAGAGGTAATGATTCTATATTTTTTGTTGTGGATAGATTTTCTAAGATGGCACATTTTATACCTTGTAGAAATCAGATGCAGTACATGTAGCAGATCTTTTCTTTAAGGAAATTGTCAGATTGCATGGATTACCAAGGAGTATTATCTCTGACTGAGATAGTAAATTTGATGGATACTTTTGCAAGACCCTTTGGAAGAAATTTGGCACTGAGTTGAAATATAGTTCTACATTTCACCCATAAACCAATGGACAGACCGAAGTTGTGACCATAAGTTTTGGAAATCTTTTGAGATGTCTAGTTGGAGACACAACGAGTAATTGGGATTATGTATTGGCACAAGCAGAGTTTGCATACAATAATTTAGTGAATAGGAGTACTGGAAAGACACCATTTGAGATTATGAATGGCACACAACCGAGAGGTATATCTGATTTGAGAGACATTGCTGATGAAAATAAGAGAAGTGTTGAAGGAGTAAAATTTGCTGAGTACATGAAGACATTGCATGAAGATGTGAAGCTAAAGCTAGAAGACAGTAACCAGAAATACAAAGATAGAGCTGATAGATCAAGGAGACATAAGACTTTTGATGTTGATGATGAAGTGATGGTTCATTTGAAGAAAGGTTTCTTTCTCTTTGGAACATATGGGATGTTGAAGATGAAGAAGTTTGGACCTTGCAAAATTTTGAAGAAATTTGATAGTGGAAATGCATATGAAATTAAGTTAGCTGATGACATGGACATATCACCTATTTTCAACATTGCTGATTTGTATGAGTATCATGAAGAAGTGATAGTACCAACAGAATATCCTAACAAGCAGAATGAAGAAGTTGAACAGATTTTGAAGGAAAGAGTTGGCAAGAGTACAAGAGGGAAACAATATATGGAATATCTGGTAAAGTGGAAGAATAGACCAATGGAAGATAGTTCATGGGTTTCACAATCTAAGTTGGATGTAGCTCAGACCAAACCTACCAAATGATTCTAAGAATCATTTCTAAATAACCCTAGGTGTCTGATGTAGGAGCATCTTGGGTCCTTGGCAATCCTATGTCACCAAAAACATTTTGGAGTTTGTCTATGTTGCTCGGTTCCTATTTTGACTGAGTTGGTCAATAGTTGGTCAGTTTCCTTTGGTTACTGAGTGTGGTAGGTTATCTCCTAGGTGGTTAGATGTTTCACTGGCACTCAGTGTTGCTTGTCTGCTACTCGGTTATCTTTTCTCACCGACAGGTTTAGTTTTTATTTCTATTGTGGCCAACTTGTTCATTTATGTTGGATTGTAGATTTAATGTTGATATCAACCATTGGGAGGTGTGTGGTCCCAGATCTAACCATTTCTTCTATTGATTGTGGATCTGAAGGATGACTCAGTTCAATAGCTTCTTATATAAATGTAGTTGTTGGTTTAGGGTTTTGGAGGCATTTTTTGATAGAAGATAGGATTAGAGATTTTGACAGATCCTCACATGTTTGAGGACTTATGTAATTCATTGTAATATCTGGCCCTAACCAGAAAGGCCTTGTAGCCTAGAATGTATCATTCTATTTGATGAAATATATGGTTGATCCTACATTCTCTCTCTTATTGTTGTTGTTTGTTTGCTTCTGCATAAGCAAGCTTGGATCATTAGGGTGTGTCATTGTTTAGCCCCTATTGACCCTTGCCTTGCGTCATAGGTACACAATCATAATATCTCTCTTTAATCATGAAATTCTCATCAATCTTAATATGAGCACATTCAAAGATCTTCTTCAATCTCAAATTAAAACATCTATAAGCTTTGCTTTTAGTAGAGTAACCAAGAAAAATACCTTCATCACTTATTGCATCAAACTTGCCAATTGCTTCATCTCTCTTGATGTAGCACTTGCTTCCAAATATTTTGAAGTATTTGACTATAGGTACATTTCCAAAACATAACTCATAAGGTGTCTTATATGCACCTTACCTCAATTGAATTTGATTGATTGTCTAGACTGCAGTATTGACTGCATCTCTCCAATAGGTGTGTGCAACCTTTCCTTCAATCATGATGGTGCATGCTATGTCAAGAATGATCATATTCCTCCTTTCTTCTATTCCATTCTGTTGAGGGGTTCTAGGTGCACTTAACTCTCTTTTTATCCCATGTTCTTTGCAATACTCATAAAATCTGTCAGAGGTGAATTCTCCTCCTCTATCTGATCTCAGACATTTAATCTTCAATCCAGACTCATTTTCAACCTTAGATTTGAATATTTTGAACTTCTCAAATGCTCCTAATTTGTCTTTTAAGAATGCAACCCACATCATTCTAGAATAATCATCAACAAACAAAATAAAGTACCTTTATCCATAGTATGATCTTGTTTGAGTTGGTCCAAATAGATCTGTATGCACTAGATCCAATTTGTTCTCTATTGACTTATGCTTGCTTCTGAATGAATTCCTCACATGCTTACCCATCACACATTCCCTGAATATTGTATCAACTAGTTTTTAATGCTAGGAAGGTCTCTTACTACCTTTACATTTCTTATCTTAACTATTTTGTCAAAATTGATGTGACATAGTCTCTTGTGCCATAACCAACTATCATCTACTTTAGCAACAAAAAAACTTGCTTCAGGATTAAGCTGAAAAAAATTACCTTTGGTCTTTGAACCTGATGCAATCATCTCTCCTTCTTTGTTATTAATGATGCACTTTTTGTCTTTGAATTCCAACTGATATCCTTTTTCAAGAAACTGTCCAACACTTAGTAGATTATGCTGCAATCCATGAACATAAACAACATCATCAGTGTTGTTCTTTCCATCCAAGGTGATAGATCCTCTACCTACGATAGGTTTAGGAGTATTGTCTCCAAATCTAACTGTGTCACCTTTGTATCTATCTAGATGTACAAATCTATCCTCATCTCCTATCATGTGATGTGAGCAATCATTGTCAATGATCCAGTTTGTCTTGATGTCAGCTTGTGAAATTAGTGCTAAATCTTGTATTTTATTTTCATCTTCAAGGTCCATTTCATCAAACATTTTCTCCATGTCTTCAAGAGAAATGAATCCAATTTCATCCTCTTTTGACTCTTCATTTGTTGCTCCATCACTGACATAGTAGCATTCTTTTGTATACTTAGGTTTGTAGTTAGTTTTGAACTTCTTGATTCTTGTAGGACACTTAGATGAAAAGTGACAAATCTTGTTACATGAAAAGAATTTGAATGGTAACTAACCTTCATATTTCCCTTTTCCTTTCCTTTCTTTCTTATAAATCAAGGAAATGAAATCATCTAGTTCTTTCTCTTCATCATCACCATCAAAATTACCAAAGGTGTTCAAAGATTTCTTACCATGGACTGAAGCTTTGAATGTTGTTTCACTTTTAGGCTCTATCTTCAATATTGATATTTCAAAGGCTAAAAGGTTTCTAATTAAGGTCTCTCTTTTAAAGTCTTTTTTGGACTACATATTTTTATCTAGGATGCATTTTTAGGAATGGAAACACTGAGAGGGGGGGTTGAATCAATGTTCTATAATTTATTTATTTTCTTCTATCTTGAAACTTAACTTGATTTCTTAGTTACTGAAATGAGTATTAATGCAATTAAGATAAACATTCATAGCACATGACACAAAAAATGATTACGGGGAAACCCAAATAGGCAAAAACCATGGTGGGAATTGACACCCACTAAGAACTGCACTAGTGTATAATGATCCCTATTAGAAGATCTTGCAACCCTATTAGGAGTTGTTATTTACAATGCTTTTAGTATAGTGACCTAGTCAAAGGTCAAACCCTATTAGGAGTCTTTTACAATTAACCCTGTTAGGGGTAGGGACACACTGTCCTAGAGCTCATTGCTAAAGTGGTGAAGCCAACAACCTTCTGGATATCAGATACACTATATCTGTAGGATGAACTGCTGCAGTGACATTGTATGTTAGATCAGTTCCTTTGATGCATTGATGCTTTAGCCTCTTGTAAAGCACTACAACATACTGACTATTCTTTGCATACTTTTTCTCTGCTTGTCTAATCTATCTATCTCATTTTTTGTTTTTTACACGGGTGCATGTCTTGCTTATATGCGCATACAAAATTATTTACTAGGTTGGCCCTTTAACCTATTACATACAACGCTTCCAAATGAATTATCTCAAGTGTGTTTACATACAATCATAATAACATGTCTATGACCTAAATATAATAGGGACATAGCCTTTACAAAACATTATTACAAGCGCTAACCAAAATACACATAGTCAGCCTCATGCTCTATCATGTTTTGCCACTAACTATCTGTGCCATTTCATTTGCTTGTAACTTCCTCATACTGACTCATATCATCATTCACTCTTAGACTTAGCATGAATACATATTAACAAGCTCATCTTCAAGGGTTCATATCATAACTCTATCATACACATGTGCACTGATGCTCTGATCACTTGGTGCTCTGATATCTGTCTAGTCTTCCATACTTTGCCATATTTATGATCTTCTTTAATATGTGTTGACTCCAAAACTTCATATGACTTTCTTGCCATAATGACAACATTAAATATAGTCATATACTTCAAAATAGTGAAGTTTCCAACATGCATATCTTGTTATCATATTCTGGTGTCAAGGTAGTCATCAATTTATCCATTATGTCCTCTTCCAAAATTTATCCACCATTGTTTCTGATTCCTGCAACTGCTTCATTAATCCTTTGATTATAGGCTATCACATTCTCATTAGGTAGCATCTCTAATATATTGTATATTTTCATCCATGTCTTTCTACACGTATTCTTGGCTTGAATATCTCCTTCAAACATGTCTTCTAGGTATTTCCATATCTTATAGGCTTTGTCCATTTTCTTGATCTCTGAAAACTCACTGTCAGATAGGGCGTTGATAAGGGCTTCTTTGGAAATAGCATTTGAAGTGAACATCTCCTTTTTCTTCAAGGTTGCATCTTCGTTTGCAAGATCTACTAGTGAGGTAATCTCAACTTCTTTGGTAGCTACTTAAAAAATCTCAAAGGAAATGCACTGTAAATGTGTCATCATTTTGTTCTTCCAATCTAGATAGTTCTCTCCATCAAACTTAGGACTTTCTTTTCTAAAGAATTCCATATGATCAACCTCAAGCTGTTAAACTTTCTCTCTGAGGCACTTGGCTCTGATACCAATTGTTAAGAATAGTCCCAAGAGATAACTAAGAGGGGGGGGGTGGATCAGTTATCTACCAGATTCAATTATTTATCCAATTAAGTACATAAGAATATTAAGCATAAACACAATATAAGAACACTTAACATAACACCATAATTTTGGTTACGGGGAAACCCAAATAGGTAAAAAACCCAGTGGGAATTGACACCCACTAAGAAATACACTATTATATTATGATCTCTATTAGAAGATCTTATAACCCTATTAGGAGTTAATCTTTACAATGAAATAAGTATAGTGACCTAGTCAAGGGTCAGGCCCTATTAGGAGTCTTTTACAATTAACCCTATTAGGGGTGAGGACACACTATCCAGGACCACACTACTCAAAGGGGTGAAGGTTGCAACCTTCTATTTAATAGATACACACTATATCTGGATCTTGGTGAACTACACTTAGACCTATTGTCTTGATTAGTTCCAATGAATAGCATATACTCTCTACTTTGTCACATAGACCTTATGCTGATGGCTCAAAACTTCACACCTTCTGCTCTGCTCTTATCTTTCAACTCTTTGCCATACTTAGCAATCACAAATGACTGCCTATAAATATCTTTCCTCTAAATGATATAATCAAGTTAGCCTATTAGAAGCATCTTGAAATCATATTAGAGAAATAATAAAACTCTCAAACAACATCTCAATCAGATCTACTAAGAACACAACCCAAATTAGGACTGCCCAACTCAATGTGAGTAGACGTGTCACTTCATTCTGTTAGCTCCACCAAATTAACTGATACTTTCTTCTCATGTTGAATTACATCATGTGCTATTAACAAAACATTCTAAACTCTTCTCTAAGCCCTAATCCAAGCACACATATCAAACTAATAGGTGCAACTACTACAATAATAAAATCAATTTTGGCTCTATTAGATAAACTCAGGAAACTATGTCATTCAACTGAAGACTTCATAACTCAACCTGTACTACATATCTAACTCTACATCAATGAAGATAGTATCATACATATGTCTGTAATATAAATCTAAATGTGCAAGGCTCCATTATAACCATACTGTAAATCACATACAAAGCTCTTCATGGGACCTATCAAGAAGACTCACTGATACAGACTGTTGTATTACTGTCTTCACTCTGAATCAACCTCTGTGACTATGATATCATGTTGATAACATATCTAGGAATCATATACTCACAAATCTCTCCATTAGGCTTCCACACATGTTTCTTACCATATGTTGTCATCAATGAAAAACATACAGTCAACACTCTGGCTTGCTAGAAAATCTCCAACAAATGATTATGTAGTAGATGCATTTGTAATGGATGCACCTTCTACTTCTAGATAAATGACCCTCATGGTCATAAGGGGAGCTAGTTTATCTCTAGACCCCTACACAATTGGTATACTCACCCTTAGAGTATGTGCCTTTGGTTATGACTATTTGGAGACTAGTTGATGTTGTATGTAAGAGTGCACAACCAGATTGTAGCAGAAACAAAGATTGTAATTCTCTATTACAATCTGTGTTTACGTGACAAGCATTAATGGCATAAATTTGTTCTTAACATCACTAGAGATCTTTTATCTACACATTTTCATTTGAGATCAAGCCTTTGAGAGCACAAAAGATCAAAGAAGTTTGTGTTGGAGGATTACAGTTGGTTTATCAGCAAAGAAGTTTGAAAGTTTGTTGTGGAACCCTAGTTCAAATGTGATGATTCAGAAACCCTTTGAAAACATATTTGTGTGATTGATCAAGAAAGTTATGGCCACTCTAGTTGTGTTTGGTGTTAATGAAAGGAAGAGATATTTCTTTAAGAAGCATCCTTTCAAGTCATTCCTAGATGACCTAGAAGGAGCATTCTCTAGGACTCTGATGGGAGTTAGGCACATAGAGGACATATGCACATACGTATACTGCAAGAAGGAATCTGTAGGATTGGATAGAATTAGATCACACATGGAAATAGTGATGAAACCAAACATGACATTCACTAATGAGTTCGCACCCCTTGAAAATCACCCTATTATTGAGTATGTGATGTCATATAAATTCTATGAATCTGAATGGATTAAGATTCTATTGAGTAGAATTCATGATGACCTATTCTGGATAGGACAAGTTCCTATTTGAATCACTTTAGATCTCATTTATGATATGACAATATTATCTAAGATAGGCACCATTCTTCCTACTGGCAAGGATGTCAGGAAACAAGTGGAGCAAGCTTGTAAATCCTGTAGTGATAAGCACGACATGACAATTGAGCCGATAGAAGAGAAAGACATAAATATTATGTCTATGATACTTGGGTATAAGTTCCAACATGTAAATAGAGTGAATAGTGTGTCCACAACCACTATTTTAGCAGCTATAGGAATAGTAAGGGAAAATGGAGAGTTCAACTTGTGTGAGATCTTGTGCACATAGTTGGTGGATAACATAAGGGCTATTAAGCATGACAAGAGAAAGATATTCAGGTTTGGATCACTAATTATCTATATGTACTTTCATATAGTTGGTAAAGTATCAGATCTTTATCTTGACAAGAGTCTGCCCACAATTCCACAAATTTCATTCTAGGCATCATCTGAGAGTACCTTGAAGGACTACATGGAATTAGAAATAAAAACATTCAGAATTAAGATGTAGAGAAGGTATAGGATACCTAAGAGTATTATCACATGCATAGAAGCAATGGAGACAAGAACTAAGTGGATCCATCCACTTGGTTATGAAGTGGAAGAACACATTTTGGAAGCTTATGCACAAGTCCTTCTATCAGCACCTAAGGATTCCAATGAACCAAGATGGGGTACTGACGTAGACCAAAGCAGGGAGGATC
This sequence comes from Chamaecyparis obtusa, assembly GCA_027943335.1. Lineage (NCBI taxonomy): Eukaryota > Viridiplantae > Streptophyta > Pinopsida > Cupressales > Cupressaceae > Chamaecyparis > Chamaecyparis obtusa. The sequence goes on along the minus strand of BSBK01009399.1, from coordinate 127,112 downwards.
CAATTAAGGAAAATCCTAGCCTTGTAGCCTTAGAACAACATAGTGGAATAACACAACACAATAATTATTTCAAAGAAATATTCCATTAACATGCCTGGCTATAAGGCCTTCTGAGTTAGGGCCAATTACAATCAGAAATAGTTCTGCAAGATCTTCAAGATCCAATACAACTCTAGCTAGTTCAGTCCTGAAAACTATCAGCAACTGATGGAAACCCTAAGGCTGATCTAAACTTAAGCTCACAAGCCTCCAAGAAATCTCCTTGTCTCCAAGTGTGTAAACCACTAGCTCTTCTATTACAAACTATTAGATAGCAATCTGATCTATAAGATCTCATAGGATCTTTTCCCCAACTTCACCACTCCAATTTTGCTTCTTAGAATCTCCTATCTCATCATCTAAATCTGCCTCCTAAACAACTACCCCAACATCCTATAAATACTAATTATCAACCACAAGTTGGCTCAATGAAACCATTAACTCCTCCTAATAAATATTAAATGCAGACAAGTCGGCTTCCAAATATCTTTACAATAATTAAATCCAACATGTCAGCCTATAACAATAGCTACCAACAATAAATGCACCAAGTCAGCCCAACAAATCACATAGAACTCCAATTGGTAAACCAGAACAATCAAGCACCAGTGAAAAAACTGAGTATGCCATGCATCACCGAGCACGAGTGTCGACCGAGCACCACAGACATTGTCGAGTAACACTTTCACCGATCGCTAGAGATTACTGAGTTCTCTTCAGTGACCGAGCTTCCTTCAATGACCGAGCTTCCTTCAATGACCGAGACCATAGGTCAAGGCTAAAACCGAGTAATACCAAACAAACAACACACCTCCATGCAGATCCCCCGAGTACCCTAGAATTCCCTTGCATCAGACACCCCAGGTTTGAAAAGATGTTCATATGTGAGAAGAACATCTTCCAGGATTCAGCACATAACCCCTGAATTGGTTCTTCACATACAAGTCCTCTAGCTTTTCACTTTGCATACTCTTCCACTTCAGCTTCCTCTGTCTCTTCAGGTATTTCCTTGACAACACACAGGTATTTGCTTCACATTGATCAACCATTTTCTCAAGATCCACCAACTTAACTTGGCTATTGATACTCAGGCTTCTCCTACCGAGTGTTGTATCCAACAAAAGCATTAGGGAAAACTTCCTATCATCCTTCTCAATAGTAAACACATTCTTGTCATAATCATACATAAATCTGCAATCAAATTGCCAAGGTCTACCAAGAAATATATCACAACTATTCATCTTCACAATGTCACATAACACAAGATCCTTATACTGGCTAATCTGAACATCAACAAAGCATTGTTCTCTAACTTCTAGAGCATGATCATCTTGCAACTAGCCAATCCTATAAGGACATGGTTGTCTCATTCTATTCAAACCAAGTTTCTAAACCATGTCCTCAGCAATAAGGTTATCAGTACTACCACTATCAACAATAACATCACAAAGTTTACCTCCAGACTTGCATTGAGTCCTAAACAAATTACTCCTCTGACAAGGTTCCTCCTTTGTACCAAGCAATGTTTTTCAAAGCAGCAAGTTCTTAGGTTCAGTCTCATTCTGAATGTTCTCATTCACCATAGTAGTTCGTCGGTCACCAAGCTTCTTTTGTGTACACTCAAAAGAATGGTGTCCTTCCTCTCCATAGTTATAACAAGTACCTTTAAAGATAACTCTACCTGTCTTCTTCTTCAGTTCCATAGGTTTTTGTTCATCTTCTACATCAGTCGGTTTATCCATCACCGAGTGATCAATCTTCTCCTTCCCTCAGGAGTTACTATGTTGTTTCCTCTTCAACTTATCTTTTGTCTTCAGAGCATACTGATAAGCATCTTCAAGAGAATCAATCTTCAGCATACCAAGCTCATCCTGAATATTGAATCTCAGACCATTCACATACCGAGATACCTTTTCCTTACCAAGTTCTCTGTGTCCAGACCAAATAGTAAGTTTTTAGAACTCCTCGGTATAATATTCAATAGTTAGATCCTTTTGTTTTAGGTTCTACAACTTCTTAAACAAGTCAAGCTCATAGTCTGCCGGTATGAACTTAGTCTTCAACTTAGTCACCATCAACCTCTACCAATTGATCTTCATTTCACCTTCATCTTCTCTTTCTCTCTATAATTCTTTCCACCAAAGAGTAGCATGTCCTTTCAATTTTGTTTGTGCCAACCTTACCTAAAGAGGATCTTCAATTTCTTCCAGTTCAAAGAAATCTTCAAGTTCACCAATCCAATCAATCAAGTTCTTAGGTTTCAAAGTACTAGAGAAGGTAGAAACTTCCATTTGGTAACTATTACTTAATCGAGCTCTAGATCTATGCAATCGAGTAGTCCTATCTTCACCAGGTCTATCTCTCCAATTATCACCACTAGATCTAGTAGCCTCAAATTCATCAGCAACTTCCTCATAACCATCTTCAGTACCAAGATTCTCGACGACCATGTCATTCTTCATCAACTCTATCTCAGATCTAACTTTCTTAGAAATCTTTGATTCCACAGCATCACAAAGATCTGCAATAGCTCTAGGGTCCAATCTTCTCTGAGGCATCCTTAAAGATATTAAAAAACCTTTGCAACAAACCCTACACTGACCACCTTGTGATAACCTCCAAGTTGTATGCAAGTTAGATCACATCCTTCCACCTTGCACAAACAGCTAGGCCAAGATTGCACAAGTTCAGTGCCCCAGATTCGCAACTCAGATCACATGATCTCTTTTCCAAAAAGATCAACTTCACAAGATCAGCCTTTCTAGGTTAACCTTCACTCCACAAGATCAACTCAGCTCTGATACCACCTGACGCAGACCAAAGCAGGGAGGATCGAATTAAGGACAATCCTAGCCTTGCAACCTAAGAACAACACATCAAAATAAAACAACACAATAATTGTTTCAAAGCAATCTTCCATTAGGATGTCTAGCTGTAAGGCCTTTTGGGTTAGGGCCAATTACAATCAGAAACAATTCTGCAAGATCTTCAAGATCTAATACAACTCTAGCTAGTTCAATACTAAAAACTATCAGAAACTAATGGAAACCCTAAGGAAGATCTAAAATTGAGCACGCAAGCCTCCAAGAAATATCCTTGTCTCCAAGTGTGCAAACCACTAGCTCTGCTATTACAAACTATTAGATAGTAATCTGATCTACAAGATCTCGTACGATCTTTTCCACAACTTTACCACTCCAATTCTGCTTCTTAGAATCTCCTATCTCTTCATCTAAATCTACCTCCTATACAACTACCCCAACATCCTATAAATACTAATCATTAGCCACAAGTTAGCTAGATGAAATCATTAACTCCTCCTAACAAATATTAAATGCAAACAAGTCGGCTTCCAAATAGTCATACAATAATTAAATCCAACATGTTGGCCTGTAACAATAGCTACCAACAATAAATGTACCAAGTCGGCCCAACAAATCACACAGAACTCTAGTCGATAAACCAGAATAACCAAGCATGCCAAGCATCACCAAGCACCAGTGTCGACCGAGCACCGTAGGCATTGCCGAGTAACACTTTCATTGAGCACCAGAGATTATCGAGTTCTCTTCAGTGACTGAGCTTCCTTCAATGACTGAGACCATCGATCAAGGCTACAACTGAGTAATACTAACCAAACAACACACCTCCATGCAAATCCCCCGACTACCCTAGAATGCCCCTGCATCAGGTACTTATGAGAAGAAGACAAGATAGGTAAATTTAGTCTTGTATAGTGTTGTGACCAAAAGGAAAGCATCAAAGATAACATCAAACATATTGAGAATCCATGGTGTCACACAATCAGACCAAGATAAAGCTATGGAAGCCAAGATTGCAATGCAAATTGAGAGTGCACCCTCTTCTAAAGTGAAAATGGAGAAGACCAATGACCCTAAGGAGAAGAAGAAAAAGATACAAGAAAACACTCCTGCGCCCATAGGTACTATTGATCTGGAGTCCACACCACCTCATGAGCCTAGAAGATGCCTAAGAGGAAGAAGCAGACCGACGCAAGCCATCCATCCTCTAGAACAATAAGAAGCAAAGGAAAGAATACACAAGAATCTCTTGAGGTAGGATTCAGACTGAATCTTGAAGTATTGAGGACAAGAGTAGTAGATGAAGGAAGGTTAGACCAAATAGAAAAGTTCTATGATAAGTATTATGAGATTGATAAATCTAAGATGCATTCCACGATTATAAAACACATGATTAAGTTCAAGAAGACAATCTTGGAACTTAATACAATGATTCTTGTTCAAGTATGGAATATACTTGATTCTTTGAAGAGACATGCTATAGAAGAAGACTTCACGATAAGGGAAAAGATATTATATGAAAGCCTCCCAGTTTGTTCAGTTGAAGAGAAAATATTGTTGTTAGACTTGGTGAAGCCTCACCTAAGAACCAAGCTGAGAACTTTGTAGATTATGAATAAGGACTATAAGTTGGTAGCCAAAGAGACTAAGAAAGCATTTGAGAAGGTTTTTGATGTAGGAGCATTTTGGGTTCCTAAAGATCTTTCTTTGTCTTGGAGGAATTCTCTGTCAGGGGGATGCAATGCTTTGTTTTGGGCAGATTTTTGAGTTTTTGGGTTGTGATGATATGTGGAGATCTTTAGCCTGTGCAATGAAAGGTGTTTGTTCCTTGATGTTTGTGGAAGATATTTCTAAGGCCGTAGCTCTTGAGGTGGCATGGTTTGGGAGATATTGGATGAATTGTTTCAAAGTTAGAGTTGTTTTCATTGCTGCAGGGTAGTGATGGAGGATCCAATAATGGACAGTCCAAGCCTACATTATTGATTATAAAAACACCAAGCACAGTGGAATATAAACTAGTTGAGGGTGTTTGCACCAGGACCTTGGTTTGAAGATGCCTCCAAGGAGAGCATATTTGATGTGAGTGATGAAGATTTCCTTGAGTGAATAGATCACTGAATTGAGGGAGGTTGTGAAGATCAATAGTAGATCACTAAGTGTGTGGAGGCAACTGGTATCTTGCAATCAGACCATTGAGTAGAGGCAATTTCACTTTCAAAGGAAATTGATTGATAAGTTGGGTCAGCTTTGGCCTAAATTCTGAGAGAGAAGACATCTTGACAAGGTTGCTTGTGATAGTATAGTGGTTAAAGAGGTATGTGATATTGGTTTTTGTGATCAGTTGGTGGACTCTAACATGAAACCTACAGAGAAACTTGTGACTACTACTAAGATACCTGTGTTTACAGATATTGTGGTTGACCTTGTTGAGGCTTGTGAGAAGATTTTTTTTCATGTTCAGTCGGTTGTGTTTGACATGGAGATTGTAGAGCATCTGGTTGGGTGTGATCAGACTACTGTTGGTGATGAGTTATCTATTGCTGAACACCTTTATGATGGTGGTGTTGGTGACTTGCTTTTGTTCATTGTTATGGTGAAGATCTTATTTGTTGGTTGTGGACTTGAATTGCTGGTTGATAGTAATAAGTCTTGTGATGATTTGCATAGATGGGATGCTAATGATGAGGGATTTCATATTGATGTGGATCTAACTTTTGATCTACTTATTGGTGAGTTGGATACTCTTGTTGCTGAGACTATTTATGGTGATCAGTGGCATGCTTATTGGATTATTGAGATTCATGTGATCTTGATGTTTGAATGGATGAAACATAGATGGTTGATTTTCATATTTGTTCTCTTATCCTTGAGGGATTGGAAGCCTTTGGTGAAGATGAAGTTGATTTCAGATAATTATTTTAAGATTAAAGTATGGGACATACTTTATATTTACTTGGGTAGTCTAATGTAGGAGCATTTTGGGTTCCTAAAGATCTTTCTTTGTCTTGGAGGAATTCCCTAGCAGAGGGATGCAATGCTTTGTTTTGGGCAGCTTTCTGAGTTTTTGGGTTGTGATGATCTATGGAGATCTTTAGCATGTGCAATCAAAGGTGTTTGTTCCTTGATTTTTTTGGAAGATATGGCTAAGGTCATAGCTCTTGAGGTGGCATGCTTTGGGAGATATTGGATGAACTATTTCAAAGTTAGAGTTGTTTTCCTTGCTGTCGGAGTAGTATTTTCCTGTAGATTTGGTGTTGATTGTGCATAGTGGTGATGTTGATCCTTAATAAATCAACCTTTTATCTCTTAGTGACTTTAAGAGGACCTAAATTACTATCATCTCCCAAGAGCGCAAGTCCTAATTAATTATGAGAAAAAATTTATGACCATTTTTCTCGAGGACCTATTTTCTAGAAGTTTTCACGCGAAACGTGGACTGTTTCTTCTTGCATGGTTCTATCTAATGAGATGGGGCCTTGATAAGTTAACAAAATGTTTTTGGGTCATGTGTGGACCTAAATCCAAAGGTGCATTAATTTTTGATCATTTTTGCATTAGTTTTGGTTTCTCTTATTGGATTGGACCTATATTGTAATTAAAAGCCCGATTGGCCGACTTGTGGCTTAGCTGGCTAAATATTGTGAGTTTGAGTTGATGTAGAGGTAGTATTAGATGATTAGGAAAGATGTATATGTAGTAGTGATTTGATGGAAGAGTAGAGTAGAAGAAGATTTGTGAATCTGGGACTTTGTAGTAGAACTAGTGGCCTGTGGGCTTAGGACAACAAGGGGTTGCTTCGAAGATTGCGAGTACAAGTTTAGATCCTGTGTTGGTTGTTCCTATCAGAGGCTGCTTGTTGTAGATCTAAAATATTTGGTGGTTCCTTGGATCTTGTGAGATCTTACTGATACTTTTAATTTCATTGTAATAGGCTAAAACCTGGAAGGCCTTACAAACAGGCATGTTGAATGAAATTCTATTTTGAAACATTATCTTGTTATATTCCATTGTGCTTGGTGTTGTTATAATCAACAGTGTAGGCTTGGACTGTCCATTATTGGATCCTCCATCATTGCCCTACATTAGTTTTCTTGGATAGACACATGTACCCTCCTACTGCACCCACAACTCAAGTTCCCTCTGAACAAGTTAAGAAGTCAGAGATCCGTGATACACTGATGACAGGTCCATAGGATTCTGCGCTCATGCCTGAAGCTAAGAATGAAATAATTATAATAAATAATTTAGAGATATCCATGGCGGCATCAAAAAAGGATATAGATAAGTTTTTGGAAGCATTTTTTAGCACTGAGGAAGTAGAGATCCTATGCGGTGATGATTCACCTAAGTAACAAGAAGAAGTTCAGGTTGAAGGCTTGACAGGACATAAAAGTGAAAAAGAAGATGAACTTGAAAGAGAGAAGGATGAAGAGAAGGTAGATGAACATGAAAATGAGCCCTCTATTGAAATTCTAGTAAATATAAAGACTAAGGTAATGGATGTTAGTCAAAGTTCACTCCTTACCCCTAAGCCCTCAATGTCATTGTTGTCAAGTTTGACCCCTAATACAACAAGTTTAGACTCATGGGGAGAAGAGGATCTGATGAAAATCAGTGTGTTAGCAATGGAGAAAGAAAAGTAGAAACAAGTAATAAGGAATCCATTATTTGTTGAATCAGTAAGCATATTGAATAGTCTACTACCTACAGACAAGAAAGTGTCTAGTGTACATTATGCAGATGATGTCAGCACCATCTTGACATGCTTTAAAGAAAATTTCTCAAGTCTTGAGGAATTAGAATCCAAGATAGGAGAAGAGAAATATCTTATGAAGAGACTAAATGAATTGATAGGTAACTTTGCACTTGACCTCAGTTCTCTAAAAGTTGGTCAAGCTTTGCTAAATGATTTAGTAGCTAAAGGAAGAAAGATAATAGCTGATTGTATGGATAAAGATAAACTTACATCATATGTTTCCAAGAAGATTCAGGAAGTTGAATCAATGATGGTAGCTATAAGAAAGTTAGTGATAGATCCCTCACAAGATGTAAATATGAGTAATAATGTCCATCAAGGTCAGTTAGACAAGATTGAGAAGGCAGAGAAAGAGATAGCCAAGATAAGGGCTAGGAAAACTCAGTTAAGAAATGCACTTGCACCCTCATTGGATGTACTCAATCAGAATATCAAGGAGATTGATGCCACTATTGTGACATATGATCAAAATCCATGTATAGATTTGGAGAAGATGGAGAAATTAACTTATGCATTATGCACCCATCTCCAGATAGTAGATGCACTCAAAGCATTTTGGCAGCAAGAGATCCAAAACGTTAAGATTGCAAATCTAGATGTACTCACTATGTAAGTACTTGAAGTTCCATTTTTTAACACCTTTGCCATTAATGTCAAAGGGGGAGTAGAGTAAATATGGACTAAGAATAGAGTAATATGGAATATTAGGAGGGAGATATAAGATAGAGTATATGATGTACAGAAAAAGATAAGAGTATATGTTAGAAAGTTTTTGTGTAAGATACAGTTTAGTAACTTCACCATATTCCTTTGTTGTCATTAATGACAAAGGGGGAGATTGTTGGCAAGTTGACTATACTAGCGTATGTGACTAAGATTTAGTTTTTTCATTATGGAAACAAATTCATATGAAGTTTTGGAGTTAGTGCATAATTTAGAAGATCAGAAAAAATGACTAAATATGGAAGACAGGACAGTTAGTGAAGCACCTAATGAACAAAGCATCAACGCACATGCATATGACCAAGTTATGGTATGTGTCCTTGAATATAAGCTTTTGGATATGTTATTAAGCTATGGTTAAGAACACATGATTATATGAGTTAGTATGATGAAGTTACAACGAGTTGAAGTGACAAAGACAGTAAGCAGTAGAACAGAACAAAGCATGGAGCCAACTATTAGTATTTTGGTTAGCGTTTATAATATTGTTTTGTAAAGGCTATGAACCTATTGTATTTATTTTATAGACATTTTAATATCAATGTATGTAAACACGCTTGAGCCAAATCATTTGGAAGTGTTGTATGTAATAGGTTATAGGCTGACTTAGTGAATAGTTTTATTTGCGCATATAAATAAGACATGTGCCTTTGTATTTAGAGATTGAATGATATATAGAGTTGATAGAAGAAGAGAAGAAGTAAGAGAAGAGAATTCAGTATGATATAGAGCTTTACAAGAGGTTAAAGCATCAACGCACATAAGGAACTAACTAGACAAGTAGTGTTATAGCAGCAGTTCACCATTGTAGATATAGTGTGTATTTGATATCCAGAAGGTTGTAGCCTTCTCTATTGAGCAGTGCACTCTAGAAGTGAGCCAACCACCCCTAACAAGGTTTATTATTGAAGACTCCTAATAGGGTCTGACCCTTGACAAGGTCATTGTACTTAAGCATTGTAATGACAGCTCCTAACAAGGCTAAGGAACATTAATAGGTTCATAATACATAAGTACAATTATTAGTGGGTATTAATTCCCACCGGGGTTTTACTTTTGGCCAAGGTTTCCCTATATTCATATCTGGTGTTATGTGTTATAGTTATTTACATTAATTGCATTTTTATTCAATTCAGTATATAAGCAATTGAGTTAAGTTTCAAGATATGAGAAATTAATATTATGGAACATTGATTCACCCCCCCCCCCTCCTCTCAGTATTCCCATTCCTAACGTATGTTCCCTATCAAACTTGGGGCTCTGACTTGTAAAAGCATGATTGACACCTCAATGGATGGAAGTTATCTATTGAGTTTTAATATGTACTTTAAATAATAAAGGAAAGGTTTCGACGACAAGGGTTTTACGAAACAAACCCTGGGCTGGGAGAATCAGATAGAGATGGTTCCTCACATTAAGGATTTGTGGGAAGATTCTGGAAATGAGAAGGAGATAGAAAAGAGAGATCATTCAAGACTATTGATCCCCTAAATAAAATCTTTACAAATGAAACTTAATTCTAAAGGTCTGGATGAAGATGGCTCTGATATTGTCGAACCTAGTTATGAAGGTTCAGATAAAATAATTACTGAGATTGGCTAGATGAGATAAGAAGAAGATGACATAAAGCTAAGGGAAAGGTCCATCCTAAAATGCATAGATAATTGGTTGAAGAAGAAGAGGTAGGAAAGAGTTAAAATAGTGCAGCCATAAAGAATTGATAAAAATCCTACCAAAGTTCAGCTATCACCTAACCCCTCTAATGATTTTGTTTTGATCAATGATCCAGGTGACATTTTTCCATCTGAAAAGAAGACCATTTCAAGTGAACCTTCATCCAAATCACATCTTGATCATCCCACTACACCTCAGATGAGGTCAAGGACTAGGTATTAGACTCAAACTCAGATGGTTTCTCAGGATTCAAGTATCATGGATATAGAAATGAATGAGGAGGATATCCCTTTGATACTAGAAGAGTAGAGAAAAGAACAAGAGCATGTGACCCCTGCTAGGTCAATTGATAACGGGTTGACTTTAAATTCTATTCACCGTTGGCTATCTAATTCCGTAAACCAGAAGCACGGTTTGAAAATGGTTTCCCTTCATATGAAAGATATAGTTACTAAGTATGTAGCATGCACCCCCAAGGCTAAAAGAGTAAAAACTAATGACAGGCTAAGCACAAATCCTGCTATAGGAAAGGTAACTATGGAGATTGTGACATACAAACAAAAGGAAGGCGCTCAAGAGCTAGAAGCCAAGGATTTTGAGGTCACTAAGATGGAATTGGTAGTTCTGATCCATTATACTAGATATCACTTATTCAAATTCTCAGTTGATCTTATATTAGGCCAATCTCAAAAGGATGGCCAGGAAAAGAGGGAGCTCAAACAATTGGTTATCACCATGGTTGAATTCCTTAATTCTATAATTAGTGTAGGAGTAGTACCTTTGGTTCAAACTCCTCAATCCTTTGATCCCAATTCCATAGACATGATCAAGCAATTATTGAAACATATGCAATAGGGAAGAGCCGTAACTGAAGCAATGGGTAACTGGATCGATGATATTGTAGAAGGAAACAAATTCATTCAAGAATTTGTTATCATCTACACAGAAGGGGAGATAGTACTTGGAGAGATCCAAAGCCATATTCTAGGTTGGGAATTAGATGAAGCCAATTGTACAACTATTGGGTCTCTGGTAAAAGAAGTGGAAAAGTATGGTGTAACAAAGTTTCTATCAAAGAAGTCGATGAATTTTGTGGACCCCTGCATGCTATTCATGCTGAAGAAAAATATGGGATGGAAAGATATTGTGATCAGAGAAAACCTAACCTATTCAAAACAAGCGTAGACATTCAAACATTAGTCTAAGAGCATATCTCTAACATATAGAAAAAACTATTTGTTAAGTCATTCAGATAGAGCTAAAACAGGAGCACCCTATCACCGTTTGATTTGCTCTTGGATTAGAAATGTGGGTGTGCTCTCAAAACACATGGGGATTTTCCCTAATGATGTTTAGTAGATATTTGGATGGATTAGGGACCATGAGAACCATATAGTGGCACAAAACTAGGTATAGAACACCTATTTTTCCCCTAAAGCCTCAAGAATCCTAATAGAGGTAGAAATGTAGATTTGATGCAAGAATGCTTAAGCTAGATTGATTTTAGTCCAAAAGAGATGTGATATGATGAAAGAAGCTATAAAAAAAAATGAAATAAACTATGTTTAATCCATTATGCTAAGCTAAGATGTGTTATGAAAGCTTGAAAGATGAATGAAATCTAATAATATTATCAGAAACCTAAGATCTAGAATGGATTTATCATGCTAACAATGCGTGAAGATAAAATCTAGCTAATGATTTTCTCTTGGAAGAGAGACTATTTATAAGATTCAAGCTAAGGGCTTGGGTTAGGAATGTGAGTTAGGGTTAGAGTCAGGGTTTTGGGTAGAGTCTGAGGTAAGGTTTGGGGTAAGGTTAGATTGGCCTTGGTTAAGGTTGCTCACACATGTGTGAGAAACACTAGGGAAGTGTACAAGGGGACCAAAGGGTAAGAGGAGACAGAGGTAGAAATGTAGATTTGATGCAAGAATGCTTAAGCTAGATTGATTTTAGTCCAAAAGAGATGTGATATGATGAAAGAAGCTATACAAAACAATGAAATAAACTATGTTTAATCCATTATGCTAAGCTAAGATGTGTTATGAAAGCTTGAAAGATGAATGAAATCTAATAATATTATCAAAAATCTAAGATCTAGAATGGATTTATCATGCTAACAATGCATGAAGATAAAATCTAGCTAATGATTTTCTCTTGGAAGAGAGACTATTTGTAAGATTCAAGCCAAGGGCTTGGGTTAGGAATGAGATTTAGGGTCAGAGTCAGGGTTTTGGGTAGAGTCTAAGGTAAGGTTTGGGGTAAGGTTAGATTGGCCTTGGTTAAGGTTGCTCACACATGTGTGAGAAACACTAGGGAAGTGTGCAAGGGGACCAAAGGGTAAGAGGAGACATAGGTATTCACTCATGGCTTGTAAGAGCCTTCAATGGTGGTGTAAGAAGCCATTAATGAGCATGTAAGGCTCATTAATTAGGGGGTTTCACCAAAAGTCAAGGAGTGAGGGTTTAGACTAAAAAGGGCAGGAATCACCTTTTAATTAGGTTTAGGAAAGTCAAGGAAGGTCTAGAAGATTCTAGGGTTTTGAGGGATTTAAATAAATATTTCATTTATTTAAAGGATTTTGGTGAATTTACTAAATAATTAATAAATATTGGGGGGAATGATGTTTAAATTAGATTTAAACATTTATGGATGGGATTCCTTAATTAAATATTTTTAATTAAGGTAGGATGAATTAATGGCATAATAATAAATAAATAAATGAAATAAATAATTAATTAACAAATGATGATGTCATCAAAGGTTTTTGGAAAATAAAAATACTTTTATTTATCAATAGATTTTTAGGTGTCTACATTTTTTCCCTCTTTGATGTGATGCCACAAGTGGCGTGGCGTCAAAGACAAGAAAATAAGATGCCCTAGGCTAGAATTCATAAGATAAGGGGTTGTGCCCCCTCGAGAAAATAACGCAAAGAGAAAAATTTGTGTAATTTTATTGAAAAGGACACATAAGGAAAAGGAGGAGTAAGGAGGGGTAATAAAGAGCCAAACTTCCAAGAGAAAATATGCATGAGTGCAATATGATGCTTAATGATGCAGGATGCAAGATTAATCTAGATGATGTAGGATGGGGGATTTGAGGAGCTTTGCGTGTTGGATTTTTTTGAGAGCACAACCTAGTTTGATATAGCAATGCTAGAGACCTACCAAGGTTATGAAAGAACACAAGGTCTTATCACCAGTGTTGCATAGGACTGACACAAAAAATAAACACGCAAAGGGTTTCCCCAGCATCACACATGAAACCTAGAGGAGGCATTATGGAAATTGAATGGGATACAATGGTATACATGTCAAAATGAATAGGGGAAAATATGAGATCCACTTCTAAATCAAAATTCCCAAATGAGAGATCCAAATTGATCAACCAAAAGGTCAATACATAAAAGAATCAATCTATGGAGAATATGAATGAAGAAGAAAAACCTTATATTTTTCTATGAATAGTAGATGCTTGAAATCTTAAATAATTAAAAGGCAAATACTAACTTCAAAATAGGGAAAATCTGGAAAATGTTGATTTCTTATGTCTATGCATAGTTTCAGGCAATTCTACAACCTATTTCAGACTGGAAATGCCAAGACGAAGAAAACCCAAAAAACTTTTGTCTTTCTGGCAGTAGGTAGTCTTTGACCCTGATAAAAGGTCAAAGACTACTTCAAGAGTTTGAAGGTCATCTTTGATTTTATTCATGGATCTCGTAAGTTCGCCGAAAAGGGTATCTAGATCCAAGCTTTGATCCGTAGTATTACACCTGTACCTACAAGAAAAAGAGGCTTTTTTGTTGTTTGGATGGTGGGTTTGCCTTGGTCAAACCCCAATTTAGGACTTAACCTTGAAATTGAATTTAAATTGTAATGTAAATACACAAAGTAAATAGAACTATTCACCTTGCTTATGTTGAAGTCCTTGTGGAGGATTCGAATCCTTGAATCCACAAGTAGGGATGCTCCAAATGTATGTAGAAATGAATGTAGGATGTCTCAAATCAATGTCATTTGATCTTCAACACCAATCTTGAATGGATCTTTGCATATGAGGAGGCTTAGATGAATGTGGATGGAGAAATCTTCAAGGGGGTTCCAAAGAGATTGAAACCTTCAATGGCTAACAATGGATCTCCTTGATGAATGCTTGAATGTTTGAACACTTGAATACTAGGGTTGAAGATGAATGAATGTTTGCTTTCTTTCCTTCTCCTTCTTGCTTTCTTGATTATGAAATTTCTTGTTGAGAATTGATTGAAAAGTGGATTTGAAAATGAGAGGAAGGCTTCCTTTTATAGTGATCTAAGGCACAATCTTCTAGAGAAGGCTGACATTGGGGAATTAAATCTCAATCAACTTTAACCCTTAGAAATGGACCTAAATTAAATACAATTTAAGGATTTACCATTCTGAAATCTGAAATGTCCGACCCGGAAGCGGGAAAAGAAATATTTCCGAAACCAAACACCCAAAAATCATGGGACCTCAAAATTTGAACCCTAGGTCAAGGATGAGGTAGACCCCACCCTAGGTAAGGGTTGAGGTCATCCTTGACCTAGGTCAAGGTCGAGGTCATCATTGACCCTCAAGGTTGTCTTTGACCTTGAGTTCAAAAACCTCAGAACCTCAATCTAGAATGCTAGGAAATGCAAAAATAAAGTGAAAACAGGTGGAAATAGAAGTAGAACGGGGGGAGAAAGCCAGATCCATGCAAAGACCTAATCAAAGCACTTGACATGACCCCATACCACTCACTCGGAGGGCTAAAAACTCTTAAAATGGAAGTTCTTCCATTTTAAGATGATACATTAAGCCCCCACTTTAGCAAGAGTATGGACTCGATGCAAACTCTTGGTAAAGGAGATCAGAATGAAAATATAATCTCATCGTAATCAAAGGGACAAAGATAAACCTCAAACCCCTAGGGACTCAAGTCTTCATCAACTCCAAGATCATAATAAGAGAGACCTCTCTAGAGAGAGAGTGTGTGTGTGTGTGTGATTATCTCACCCAATGATAACTTATGTCCCATTGTGAACCACACAAGGAAATGACACAACTAGAAAGATGGAATTGAACAACCTAGTAAATGTGGCTTCTCACTAGTCAACCCATCAAGGATTCACCCTTAGGAATATTCTATTCCATAAGAATAAAACCAAAAGAAAAAGAGATCCAGTCTTAAGGACACCTCCAACCTTAAGGGATCAAAAATTTGAAACTAGCAGGATCAACAGATCTTGAAATATAAATCCATGCTTTAAGGATTAGTCACTAATTTATGTAATACCCCAAAAATGGGCTATAAGTTCATTAATCTCTAAACATCATCAAATCAAATGAAATTGACATCAAAGTCCTAATCTAAGGCACATCTAAACATCATCGAATCTTAATTGATTATCTTAAATTCTGCATCGGGGAATATTCCTAGCAATATTCCTAATTATCTTAATTATCTTTAATTTAATGATTATTTGGCGATAAATCACATTTATCCTAAGTTTGATTAATTGAATATTTTCATATTTAATTAATTAGATTTAATATTTGCCACTTAATTGTGTAATTAAATTTAATTCTATCTATTATTAATTGTATTATTTAATTTTGACAATAAATCTAATATCATATGAATAATTGATTAAATTCTTATTTAATTAATTAAAACAATTTGTCATTATTTAATAATATAGTTTTTAATAAAAGTTTGATTAAATAATTGATTAACCCATAAATCAATTGTTTTATTTTTAAAAGCAGTTAAGTTGGAAATAAATCACTTTATTATTAAATTAATTTATAAATAAAATATGTACAATCATAAAAGCAGACAACTATCAATTATCAATTAAAGCTAAACTCTATTTTGAGTTAAAACTTAGCTTTTGCATGTTTTTGTGAGTTAATTATCCTTTATTTAAAAATAACTCAAAAATCAACCTGAGTTATTTGAGTGATTTATGGCTTTTTTTCCCATGCACCTCCAAAGCCCTGGATTTCTATAAAATCAAGGCTTCAGCTCATCTCTCAATCATCTCTCAATCATCTCTCAAATTCGAATCCACAAAATCTCATAATTTTGCAAGCTTACTTTACCAAAGTCATCTACGAATTGCACAACTATTTTGAAGAATTGGAATTTGGAGAATCAAAGCTTATTGCGAATCAAGGCTATTGTTAGATCAATTTGTTTTTTTTTTACATTCATTTAGATTATTTTTCATATCATTGTTAGATCATTTTAGCATATCAATTTTCATATTAGCATAGATTCATATCAGTTTTTATCATTCTTATTGCATAGAAAATTAAAAAATATAGATTAATTGCATTCAATTCATATCTAGATCAATTGCATTCAAATCCTTCATTTAGGTGTCGTCTAGGTCACTGATCTCGATAACAATCTGAGAACATTAATCTCACACCTACTAGAAGTCAGTAAATCACTTGGTTAAATTAGATTTCAATTTTGCATGATTTTGATTTTTGCTAACCTCTAATGTTTTACTGAAGTGTTGTGTTTACAGATCAGGTACAATTTTCACACACACAATTTAAAAAAGGAGAAAAAGGTATCTTGAAAAATGATATATGTGTATTGAAAAGTGCATGTGTGCAATAGGTGAGCAGAGTGTATGCCCCCACATTAAAGTCATTGCTAACACTTTAATAGGAGAAATGGCTTTCACAGAAACATAAACAACTCCACTAATTACATTTCCACTACGAGATGCCCCCAGAAGAAGACAAACCAAGTGAAATACCACATAAACATTTAGAGAACACAGAAGGGATCTACCTACCATGGGGTCAGTATGATCATAAGATAATATATATATGATATTATTGAAAATGGATTGACATCATTCCCCAAAGAAAGTAGAACTACAATCACAAAGGAGGAAAGATATACAAAGAAGAATCTTCTCAGACCATGACCTGGAGACCAAAAATAATTAGTGCTACCATGTCTCGAATCCAAGTAGATTACACAAGGAAACATTTATGAACAATAGCACAAGTAAAACATAACATGAAACAACATATAGGAGAATAGAGATACATATAGAGGAATTGTACAATAGGTTTGATTCCTTTATCACCTTACACCAATAGAGCAACAAGGGTCGTATAAAATTATCTAACAACATTTAGCAAACACATCATAGGAGAAGCATAGTAAAACAAGAAAACACACAATAAAAGCTACCATAAAGGACAAGCTGATCAAGCGTGCCGCCTACTCTCACCATCTCATTATATATCATTTAAGAAAGGTGGGTAACTTGCAAGAGGGACTACATCTAACACAATAGGAATGATAGCCAGTTTCAAACAAGGATCCTCTTGAGAATCATCATGTTTGATACTAGGTGTAAGAATTAATTGTGATGAAAGAATATTAGGTAAATCAATGTTAATGTCAATAGTCTCATATTTATCATTAACATCATCAAGAGTATCTTCTTCATCTGAATTAATCAAAATAGGATCTAAGATACAAATAGAATCATCATAATCATGCATCTGAACATCATTATTAGTAACAACTTCTTCTAACACATGATGCATAGGTTTATCCAAAGAAGGTAGAGATCTTTGAAGAACATAACTATGAGATTTATCATGAGCATGACGCTTCTTATGATGTTCATTAGCACATCAATTATGATTTTCTTTACTTGAAATAGGTTGAGAACTAGGAGGAACAACCACTGGATCCTTCACAGGTTCTTTAGGAAGATCAATCAAATTATCAACAATAGTAGGAACTTGATTAACAAAACTAGAAGCCATAGTTAAAGGAGGTATAGAAGGTGTAGGAAAAAGACCATGACTAAGATCTATAGTAGGTACACTTAATTCAGGAATCTTACAATGCTTATAGGCTTGAAATGAATGGAAAAGATTATCAAGTCAAGAAGGATATGAATTAGGTAATGAAGGCCAAAAGAAATCAAGAGTAGCACAATCTCTAGGCCTAAAAGGTTGATATAAACTATGATTAACCATCTTCAGTTCTTCATCATGAACAAATTTAAGACATTTATGGATAGGTGAAGCAACATCATGCATGGAATTTACCATGGCAAACCAAGCTTAACTTGAAATTGATCAGAAGTAGGAACAAAAATAAAGGAAGTGTTCATAGTTTTTCCTTCAAAGCTTTAATAAGAGCTTTGAAGGCAAAGGGAAATTCATTCTTGAATTGATTATTTTTATGAAGTCTTTTCTCAAGATCTTTCAACAAGGGTTTGAGGATTGATTCCTCTCTGCTGCACTTTGAATCATTCCTGTGGTAGTGAACTATGCATTTGTTTCTATGGGAGAACTTATGATAAATTCATGTCTGCAAATTGGTGCTGAAGTATACCAATTTCATGCAAGAGCATTCTGAAATTATTTACTTACAGCTAGGGATCGATTATTTTCTTTGAAATATTGGTTGTGTGCAAGGAGGCTACTGCATCTCCTTAGAGGTTGCAATACTGTCAGTACGAGCTGCTCTCAAATTATTTAAGGCTATGTTAATCATTCCTAAGGTGGCATCTTGATTTTTGGAGGCCACGTTTCTTTTTCTTTGGCTGCATGGAGTCCACAAGGAAGTGTTGGCATTATTTGATGGTAACTAGTAAGCCTTCTACCAGTAGAAGTATTGTCATTGATTGGTAAAAGAAGATAGAGTTTTGTCATCTCTATCAAGTCTAAAGATCTAAGGAGATCTATATGAAGGAAGGATGGTTTGGCAGATGATGTCAACATATAAACACTGGTCACTATACAAAGCATCAGCAATTGGGTAAAGTAAAGAGTCAAGTAACAAAGGATTCCACCTTCAACCGAGGATCTCGCTACAATCGGTGTAGTCAATTATAGAGAGAGTAACAGCTAACCGGTGTCAACAACACAACTGAAGAAGGTGCAATCGGGGAGCCAAGGAAGAGACAACAATAGGTCAAAGACCCTTACCTATTCATAGCATGAGAATCTCTACTGATCTAGTAATGACTCTGATATGAACTGAGGAAGTCATAGTCAACTATATGTTCCAACCAACTCCTTGACCGAGATTTTCTACGACAAATTTGGAGGTCTTTGAGTTAAACTGGTGATCGGTTTGGGGCGCAATTGGAGGTTTTAAAGCCAGAATCTATGGCTTTAAAACAAGGCATTATCTCTTGTAAAGGAAAGATGCTTGACACGCATCTATTATTTTCTTTTTACAATAGATAAATCAAGGGCATGCATCAGATGTTTCCTAAGTGAACTGGTACTCCACTTAGTGATGAATCCAAGAAGGATCTGTAATTAGGTCATACATGATGAGCACAATTAGGGCTAGGGCTCTATATATTCTTTTGGATGAGGTGAATAGAAGTTGTCTTCATTCTGCCAAGAAAAATAAAGAGTGAACCTGTAAGCTGTAGAAGCCAGGGTAAGAAGAAGTTTGAAGAAGAGAGAAAGAAGATTGTGCAGAGAAGCATAATAGTAGAGGAGAACATGCCTTCGGTGACTGGTAACACTTCTCAGTTGAGAAAAAATAGAGATCTTATCAGGTTATGCATAGCCATCTGTAAAAGGTCAATCCCTCTATTATTTTCTAGCAATTACAATAGTTAAAATCCCAGTATTTGGGTGGACTCTAATAGTTCCCTTATATCAAATCCCCTAACCAGGTGACATCTTTCAAGGTGTTCAAAGTCCTCTCACCAGGCAGGCACTAACCAGCCTTATTGTAACAAATCCATTAATCAGGTCACATCTAACAGTGCATTTTGATCCTTTAACCGGAAAGGCTCCTAACAGGGCATACTCCAAAAGAGTACAAAATTTGTGAGGTCTCCTCACACCGTGGTTTTTACACTAATCAGGTTTCCACATGATAAATCTAGTGTCATTGTGTATTTTTTGCTTACTATTATTACATGTTTGAATCTATCTGGTTCACAACTATAAGTACACTTTACTAGAGTTAAGAGAAAAGTTTTAGAAGTGTTGATTCACCCATCCCCTCTCATCACCGGTTGGGAATGTCAATTGGTATCAGAGCCAAGTTTTGTTTTCTTTACCGCTTAACCGCATAAAGAAAAATTTAAGATGATCAGAAAGGAAGGACCAAAGTTTTCAAAAGAAAAATTTACTCTATGGTGCAACAGAATGAAGCTGTACATGAAGACCACCGGTGATCAGTACTGGAATCATATTACCACTGATTATAGTGAACCCGCTAGCACCCTGACACCTAATCAACTGAAGATCAAAATCAAGCACATGACTGTTATGGATATGATAGCTAGCATGCTACCTAATCATGTCTATGTTGAGATCAAAAATCCTAATTCTTCCTTCAAGATGTGGGGCAATTTGCAAATAGTTTATGGAGGAGATCCTAATGTTCAAAGAGCCAAGGTTGAAAGCCTCAGAGGAAAGTATGACAACATGAGGATGAATGAAGGAGAAGACATCAAGAAATATAGCAACCAGATCAAAGAGGTGATCAACTCCATCAAAAGCGCTAGAGGAAAGCTTAGTGAAGAGGTGGTTAGAAAAATACTAAGAACTCTCAAACCTCAATATGCCATTAAGATCTTTGTTATTCAAGAGCTCAGATTGGTGACCAAAGGTCAAGTCACCCTAGACTCCTAATCGGTAAGCTGATTGCTTTTGAATTAAGTAATTTTTATAATAGCTTACCCATTCAAGAAGCAGCATTTAAGACCTTTGTCAACATCTCTTCCACCAAAAAGGGAAGAGAAACTATTAATTTCTCTACCGGTAAGATTGGTAACCTTGTTGAAAATCTAGTCTTAAAAGAGATGGAGCAAGATGAGTTTGAAGCACTCATCGCCAGAAGATTCCCCAAAGGGAAAGGGAAGTACAAAGGAAAACTTCCCTTGAAATACTTCTCTTGCAAAAAAATAGGACATATTGCTGGAAGGTGTCCTGATAATGAACACAAAGATAAAAGAGACTGGTTCAAGAGCAAAGCAAAGAATGAATGCTATCTTACAGAGGAAGGAGTTACAGACAATGAGTTTGAAGACTCTAAGGATACTGAAATTGCATTTGTTGCAATAAAGGAGGAGAGCCCAATTGTAAATGAGGTAGCACTCATATCTAGATCTCATCAGCTTGATGATTGGCTCATTGATAGCAGTTGCACTCACCACATGACCAATGACAGGAACAAGTTTATCAACTTGGAGCTCAATGACAACAGATCAGTTACCTTTGGAAACAATGCCTCCTGTGCCATCAAAGGTAAAAGTTCTATTTCTCTCTGCAACAATGTTGTCTGTGAAGATGTGTACTAGGTTGAAGGACTCAAGTACAATTTAATTAGTGTTGCACAATTGAACAACAAAGGATTCCAGTTGGAATTCAGACAAGGTTCCTGTATAGTCAAAAATTAGTGTGGAACCCATGTTGCAATCAGTAAATAGAGCAAAGGCAATCTGTTCTAGCTAGACTCAATGGAAGGAGCTTGTTTGATAGCTTCAGTCAGAGGAGAATCAAGTAAAATCTGTCTTGTCTCCAAGGAAGAGAATAGTTGGCTATGGCACAAGAGACTCTGTCACATAAACTTTGACAATATCATCAAAGTGAGCAAAAAGAAATCAGTTAGAGGACTCCCTGAGATTACAAAACCCATCAGTGGGGTTTGTAAAGATTGTTAGTTAGGAAAACTGACAGGAACAAATTTCAACAATAAGACGTTTACTGTTGAATCACATTCTAGACCTTGTGCACACAGATCTGTGTGGACAAATGAAGACAAAGAGCTATTATGGAGATCAGTACTTCATGATATTTGTAGATGACTTCTCAAGAATGATGTGGACACTCTTTCTTTGAGAGAAATCTGAGGCCTTCCACATGTTCAAACTCTACAAGGCAAGAGTGGAAAAGGAAACTGGTAAAAGCTTGAAGTGCCTAAGGTCAGACAGGGGAGGTGAGTACACCTCTCAGGAGTTCACTTATTACAATGAGGAACATGGAATAAAGAGACATTTTTATGCACCAAGGACTCCTCGGCAAAATGGAGTAGCAGAAAGAAGAAATAGGATGTTGATTGACTGTGCAAGAATCCTGTTGATTTAGAAGGATCTCCCTCATCAATTCTGGAGAGAAGCCATTAGTACTATTGTATACACACTGAACCGAGTTCAAATAAAAAAGGGAACCGATAAGACTCCTTATGAACTATAGTTCAAGCATACTCCTAGTGTAGGTTACTTCAAAATCTTTGGTAGTAAATGTTACATCAAAAGAGATATGTACTCTGGGAAGTTTGATCCCAAGAGCAATGAACGAACATTTTTGGTTTATGCTACCAAAAGTAAGGCCTATCGGTGTCTAAACAAGAGAACATACAAGATAATTGAAAGCATCAATGTAAATGTTGATGAATCTTCAGAAATAAATAATAAGACTAGTCATGATGATCATGACAGTCTTGAAGGTCTAAATGAAGGAAATGCCTTTGAGTTCAATGAAGCAACTAAAGATGAAGGATAAATACACATGGACAAACATCTAGAGCAGGAGATTGTACCTGAAGCCAATATGTTAACACAAGATGGTGAACAAGATGATGCCTAGAACCATGATGAAGAAAATGCTCAACCAGAAGAACCAGACTGGGAATAGAGATTGGTTCTTCCAAGGTATGTCACATATCATTCCACTGACAATATAATTGGTGAGGAAAAAGGCTAGAGAGAATATCTATTTACTTTCCTATATAGAGCCCAAATCCACCAGGGAAGCTCTAGAAGATGACAATTGGGTGAAGGCCATGGAGGAAGAAACTGAGCAAATTGAAAAAAATGATACATGGGAGCTTGTGCCAAGACCAAAGGACAAGAATGTCATAGGGACCAAGTGGGTCTACAGGAACAAGTTGAATGAGGATGGGAAAGTAATAAGAAATAAGGCAAGACTGGTATGCAAAGGTTATGCCCAGGAAGTTGGACTGGACTATGGAGAAACTTTTGCATCGGTGGCCAGATTGGAAGGAGTAAGAATTCTTCTCACCTATTGATGCCAAAATTCCTTTAACAATAAACAAAAATACAAGAAAGAAGAAAAACACATAAGATTTTCATAATTACAATCCTTCTTTATTATTGTTCCAAATACCCTTTCGCTACAATGAGAGAAAACACTAATTTAAGTACAAATCCAAAATTACCCTTTCTGACAATTTTTTTATAAAACTATTTTTTTGCCATTTTTGATAATTTTTAAAACAACTCGAAAAAATTTATTTTTTTCCGTGAAGCTTCCTAAAACTAAGATAAGATGAATTGCCAACTAACCTTCGAAATTGAAAATAATATTTCGAAGTTATTATAAAAAAATAACTTTCTAAAAACAAAACTAAATAAAACACTAAAATCTTAAAAAGCTACTAAAAGCTCCTGCATCATTCTCCTCTGGTTGAAAGAACGCAACTCCTACAAGTTATTTTTGAATGCATTCTTCTTTTCTAGATCTAATCCTTCCCATTATATTAGATATTTATTGTATTGACCTAGAGAAGATAAAATTGAAGCCCTCTTGAATGCAAGTCTACTCCTTTTTCTTGGTCTTCCAATTCTTTGCCAATTTGTTCTTCATCTTTGCAACTATCCCTGAATCCTTTTTCCTCTTATTTTTCTTAAACCATCTTCTATTCAATGCCATCTCAACTTTCAGATTCCAAAATTCAATTTCATGTGCATATACTTCAATCACATCATTGTTTATGTCTTCATCATATAATATAACATCATATTCTCCATTACTATGATTTTCATAATTTTTTTGCAAATCAACATATTTCTCATTCACAAATAAATCTATAAAATCTTCATTAACATCCTTATTATCAACAGGTGTTTCCACTTTCTCAATTTGACCATTGAATTCAAATAATTGAAAATGACAGGGGGACTCATCTGCAACTATATTTACCTTGTCTTCTTCATTTCTTGATGTCAAAAAAGTCATAAGGATACTCACCATTTCATTTTCTACCTCTTCCTCTATTTTTTTTGTCCTTTCTTTCATTTTCCTCTTTTGAATAATCTTTCTAATGGGCCATGTGATCTTCTTCTTAACTGGTAGGTGTCATTTTTGCATTTCTAGGGAAAATATTATCGCCAATTCTTTTAAGGCTTGATCTAGCATTTGTACCTCCTTCTTAAGATGTTCTAAATTTTCTTTTCCATCTTCCTTCTTCTTCACACTTTTGTCTTTCATCTTCTCTTTTTTTTCTTCTTTCTTCTTTAGCGAGCCCTCACTCTGCAACCATCTCTTCAATACATCCATCTCTTTAAGCAAGTCCCTTTAACCTTGCTTCCACTTTGTCTTTTGCTTCACCTAGGTCTTTTCTCTTCCCTACCTAGTCTTTTGGCAACCAGGTTCTCTTTTCAACCTACACAAACACAAACACACAAACACCAAACTCTCTTTCCCAGACCTTCTGGGCTCTAATACAAGATGATGCAACCAAAATTTCTTTAACAATAAACAAAAATACAAGAGAGAAGAAAAACACATAAGATTTTCAGAATTACAATCCTTCTTTATTATTGTTCCAAATACCCTTCTGCTACAATGAGAGAAAACACTAATTTAAGTACAAATCCAAAATTATCTTTTTTGGCAGTTTTTTCATAAAATTATTTTTTGCCATTTTTGATGATTTTTAAAACAACTCAAAAAAAGCTAATTTTTTCTGCAAAGCTTCCTAAAACTAAGATAAGATAAAATGTCAACTAACCTTCGAAATTGGAAACAATATTTTGAAGTTATTATAAAAAAACAACTTTTTAAAAACAAAACTAAATAAAACACTAAAATCTTAAAAAGCCACTAAAAGCTCCTGCATCACCTATGCTGCTCACAAAAGATTCAAAGTATATTAGATGGATGTCAAGTCTACATTCCTGAATGGAATACTAGAAGAAGAAGTCTACATTGAACAACTGGAAGGCTTCACATCTACACAAGATAGTGCTATGGTCTGTAAACTGAAAAAGGCTCTTTATTGGCTTAAGCAAGCTCCAAGGGATTGGTATGAGAGGTTGCATTCATACCTTCTGACCATAGGATTCACAAGAACCGGGGACAACAACAATATGTATCTCAAGACCGAAAAAGATAGAAATCTAATTGCTGAGATCTTTGTGGATGACATCATCTTTGGAGGAGATGACAGGATGAGCAAAGCCTTTGCTGAAGAGATGAAGAAAAAATTTGAGATGTCTATGATGAGTGCCATAAAATTCTTCATTGGACTACAGGTCCATCAGCTAAAAGAAGATATTTTTATATCTCAGTCCAAGTATATAAAAGAAATTCTTAAGACTTTTGGACTTGAAGATTCTAAACCGGTTGGAACCCCAATGATAACTAACCTCAAGTTATCAAAGGAGGGTGATGCAAAAGAAGTGAATGAAACAATGTATCGGTCCATAATAGGAAAATTGTAGTATGTTGTTCATAGTAGACCAGACATTGCACATGCGGTTGGCATAGTGGCAAGATTCTCTGCTAATCCCAAAGAGACACATCTAATAGTAGTAAAAAAAATCTTCAAGTATTTAAAGGGAACCAAGGAATTTAGTTTATAGTTTCCACGTAAGGGAGGATTTGAGGTAAAAGTATACACTGATGCAGACTGGGCAGGCAACATTGATGACAAAAAGAGTACAAGTGGTGGTGCATTCTTTCTCGGTGGAAGAATTGTTTCTTGGACAAGCAAGAAACAAAATTGCATTTCACAATCTACTACAAAAGTTGAATATGTTGTTGCAGCAATCAATTGCACATAGGTAATCTGGATCAAACAATTGTTGAAAGGAATCAAAGAAAAGATAGCTGAGCCAATAGCTATCTATTGTGATAGCACCAGTGCGATTACCATATCAAAGAACCTTGTTATGCACTCCAAGACAAAACACATTTCCATCAAGTGTCACTACTTGAGAGAGTTGGTACAAGACAAGGAGGTGAGATTGGAGTATGTTCCCACCAAGGAACAAATTGTTGATATCTTTACAAAGCCATTACCAAAGAGTACTTTTGAGTATCTCAGAGGTAAACTAGGGGTAATAACCCTTCAAGATATTAAGTAAACCTACCAAAGTGATCATCAGTTCATTATGCTTCAACAAAGGGTTACACCTCATCTTTTCTGGACTGATGAAAAGGGATGCAGCTCATAGGGGGACCAGATTAGAAAAAGATAGTCTTTTTTACTAGCCTTTGGCATTATTGTCAAAAAGGGGGAGAGTTTGGCAATAACTGGTGAACAAACTATAGCAGAAGCTGTGACACAATATTGTGATTGCCCATCAAGGTTTTTCCATCAATGCCAAAGGGGGAGATTATTGGCATTATGTGATGGTAACCGGTAAGCCTTCTACCGGTACAAGTACAAGTATTGTCATTCATTGGTAAAAGAAGATAGAGTTTTGTCATCTCTATCAAGTCTAAAGATCTAAGGAGATCTATATGAAGGAAGGATGGTTTGGTAGAAGATGTCAACATATAAACATCGATCACTATACAAAGCATCAACAACTAGGTAAAGTAAACAGTCAATTAACGAAGGATTCCACCTTCAATCGAGGATCTGGCTACAGCCAGTGTAGTCAAATACAAAGAGAGCAATGTCTAATCGGTGTCAACAATACAATTGAGGAAGGTGCAACCGGTAAGCCAAGGAAGAGAGAGAAACAGGTCAAAGACCCTTACCTATTCACAGCATGAGAATCTCTACCAATCTAGTAATGACTCTACTATGAACTGAGGAAGTCATAGTCAACTATCTGTTCCAACCAACTCCTTAACCGAGATTTTTTGTGACAAATTTGGAGGTCCTTGAGTTAAACTAGTGATCGGTTTGGGGTGCGTTTGGAGGTTTTAAAGCCAGAATATGTGGCTTTAAAACAAGGTGTTATCTCTTATAAAGGAAAGATGCTTGACACACATCTATTGTTTTCTTTTTACAACAGACAAATCAAGGGCATGCATCGGATGTTTCCTAAGTGAACTAGTACTCCACTTAGTGATGAATCTGAGAAGGATCTATAATTAGGTCATACATGATGAGCACAATTAGGGCTAGGGTTCTATATATTCTTCTGGTTGAGGTGAATAGAAGTTGCCTTCATTCTGCCGAGAAAAATAAAGAGTGAACCTGTAAGCTGTAGAAGCCAGGGTAAGAAGAAGTTTGAAGAAGAGAGAAAGAAGATTGTGCAGAGAAGCACAATAGTAGAGGAGAACACACCTCTAGTGACTAGTGATGCTTCTCAGTTGAGCACAAACATAGATCTTATCAGGTTATGCATAGCCATCTATAGAAGGCCAATCCCTCTATTATTTTTTAGCAATTACAATAGTTAAAATCCCAATATTTGGGTGGACTCTAATAGGTCCCTTGTATCAAATCCCCTAACCAGGTGACATCTTTCTAGGTGTTCAAAGTCCTCTGACCAGGCAGGCACTAACTGGCCTTATTGTAACAAATCCCTTAACTGGGTCACATCTAACAGTGCATTTTGATCTTTTAATTGGGAAGAATCCTAACAGGGCGTACTCCAAAAGAGTACAAAATTTGTGAGGTCTCCTCACACCGTGGTTTTTACCCTAATCAGGTTTCCACATGATAGATTTGGTGTCACTATGTGATTTTTTGCTTACTATTATTACATGTTTGAATCTGTCTGGTTCACAGCTATAAGTACACTTTACTGGAGTTAAGAGAAATTTTTTAGAGGTGTTGATTCACCCCTCCCCTCTAGGCACTAGTTGGGACTTTCAGGAAGCATGTGACTCCCTTATTGTAGCATGGAGTCCACAAGAGAGGCATGAGATTTCCTTCTGGTTGTGTGGAGTCTTAATACATGCTACGTGATCTTCTTGGGTTGCAGCGACTTCAAATTTTGGGTTGTGATCTTCTCCTTCGTGGTCACATGTGAACACCAAGAGTTTGTTTTATCTTCCCACAAACATATAGCTTGCCAGGTGCTATTAGTTTGAAGGAAAATATTTTCAGAATTTGAAATTACAAATTCTTTTGAATAACCGAAATTGCAAGTTTGATGATACATAAATTATTTGAGTTTATGATGTTATATTTTTTAGAAGAATTCAAAAGAAATATATATACTTGTTAAAAATTCCATAGAAGTGCATTTAATTTTAAAGAATTGAATTTTCCTTGAGCAAGAGCTACCTGAGCTCTTTACAATGTTCTACTTCATAGACAAGATCTCTGTAGGCGAGGTGATGTTTGAATGGGCAAATATTATTAGTGATAACCTTGACCTCTAGCTAAGGATGATGAAGAACAAGACATATTACATGAAATCCTATCCAATCTCCATGTTGTCCATAGTATTCGAATTTCAAGGATTGACAAGTTTGGGAAGGTGTGGAATTGCTCAAGGAGAATACTTAGTGCATGAATGCTATCCACAATTACACCTTCACAACCACAAGAATTTCAAGATTTTCAATGATGCATATGCCATGAAGATTCTGAGACAACTGCAAGAGGCTCCACATGTAAGGCTTTTTGAGGAGGCCAAGAAATTGATTGGGAATCATGGATCATGGTACATCCAATTTCTCAAGTTCACATACATTTGAATACTTGGAAGTACTGTTTGTCCTAGGAAGCTCCCAAGATATCCTACAAACAAGATGGTGATCATGGAGGTTGTAAGGAAACTGCTTGCCTATGACAGGATCCTAAAGTACAAGCACAAGCCAAGAGTTAGATTTAATTTTGATCTAGGAGGTGAAACTTTCTCATCACAAGGAGCAACTGAGGCAACAGATGAAGAGTTGGTTCTATGGGTTAGGATGCTATGAGTCGAGGGTAAACTTTGATCCTGAGAAGAAGATCAATGTCACATCCCTCCAGACCATTCTTACATAAAATAATGGTTTTTCATAATTGTGCCCTAGATGGTTTTTGGTTTGTTAAACAATGGTTTTGCGTAACTGTGCCCTAGATGGTTTCTGGTTTGTTAAATAGTGGTTTAGCATAATTGTACCCTAGATGGTTTCTATTTTTATGAAATGGGTGGTTTTAACTAAATGATGCTCTAAATGGTACCTGCTTTTATTCATATTCACGATGCTCTAATTTTAGATAGCATGTACGATGTCATGATGAATTTCATAGTATCTATCATAGATGTAATTTATTATCTCTCATACGTAAATTATCATTCTGATGCCATGAAATTGGACTGACTACAGCTTTGGAAAATGGATGTAGGATCGACTTGGCCTCCGAGGAAAAGGGTTGAAAGGAATATGGTTAAGGTCAATGATGGAATAAATTGCAAAGGACAGGTAAGTCATACCACCGACTAGTGTTACTTTGTCAGCCTAGGACGCTAGTAGAATTTTGGAAAGGGTGTCTTCACTTACACCTTAAGTCAATTTGGTGACACCGTGGAGTCATTTGATGGCAATGCCACCGACTTGCACCACATAGGATAGTGTTAACCTTGGTATGTTTGTTGTCTTCGTGCCAACATTCCTTTTTAGGACTTTATATAAATCTTATCAAGTGATGTCATATATGGGAGTACATATATTCGTAGTATAAATAAATTCATAAAATATGTATCTACACATGTGTAAATGCATTACATGTGTTCAATATTACGACTATATATACATAGGTGTCTAAATATTTTTACTTGATAAAGAAATTGGATACTTTAAACATTTAATTCATTCATTGTGATTAGTAAGCTATTACTATTAAAAATGTATATTTCATCAAATTATAACGACTTTTGATTAAGACGTTAATTGAAATTCACTTAATCAATTGATTAATCTTGTTGAGTATATGTTAATAAAACATTTTGATAAAAAATATTCGATGTTTTTATATTATGAACACCGACTGGGAGCATCGACACCGTGGAAATATTGTGAATCAATAAAATTTTGGATTTTATACTTTGGCAAAGAACATTTCAAGAATTATATAATTTTTCCTGAGGTGTTTAAATGGAGGTGGATATGCTTAAGACTTTTCCATCAACCGCGATGGGGGAGTGGGTAAAGAGCCTCACTGGCTCTATGCTGAGACTTTGTTTTCTTATGAATTGTTTTGCAATTTTTATTTTTTTAACAGCATATATATTTTTTTGCAGTTTTCTCAATATATGAATTAATATCAAACAACAATTGACTACTAAATCCAAATGCTCACCAAATTAACTAGTTCAAGTGCTTGCAATTTTCAATAAGCAATACATATAATATTAATGCAAATTGGCGCATTGCAATAATTAATGAATCCCTTGCAAATGGAAGTCCTTACGCAACAAAATGGAAGCCAAGGATGAGAAATGACAGCCTCCCAAACAAACCACAACTTAAAACATTAAATCGCACTCCACTTTAGAATAATACAACTCCCTATCAATGCCATATGGACTCCATATGTATCACAACATGAGAAAATTTAAACACAATTCATTGGCATTCAACCCAACTCAAAGTGTAGGAAGAATTTTGAAGAAATTCATCATTTCTTCTTGTGCAGAACCAAACCCTTGAAAAAACTTTTCCCAATTTCAATTTTTGTCAAAGATGCATAATAATGAGATGATTTTCGAAATTCTTCAAGGCTTTTTAATAAGTATTAAAAAAGATGGCTTCTTCAACACACCAAAAGCTCCAAAGCTTCAAGCTTACACTTTGCACTTAAAAAGGTTCAAGTTTACACCATTCAATTAGAACAATAAATCTCATAAGTTATTAATTAAGTCAAGGGTAATTAATAACTCTATTTGCAAGTAATTTTAAATAGCAACCATCCCAAAATAAACTCGCTATAAATAGCAAGTCTATCATGGAGACCCTCAAATCCAACTGTCAGCCCAAGAAGGTCGCAATGATGAACTGACCCAAACATCCTCATGAACTCCTAAAACGGGGACATCACAGGGTAGCGAGTTTGTAGATCCAACTCAGCGAAAACATAGTGGAGAGTGTTATCGAGAGTATTTGAAAGTGAACGGTTTCTTGAACCCAGTATGATTCCGGACTTTTGTAGCTGTTAGAAAGTAATTAGGAAGCTCATTCTGGAGGAAGGGGAATTCTATTCCTTCAAAACTTCAAGAACGACATTGGAAACTCATTTTTCTGGGAGCACAAATCAATAGTTGTTCTTTATCCACTCATAGAAGGAGTTCATAGCTGGAATGACATTAAGAGGAAAATTCAACAGGATTAAAAGAAGCCAGCGCACTCCTTTCCTCTAGACCAAGCCTCAACTCTTTCTTCTCAGGCACGTAACACTTCTAAATCTGCTTTTCATATTAACTAGTAGTGATGAACTACGTATTCAGAGCAGTATGAACACAATTCTGAGTTTGGAATTGGGAAATGTTTAGAAAGAACCGCGCACGGAGAAGTCTCCATCTTATCTTCTTTCTTTGCTTAATAAGTTGAAACACATGATGGAAAGCTATTGTAGCATTTCATTATTTTGAAAGAATGAATCTTATTTATTTTATGAACTACGTGATAACTATTGCATGCTAGAAAAAGTTTAGTTTCTTGTAAACAAAAGAAAGCTTTTCTGTTTTTTTTGTTTACACAATCTGTTCCTTGGAATAGAATGGAAGAAAGTCTCTTCTCTATCGTGTTAAGCTAAATTTATAACTGTTGAGTGGGTTTTTCTAGGCTATCTTTTCCATAAAAACTGTGATCAGATTCAGACCCTAGAAGCTTAGTTGCTGTGAAGTTCTCATGTAGACAACAAGATATTTTCTGATACATATTTAGTAGGAATTAATGAGTAATAAAAAGAATTATGGCAACCTAGTAGCAGTGCAAGGTGTCTATTGATTAAAAAATGACTCACTGTAGAGTAACATATTTTTATAAATACAACACATCAGTCACCTTATACCTGAGCTAGGAATGTTGACTTATCACGTTATCATAAGTTCAATTTGCAGTTTAAAATAATTAACTCTATGAAAATTAAATTCAAGAGAATAGTTCTGCTATTATAGACAGGGCTCGAACTCTACCTTGGGATTAAGTTAGAGGAGATAACTCGCCCAACCCCTGCTGTCAGATTTAGAAGAGTTTCAATTAGAAATTTTCTTTTAGTAGGTTTTATTTCAATTAGAGAAACTGATGTGGTGGATAAAACTTACTGATTGAAGAACTTCTCCATGAGCCATTAGAATGGACAGAGCATAACTTGAGCAACAACTCAAGTGCATGTACTCTTTAGGATCAGATGAGGATCCCGATTGAGTACATGGACTTGAGAGAGTACGTTGTGCAGCCCCTCGCTGAGTGGGATATGTACAAGTGAGTCAGAACATATAAGGAATGAAAGAAAGGAAAACATACTCCCATGAAATTACCCATAACCTTTAGAGTTCGTTAAGGTGCAAGTTGGATAGGGTAAGAATTTGATAACATGTTAATCGTATGCAATGAATCATTGACCAAGGTGCATTAACTGTAGGTTAGTGCTTATCAGTTCGTAAGTTCCCAGATACAACTTTTAGTCAGGAGTTATACCAAGTTAGTAGTGACTAAAGGGTGTAACCGACTAAGGTTGTAGGGACCTTCACTAGTTCCAGATGACTTGTCCTAACTATATACCTTTTCTTTGCGGAGGGTCAGGCCCACTTCAGTAGGAATTGAGCAAGGGAGGATTGAGATTCTGATCCATGGTTGGGTGGATAAATGCCTCGGTGATATCTTTACCCCCTTAATGCAGAAAGAGATTAAAGATGCTCCAGTGACAGCCTTTTGCTAGATGTAAAGTAAGATTATTTCCATTCTCTGTACTTTGAATATGATGTTTAGTTAAATTTAAATTTATATTTAGTTCTAGATCCTTCTTGGAGTTACTTTAAGAAATGTTGTAGTGATGTTTTCATTATTTAATTTTTTTTTATTAAACTAGCCTTTACTTTTGTGTTAAGTTAATGTTGTGTTACAATCAAGAGAGAAAATGGGAATAGATATCTTCACATCTTGCATATAGAAGACTGTTGGGCCGGAGCAAATGATGATTTAGGAGTTTAGAAAGAGAATGTTCTTGAGATTGACAGTAGATACGATTAGAAAGTACAAATGGAAGGGAATCCAGGTTCCTGATCAATTAGAGGAGGATGATAACATCACTAGAGGCGACTTTGGAACCACTACAAATCTTGAGTTGGAGACAATCAATTGGCTTGATGATAAGGAGGTTAGTCTTGAGACTTTGACGCTTCCAGTGACCCTATTCACTCAACAATAGTTAGATGGGAAATTTAGTAAGAAGAGGAGTCCACTTAACATATGATAAAGTGAAAGAGGTAGAATAAATTGAAGAGGAGGAATCATCTGAGCAGCCTCAAACACCAAGCGAACAACAAGGTGAAGCTAGCAAGAAAAGGAAAAATGTTGCAAGGGCTCCACCAAGTAAGAACTTGAAGGAAAAAGGAGTAAGGATTGAAGAACCACTAGCCAAAAGATGAAAACAAATTGCTACTCCATCCAAAGAAAGTGCCACTTCAAAACAAGGAAAGACTATATCATCTAAAGGAAAAGAGGTGCATCAAGAGATTTCCTTCGAATCGGAGGATAGCATTAGTAAGATTTCTTTAGGATATTCTCCATTGAGTGCCATTGAGTTAGAAGGAATGCTTTCCCCACATAATGGAAATGAGGATGAGATGGTGGACATTGAAGATTCTCCTAAGGATGGACAAATCCCAACTCCTAATGAAGGTCCAAGAGAAGACATTGAAATCATACCAATTGGAAGCCAAAGAAGAGAATAACCTAATTTGGAGTTAGGCAAATGCGCACCGCAAGCATGGTTGTGGGATATGATACAAGGAAAGGAAAATGTGGAACCTGAACCAATTGAGAAGATTGAAGACATTGTGCAACACATTGAGGAAGAGAAAGAGAGTTAGCCAACAGGAAGGGTGGCCAAGGTGAATAGAGATGATTCAGGGACTCGTAAGGTCCAAATTGCCATTCCAAAGGTGAACAAGACAAGAGATAGCATTCAACCTCAGGACTATGAAATAATTGAACATAAAATGGGAAATACTACAAAGAAGATAGAATTCTAGGAAGCTTAAAGTGCTCTTCAGGCTATGTAGGATAGAGTGAACAAGGAAGTTGCAAAGAAGAAGAAATATAAGGAAGAAGTTAGGAGATATAGGGAACAAATGAAGCATGTCTTCAATCCAATTCAATAGAGAGATCCCACATTTGTACCACCTCTCACCCTTGGGAGGGAATCAATTAATAATGCAAAAAGTTCAAGGATATCACTTCAAGAAACTCGAGCTTGGGTGGAAGAAGTTTTGGAAGAGGGAATGGCCTTTCTTTCAAGATTCATGTTTCTTTCAAAATTCGTGTGGCAATTTCAGACACTCACAATACTTAGAGAAAGATTTCAAGCTTTTGGTAGGCTTTGGGAGGAGTTTTAGCCTATCAAGAACAAAAGCATATCTCGATTGCAAGCTATGATAGGATTTCCTGAGCAGTTATTAGAAAGAGGTAAGGTGATCAAAGCAGGAGAGATGAAGGATGTAACAGCGTGGTACTTTGCCTTAATTGATAGGCAAGATACTTTGGAAAGGATAAGAAATGATAGTGCTCATCTTGGTGTTTCCATACTGAATATGATTGAAGAGGCCATAGGGGCTGTTGTAAAATTAAGATCGTCCTATAGAGAATATATATGAGTGTTGTACTAAAATAGATTACCATTGTGATTGATCTTTTCACCAGCCATCGATATACATTTATATCCTTTGAATAGTCATGTCTTGAAGAGCCATGACCATACATGGCTTATGCTGCATACGGTCATGACCCTTCATAACCGATTGTTAATATTAACTTCATTGTAACATATACAATTATCAAATGATCTTAATATATATATTACCATATCCGATCGCAGCTATATCCTAACACTCCCTCTTAGCAAGAGAGGATTGATTGTCACAAGATGTAAGTGTTCTAGAAATCCCTGACTCAATTCAAAACTGGATTTAGAATAACACTTATTCACTCGATATCAGGGTTGCCGGTATGGTCCGGAATACAAGTTTAATGTACTTAACCCAATAGAAGAAATTTATCACAATCCCCAACTCAATTTGGAACTAGATTTAGTGATAAGTATCACAATCCCTGACTCAATTCGGAACTGGATTTAGTGATAAGTATAAGTGTCAAGATATTCGGTGCAATCCGAATCAAAACTTGAAGCACTAGTTATCATCATCTCCGACTTATTCGGAACTAGATTTTAGTGATAACTAAAAGATAACTTCATATCAAGATATCTGACACAAATCGGGACATTATTATAATGTACTCATCCTGATAGAAGAGTTATCGCAATCTCCGACCAATTCGAAACTATATTTAGCTATAACAATCAAGATATCCGACACATTCTGGGACAACTTAATGTAGTTTAATCTTGATTCATATGTTGTTATAATCCCCGACCAATTTGGAACTGGATTTAACAACTCCAAAATTTAGTGTTAGGAATATTGACTACAATACATAGTCATACCTAACACTAGGTTAAGCTATTGTCTAAGTCGTCACCTAGCAATAGTAACCCAACACATATGAAAGATCATCACCTTTCATAATATAACACAAAAAGAATGGGTCCATAACGTCACACATATGACATCCACCTTGACTCTTCTCAGAGGGTGGATCCACCATGGCTCATCCCAGAGAGTGGAAACCAAGACTTCCACTTTAGACTTGTCTATCAAAGACAAGAATCATTTAAGATACAAAATGATGGATCACAGAAGTTGAAACCTTCTTTTCAGCTAAGACTTTACTCCTCAACATACCAAGGTTATTTGAAAGTACACTATCTCCTTTCTAGCAAGGGGTTTGGTGAGAATATCAGCCGTTTGTTCTCCATTGAATTGTATTTGTTTGTACTATCTCATAGTCTTGGTGAATTCTGAGCTTACAAAGTATACACCATCTTGACATGGTACACTCCCTTTGAATTTGTATGACCAAGATCCTGGGGTGCCAACTTAATTTGATCTTCTAGCTTCTCCCTCTAACATATAGCCTTCTCACATGGTAATAATCATAATTCTCTGCTACAATTTCTCGATTACTAGAGAACCAACAAAAGATGGTCTACTCCCTCTGAATCAAGATCCTCGAATGTCTATTGATGCAGATCCTTTAGCTTCTCCCTCCGTCACGAAGGCATACCTTGTTTATAAACTCAACTCGGTGTCACTTCAGGATGTCACTTCATACCTTCTTTCCCAAGAGAACTGATGAAGGGTGCTCCCCTTAATACCACAAACACATAACAGAAATAGAGAAACAACAACAATAATATGCAAGAACAGAAAATTGACTTCTTATTATCTCCACAAATGTGGAATTACAAACTTTTAGAATTACAATATGCAAAGCCACATGGACATTCCCTTACAATATTTTGTAGGACAAAGCCTCGAATCAATACCCAAATCTACTACCCAGAACTATTCTGAACTGCCTAAGACAATAATACAGCCTTCCTTATATAGGCAATCATCCACCGCTTGGGAAGGTTCCAGAATTTTAGCCAATAAGGCCGACCAAACTTAGAATTATTTTATTTTACATTTTATTACATCATAGTCAGCTCAAGATAACCTTTGAAACCCGAACAGAAATTTTGAAGAAAATTATTTTTCGCCATTTCAGGTGGCCCAACTTTCGAAGACCATAAGTCATCACCAGTTGACCCGATCGGCTATTATAACCCCATTTCAGAAATGCCACGAAGCACTCTACAGGCTTGACCCGCGCAAGCGCCCGTCACCCAAATTCTCAACCTCATCCGGGGCCTCTAAAGCCTTCAAAACTGAGTTTGAAGTTTCTGTACCCTGCTGCCAATACCGAAAATTTTCAATATCTTCCAATATACACTTGATCTGGCAATGAAACTTTACGGGCAGGCTTATATGACCAAAATGAACCTCCAAGAAAGAAATCAGATCATTCTAAGCACATACAAAAATTACCAAAAATAGTAACTTTTCATAAATAGCAGCTCTGCACAAAATAGCCCTTATTGAATATAAAAAAAACAAAAATATTTTTGGGTGATGCAAGATTGCTCTTACACCCAGGATGCTCCTGCATCAGACACCCAGGGTAATTTGAGAAGTGACCCTGTCACGACTCAGGTGTGCAGAGGAAAACCAAGACGGTTAACCTCCTCCTTTGTTAGCCATGATGAATCTTCAACAGGTCGTCCTTTCCATTTGACCAAATATTCTTCATATGTCCTATTCCTTGTGCTTCTGCCAACACGACTGTCTAGTATGTCTTCAATCTCCTTGATATCTGAACTGGTTGCTGGAATATTCCACTGTGCTACTGCAACCTCATCTTTAACACCTCCTTCATGATACTCTGTCAAATCTGAAATGTTAAACACTAGTGAAATATTCAGCCCAGTAGGCAATTCTACCTCATATGCATTTCCCGAATCATGCTTCTGCAGTATCGTACATGGCCCAAACTTCTTCATTTTCAACTTGTTATATGTACCAACCGGAAATTGCTCCTTCCGCAAATAAACCATGACTTCATCTCCAACCTGAAATTCCTTATGCCTCCTTTTCACATCTGCCTTAGCCTTATACTGTGCATTCATCTTGCCAATATGCTTCATCACCTCCTCATGGATGTTCTTCAAATGTTCTGCAAAATCCTCAGCTTCAGCACTACTTATTTCTCCTTTATCTATCTTTCTCAATTCAGATGCATTTCTTGGACTACTTCCATATACAATCTCGAATGGTGATTTACCAGTGCTCCTATTGACAAAATTATTGTATGCAAATTCTGCCTGTGGTAAAATCAAATCCCATCCCGTTGGCTTATTTCCAACCAAACATTGCAGCAAATTTCCCAAACTCCTATTCACCACCTCTGTCTATCCATCAGTCTGTGGATGATGTGATGAACTGAACTTCAAATCTGTCTTCAACTTCTTCCACAATGTACGCCAGAACTTAGTGTCCCGATCTGAAACTATGGTCTTTGGCAAACCATGAAGTCTCACTACTTCTCTGAAAAATAATTCTGCTACATGAACAACATCATTAGTCATCTTGCAGGGAATGAAATGTGCCATCTTCGAAAATCTGTCAACCACCACAAAAATTGAATCATGTCCCCGCTGAGTCCTCGGTAAACCAAGAACAAAGTCCATGCTGATATCCTCCCAAGGCTTCTCTGGTATGGGTAATGGCTGATACAATCCTGTATTCTGCTTCACTCCTTTCGCCATCTGACATACTCTACAACTCTGTACAAACTTCTTCACATCTTGCTGCAACTATGGCCAATAATAATTCTCACTAACCAAACCAAAGGTTTTATCATGACCAAAATGTCCAGCCAATCCTCCACTATGCTTCTCCTTGATGAGATTCTCCCTCATAGAACTTCATGGAATGCAAAACTGACTCCCTCTGAATAGCATATCATCCTGGATGATGAAATCAAACCATTTCGTCCTGTCTAGAGTAACAGGTTCTGTACAAGCTTTCCAAGTTTCACCAAAATCAGGATCCTCTAGATACAAATTCTTGAGTTCCTTGAACCCAACCACTTCAATCTGCATTTCTGTCAGCAATAGTTGCCTTTTGCTAAGAGCATCTGCAACCCTATTAGACTTTCCACTCCTATGTTTCAAAACAAATGTATAACTCTGCAAAAACTCAACCCATTTCAAATGCCTCTGATTCAACTTTCCTTGACTATTCAAATATTGCAAAGCTTGATGATTAGTATACAAAACAAACTCCTTAGGAAGCAGATAATGTCTCCACTTCTTTAATGCCTGAACTATAGCATAAAATTCCTGATCATAAACAGAATACTTCCTCTTGGCATCATTTAACTTCTCACTGAAATATGCAACAGGTTTACCTTCTTGGCTCATAACAGCTCCTATTGCAGTACCACTAGCATCACAATCTACTTGAAACACCTTATTAAAATCTGGAAGTGCTAAAACAGGTTGTTCTGTAACTTTTTATTTCAATAATTGAAAACTCTTTTCTGCCCCATTAGTCCACTTAAACTCTTTTCTATCCCCTCTCATTGTTTCAGTCAAGGGTCCACAAATACTGCTAAAATTTTGGATAAACTTTCTGTAAAAGCTAGCCAAATCATGCAAAGATCTTACCTCAGTAGCACTCCTTGGAGTAGGCCATTCAAGGATAGCCTGTACCTTCTCTGGGTCCATTTTTAGACCTTCTGCTGAAACTAAAAATCCCAAATACACTAACTCTTTCTTCACAAAACTGTACTTCTTCAAATTAATCAACAATTTCTCTTCTCTCAGCTTCTCAAATACCATACGAATATGTATCATATGCTCCTCCAATGTCTTACTAAAGATCAAAATATCATGTAAGTAAACAATGACAAACTTACCCAGAAATTCTTTCAGAACCTCGTTCATGAGCCGCATGAAAGTGCTCGGTGCATTGGTTAGCCCAAAAGACATGACTAACCACTCATACATTTCTTCCTTTGTCTTGAAGGTAGTCTTCCATTCATCTCCTTCTCTGATCCGAATCTGATGATATCCACTTTTTAGATCTATCTTTGAAAAATACACAGCTCCACTCAAACAGTCCATAATATCATCCATTCGTGGCAATGGAAACCTGTACTTGATTGTGATCTTGTTTATTGCCCTAGAATTTGTACACATCCTCCATTCTTCATTCTTCTTTGGTGCTAATATCGCTGGTACAGCACAGGGACTCAGACTCTCATGGATCAATCCTTTCTGTAACAACTCATGTACTTGTCTGTTCAACTCCTCACTTTCTGCAGGTGTCATTCTGTGTGCTGCCTTGTTCGGCAATCTCGCTCTTGGGATCGAGTCGATCTGATGGCTCATCTTCCTGACTGGTGGTAATCCATCAGGCACGTTATCAGATACAATATCTTGAAACTCATTCAACAAATCTGCAACTTCTACAGGAACATCTTCTACTTCCTCTTTACCAGCTTTTGGAATTAAAGCAAAACATACAGGCTCATGCCTCATACCATCTAGAAAATTTCTTCCATCAACAAAAGTTATCCTTGTAGTACCACATACCTTTTCTTCAGTCTCCTTCAATGATTTTAGCTTATGTCGCACTCCATCCTTTGTCAGGGAATAGGTATTTGCACGACCATCATGTACAGCACATCTGTCAAACTGCCATGGTCTACCCAACAACATATGACATGCATCCATAGATATGATATCACACAATACCTCATCTTGGTATCCGCCGATCTTGAACTTTACCAGGCACTGTTCACTGACCATGACCTTGTGGTCATCCTGCACCCAGGCAATCCGATATGGATGTGGGTGTTTTTGTCTCTTGAGCTTCAACTTTGTCACCATCTCTTCTGACACCAAATTGTTAGTGCTTCCACTATCGATAATCACATCACAGCATTTACCCTCACACTTGCATCTAGTGCGAAACAGGCTCCTCCTTTGTTCAGGTTCATTCTCACCACTCAGCAAGACTCTTCTATTAATTAGCGTTTCCCCTCTTTTAGCATCTTCAGAATTTGATGATCTAGCATCTTCATCGACATGCGCAACTCTGGCCTGGCCTTCATTTCTCCTATCTGTTCTACCTTGGCGCTGAGGACATTCAAATGCCCTGTGACCTTCTTCTCCACAGTGAAAACATGTTCCACGGAAGCCACCTCTTCCAGATCCTTGTCCTCTTCCTCTTCCTCTTTGATCTCTATTATTCTGATCCTGGAAGCGATTGAAATTATTTCCTCGCTGATTCTGACTGCTACTGGCCTCATCCTTCTTTTTCGGATCTTCATTTCGGCCACCATATGACCGTCCACCAGATCGTCCACCGCGACCTCTTCCGTTTTGTCTGCTCTCAAACTTCTTGTTCAGCTTTTCCTCTACTTTTAGGGCAAACTGGTATGCCTCTTTAATACTATTCATTCGAACCAGATTCAGCTCCTCCTGAATGCTTGGCCTTAACCCATTAAGGTATCGGGCAACTTTCTCCTTATCAGCTTCTGCATGGCCTGTTCTGATGAGAAGTCGATAGAACTCCTCTGTATACTCCTGAACAGATCTTCCTGCTTGCTTCAAACTCTGCATTTTCTTCAGTAGGTCAAGCTCATAATCAACAGGAATGAACTGTCGCTTCAATTTATCCACCATCCGATCCCATCTCGTGATTTTCTCCTTTCCCCTTCTATTTCGCTCTAACTGAAGCTCTTGCCACCATATCTTCGCATGACCTTTCAGTCTGGCCTTCGCAAATTTGACCCTATCAGGATCCTCAACATCTTCATACTCAAAATATTCTTCAAATTCATTGATCCAGTCGATCAATTCCTCTGGGTTAAGATTTTCAGAAAATGTAGGAACCTCAATCTTAGGTCTTTTCCCAATCTTGAAAATCGTCCGAAAAAGTCTTTCTTCCTCCTGGTTCACAATTTCAACTTCTCCTTCTTGATATTCTTCTTCGGCTTCATCCTCGCTTTCGTCTTTGACATTAAGATTCATTCGTCTGCGAATCTCTTCTTGCAATGCTCGCACTTGTCTCTACAGCTCTCTAACCTCAGGTGTCACAGCACCAGGTCTTCCGCCACGATCTCTTTGTGGAGGCATTTTCACGATGCGCGCTGAAACCCTAACCACGGTCCTGGTGCAAACTGCCTCACAGTCGGCGATCTGTTTACACACTCAAAAAAACCTGCTCTGATACCACCTGATGAAGGGTGCTCCCCTTAATACCACAAACACATAACAAAAATAGAGAAACAACAACAATAATATGCAAGAACAGAAAATTGACTTCTTATTATCTCCACAAATGTGGAATTACAAACTTTTAGAATTACAATATGCAAAGCCACATGGGCATTCCCTTACAATATTCTGTAGGACAAAGCCTCGAATCAATACCCAGATCTACTACCCAGAACTATTCTGAACTGCCTAAGACAATAATACAGCCTTCCTTATATAGGCAATCATCCACTGCCTGGGAAGGTTCCAGAATTTTAGCTAATAAGGCCGACCAAACTTAGAATTATTTTATTTTACATTTTATTACATCATAGTCGGCTCAAGATAACCTTTGAAACCCGAACAAAAATTTTGAAGAAAATTATTTTTCGCCATTTCAGGTGGCCCAACTTCCGAAGACCATAAGTCATCACCAGTTGACCCGATCGGCTATTATAACCCCATTTCGAAAATGCCACGAAGCGCTCTACAGGCCTAACTAGTGCAAGCGCCTGTCACCCAAATTCTCGACCTCATCCGGGGCCTCTAAAGCCTTCAAAACTGAGTTCGAAGTTTCTGTACCCTGCTGCCAATACCGAAAATCTTCAATATCTTCCAATATACACTTGATCTAGCAATGAAACTTTACTGGCAGGCTTATATGACCAAAATGAACCTCCAAGAAATAAATCAGATCATTCTGAGCACATACGAAAATTACCAAAAATAGTAACTTTTCATAAATAGCAGCTCTGCACAAAATAACCCTTATTGAATATAAAAAAAATAGAAATATTTTTGGGTGATGCAAGATTGCTCTTACACCCAGGATGCTCCTGCATCAAGAACCAATACGAATAATTTGAATAGGCATAAGGTTACATCGGCTAGCATAAGATGCATTTTGATCTTTTCCAAGGCCACAACATTAACACTCCCTCTTGGACTTGAGGGAAGATAATAAAGACCTCTAGTATGATGTTTATCTCAATGACCTGTGGTCTCATGATATATGAAATGCCTTAATCAAGGATTCTATCCACGTGCATCTCATCAGCGATTCTATCCATGAGTTCCCACTACTATAATCTCAGAATTATTTTACCTTCAATAGTGAACTCCCTCTCAATCAATATGTCCAAGTTTACTAAATCATCTGTTTCTTGAGAAGCTCAATTTTGCCAACTTCTTGACCTTTCTGAAGATGTCAGAGATAGATTACGAATAGTGCATACAACTAAACTATCCCGAACATAAAAATGATAGAAGCATACAAAATTTATTATTTAATGAATTACAACCTGCAAATTCATATGGATTAATAAAACATGAGATACTTATCTTTTCAAATATTCTCAAGTATTTCCTTTTGTAAGGTGAGCCCATTAATATGATACTCGTACTCATTGTCCTTCATAACATATCGGTTTCATTCTAATTCTTATGTTAATTTTCTTCTTTACAAATCACATCTCATTATGATAACTACCGATTAGATGTATTATCGGTATCTGATAATATTAATCATTGGTTACTATCCCACTTGTACTTTCCCCTTTTTCGATTACTTTGTAAATTTGGGACAATTACCTTGAAATTCTCTCTACTTGGTATAATTCACATTATATGATCCCCTTATAATCAAAGTATGATAGTATTTTCAAGAACAATATATTTTTATATATTTAAGGGCCCGTTTGGTAGTGGGAATTAGGAAATGATGAATTTGATCAAATGCTGAAAATGGTCAAATCATGGATTTGATAATCCGATTTTTCATTTCTGGATTATGTCTTGACCGTTTGGTTCCACTTTTTGAAATTGGAATTGGAATTTGAGTATGATTTTTTTTTAATTGTTTTAATGTTTTGAAATTTAATAATTCATTTTTATTAATGGAATTGAATTTAAAATGTAATCGATTGTTTTAGGCAGCCAAAGTTGGTGGCAGGCAACCAAGTTACAATCACTACAACCAAAATTTGAAAAAAATTCAATTAAAAATTTAGAAAATAAATTCGAGAAAAAATTCAAAAAAAAAAAAATCATTTAAAAAAAAAAAATCATCAAAAAATTTGAATTTTTTTTGAAATTTTTTGAATAAACAACAAAGTTACAAACCACCTAGATAAATAAAAAAATAAATTAAATCCCCCCCACACAAATAAAAAATTAAAAAATAAAGTGTAGACATGAAAAATTTAAAAATTTGTTTTCCCTCCATTCAAATTCCAATTTCAAATGCCAATTCCACCTTTTCAGATGGAAGATGTTAATGCTCATTTTGAACCAAAATGAGCATTAACACATTCCTATTCCATTTTCATATTGCATTGCCAAACTGAGGATTCGACGAAATGGGCAATAACAAATGCCAATTCCAGGCAAATGCTGGAAATGGCCCGCTACCAAACAGGCCCTAATGGAATAGTTTGTTGATAATATTGCTCTCTCAAATTT
This sequence comes from Chamaecyparis obtusa, assembly GCA_027943335.1. NCBI lineage: Eukaryota > Viridiplantae > Streptophyta > Pinopsida > Cupressales > Cupressaceae > Chamaecyparis > Chamaecyparis obtusa. Next base: position 82,754 of record BSBK01009399.1, on the reverse strand, counting down.
GATGATTAAGAGAATCGGTTCCCTTGATGTTCCACATCTTCCTATAACCTTCTATAACCTCCAAACAAGGCTAGATATGCCAACGTTAGTGGTTATAGTGATTAGTCATCTTGATGATTCATTGATGACTAATCCTTACCCTTTCTAACTTTCCTTAGTGATTCTTTCACTCTGAATTTCCACTACTTCCAGCACTTATACTGTATATATCAATTTCTTAATGCTGGCTGCCTTAAAAAGGTATGATAACTGCTTTCTATTAAGTGACGTGGCATTGCTGATTATATGCAAACTGTTCTTTAATGAATAAGACAAAAATAACTTGTCTTTTATCCTTTCTTCTTAATCGTACCCTTTGCTTTGCAAATACTAATTGTTGCATTTCTTAACAAAGCACTATCTTTAGTCTGATCAACCATAGACTTGAAATTATTTTGATATTTTTAAATCACTGCTCTAACACATCGTTGGCAGAAGTCTTTAATTATGATCGCACTTCATTATTGATCACTTTATTTTAAATGGATTGGACTTTCTCTTTAGTCGCCATTTTTATTAAACTTCCCAATTTTTAGAGATATTAAGTCACTTTCTAATAATACAAATTGTACTAATTGTTTGACTATTTTTGCCTTGAGAAAGGCGCTGCCAGTGATACAAATTGCTGCTCTTCAAACCATACATCTTATCATTCTTTCACTGACTTTTTATCACTGTTCAACCATCTAAATAATTGCATTTCATTTGAACAAAAGAGAAAGAGAAACTATCTTCTTCTTGTACAGTCATTTGATAAATATGAACTCAAGTTGCCTCTGGAGACAAGTGTAACGTCCCGTGATATAGCAATATATGTATATAACAGTCTGTGTCTGATCTTATTCGCTGCCAGTACTGCCCACTGTACTGAATATCCAATCTTTGTTTTCTATTTCCCTGAAATAAGGTTTGATATATTGTGTTTGACCATACCAAAGTAGTCACCGTCAATTCTGCCCATAGGAAATGCTTAATATAGTAACTAGGTGTTTTGGTGTCTATCAGCGTATACATAGTTGTTCTTATCACTTCTCATCTGCCGACTTAGGTCATGTTTGTAATCCTGACTGCCAATTGTGATGTCCCTTATTAGTACTTAACTCTAAGTTGCCCTAGAATTCCCAAATAAGGTATGGAAAAACATAGGCATGTAAATTGCCAACTTTTTATCTTGATTTAGAGCCGCTGATTGCTGATTATATATGGTGAATTACAGTTTGTATTGAGATGGAATGCTAAATCTTATACTTTTCATTGAAGCCCTTGAAATCAACCTTAACCAACTCTATATTATCATTTGATTCCAATGGTGAGTCACGTCTCTTTCCATGGTCACTGCCCTTTGTCAGGGCTGCATCCCTTCCAACTGTCCTGTGCCTTTTCCATTGCTCATTAGTAATTAATTAATTCTTTATATCTCCAATCAGATGTGAAGTAATGGATCAGCTATGTAAAGGATATCCTTTGAAGTTTCTTTGCGATATTTGGAGGGTGTCTTTAGTTACCAATTGGATGCCTGTAGGTGTTCGATCATTGCATCGTTTGTTGATAATATATTGTTTTTGATAAATATAACTTTCTAGATATTCCTGACTTTTGCCCTGACGTATTCCTTTTATGCGTATCTGATTTGTTGTTTCGACTGGGACATATGTTGCCATCCGCTGCTTCCTTATCTGCAGGTTCATCACTATATGCTCTCAGTGTATGTTCCTTAATGGCATTGTTGATACCGTTAATAGTTATTAAGTTGTTCTAAGTGTATAATCTGGCACTGCAGTATCGAATCTACTTGGTATATCTTCCCGGAATCTCCTCCTTACTTCCGTCTGCTATACTGGTCGGTGACTTAAGAATGGGCAACAATGTCTAATCTGTGAGTTTGGACTATCGCAGTGAATGATTATGTCGCTAGGAATGATATCCTGGTTGTCGAACGCTATTCCCGTGATCTCTTTCCTTGTCTTCTTTTCCTTTTTGTCTCTCGCAATCAATAGATACTATGAAAAGGGTGCATAAATATCAAAGATATCGCTGCCAATTTATCACCGATTGCTTGTGAATATATTTTACTCTCTTCTAGGTTAGGCTCTGATACAATGTTGTAAAATTAAGATCGTCTTATAGAGAATATATATGAGTGCTGTACTGAAATAGATTACCATTGTGATTGATCTTTTCACCAGCCATCGATATGCATTTATATCCTTTGATTAGTCATGTCTTGAAGAGCCATGACCATACGTGGCTTATGCTACATAGGGTCATGACCCTTCATAACCAATTGTTAATATTAACTGCATTGTAGCATATACAATTATCAAATGATATATATATATATATATATATATATATATATATATATATTACCATATCCAATCATAGCTATATTTTAACAGGGGCAACAAAGGTCACCTTCCACTTCAAGGAGAAAATGGAAGAAAACGTGAACTGAGAAAATTTGAAGGAGAAGTTGAGGACTTACACTTTTGAGGAGAATGGTGTCATCAGAAGGGAGCATTTGAGGAGATTTTTATCTCTTGATCTTCTCATGGTCTTTGCCAAGGACAATGCAGCAGAGTGGGAGAAAACAATTGCTACAACTAAAACTGAGATGGACTTAGCAGATTGGAGAAGACATAATACACCCATGCCCCCAATGAGTGAGGTCAACATTATTTTGTCCAAGTTCATCAAGTTGGCAAAGAAACAAAGAGACAAAGGAAATCATATTTTGAATGATAATTTGATGTAAGTCTAAGTGGCAAAAAAACTTCTCATTGGATGTTAATTTAGATGCTTAATTCTGATTGGCTTACCATTTGGTTGGTTGTTACTATTTTGTAATTTTGTCATTGGTCCATTTTGAGGTGCTTGAATCTCATTGGCCGATGGGGTAGAAACCCTAAATAGGGTTTGTAGGATTCAATTTGGGCCATTGATTCTAATTTAATCTTGGTCATTCATTGTACTTGAGGTCCCTATATAAGGCTTGCTCCTCTCTTTGTAAAGGTTGTTCATTGTTCTAAAATTGATCTTATATAAATTTTGAACATAGGAATTGGAAACTTTGTTCCAAATTCAAGAGGAGAGATCCATTATCAAACAGAATAATATGGTGGAATAAGTTTAAAAGAAAAATCTAAAGTTCTTAATTATAACTACAAAATGTTGATCTTTTAGATGGTTGAGAGTATTCTCCTAGTTGGAATGTTGGGGGAGAGACAAATGATAATGGTTTATATTTCCTTTGTGTTGAATCTTTGTATAATTGAGTTGAATATTTGATAACAAGTTGAATATGAACCCTGGAAATACCTCTATATGCAAAAAGTACCTTAATAGTTTATTTTATTGAACATTAGTATTCTTGTTGACCAATCTGTGGAAGGAAATCTGATATTTGTCCTTTCTTTTCTATACAGGAAGATTGGCTGAAGTTAATAATAAGATTACATGTCACTATCCTTATACCAATATTGTGATTATCATCTAGAGTTTAACTTCCCATTGTAAAAAGATTCAAGTAAATGGTAACTAAATTTGGAGAATATGGGGAATAGGATCTGATGTAGTTTTATTTTCAGATGATATTAAATGAACTAGTATAAAGCAGTTGTGTCTTATAATTTTTTTGAACTTCCTCATAAATTTAAACACTAGGGGTAATTTGTAAGCCCTGATTTTTTTAACCTTGACAGGTTTAGGATGTAGAAAAGTACTCTGTAATGCCTATTGGTATTCACAAAATGATATAAATCATGGATCTCATTTTAATATTCAGTGCAACAACGATGCACTTCTGCCGGTATATCTCTTTGTTCCTTTGTAATAGATGTATTGCTAGTTTACTATTGGAATTGTGTACGTAGTTTGAAAACTAAAATATATTGTACTTTTTTTGCTTCACCAGTATTATTTAGTGGTAATTTCCTTTTTGGTTTGTACTTTGGAAACCTTGCCTAGGGACACATACATTGGTCCCATTCCTAGGTGTGTGCAAGTCGTATTAACATGGCTGGCATTATTGGCCATGGCTTTGATGGTGGCCTCTGGGCTGTATGCAGTCTCAGCATTGTGTGCGGATATGAACTTGTGTCTCCTCTATACACATGTAATCCACTAACTATCACACCACCCTTCTTAAGACTGGTTGTACTTTTCTTATTGGCAGTATATAATCATTTTGTTTTATATTGAGGTGAATATGCGATTTTTTGTATAATTTAATTATGAACAATATTATCTTTTAAAATAAGGCATAATGACCAAGAAGGCACTGGATAATTTCTTCTTAAAGGCTGAATATCTTCGTGCTTGTAATAAATACCTTGGAGAGTATTTGGCATTGATATAGTCTGAGAGATATACTAAGGATCATTATTTTAATTAGCAAACCTGGGCATATATCATTGTAGCTGTTAGGCCCAGAAATAAGGGGCTCTTAGCTCCAATGTAAACATAGTTCAAATCTATGAGCATGAGTAAGTAGGGGCATGAGGCGTGTTGGCCAACTAGCTTAATGAGGATTTGAACCTTGGAGGCTGCAATAATAACCCCATGGTTTAACCAACACACCATCAAATAGCACAAGGACAAAAACATTGGCCAAATAACAGGAGAAAACAACACAAATAATCCTTCAAATTTTGCAGAACACGAACAATTCCAACAATTTTATCAGATCTGCACAGAATAATGGAGCAAAAGGCAATTACACAAATCAGAACATATCTAAATATCATAAAAGCAGAGTTCCCAGACCCGCACAATCCTCATTCTTGCCCAGAGTTGATAGAAGAAGAGGAAGAGTTGAACCCGATAGAGAATGATGTTAGGGATTGCATAAATTCCTATTCAAGACTTGACCTGGAAGTTAGGTGTTAAATTCCATTTATACAATTCCATTGAATAGTTGACTCTGTTTCCCATGGAACTAGGCACTGATCCTTGGTTATTTTAATTTTCAGTAACCATTGAAATCAAAATCCAAGTTTCATTTCCTTTTTATTTGTAGAAGTAGTTAGATTAGGGCATTCACTCTCAGATATGCATTGATGACCTATAATCCATAATAGAGCCAATTCTGGATCAATTTATATATGTTTTGGTCAGATTCAATGAGAGTTATGTGCTTAATTGTAATATTTTTCCCAGACCTTTGAAAATCTTTAAGTATTACAATGTGCACCTGCCTAGGTCCTGCAGGGCTTGAAGAGAGAGAATCTACTCATTCTTTGAGTAGTTCTCATGAGTTGGTCTCTGATCTTAGGTATCTGTTGAGAGAAGAGGGAAAATTCATACGAATACCTGAGGAATCGGTTGGAAACATCAACAGACTGGTGACTCCGCTGGGGAACTTATGTTCCAGATGTGTTTTGAATTTGGATTTTCAAATTGATAGGTTTTCTATTAAATTTTTCTTATAGACTTGTTCAAATCTTAATCTCTAGCTAGTATTCTTATTTGGGTGATAATGGTTTTATATGTTGAACCATCTGTTGAGTAATATTATGAATCATTTGTGAGAAAACCAGAGTTTGAGAGATTACTCTGATGTCACAATATTTCCCATTAAAGGTGGCAACTTTGATAAACTCCATGCCAGTCCAAGTTGTAGATGAGTGGAGAAAAGTTGGTGTGCACATGCACATCAGTTGGCCCCAGAAAAGGAGAATGGCAGTATTCAGTTGAAAATTTTGAAGACAATATGTACGATAGAAGATCTTTGCATCAAGGGCATTCAAATCAACCTTTGGATGAAGGCAATCAGTGTTGGCAACCAACGAACAATAGAAGTATGCCTTCATCTTATTCTAATCATCTTTATTGTGTTTTAAATGCAAATGCCCTCAATGTTGAGCAATCTGCTGCTACTTCATTAATGTCTGGTCATGAAAGGTCATCCTCAAATGAACAGTCCCTGAAGTTGTATAAATACAATAGTGAAATTCCTAAGAAAACTGGTTATTATTATTATAATGAGGATGGAGATCAAGTTTATTATGATGAAGAGGAGGGTATTAAGATTACATCTCATACTGAACCACCTAAAGGGTCATTTAAAAATCAAAATAGACTAGACCTGGTAAAAGAATTTAATGCTAGATTAGAGCAAATAGCTAAAGAATTTCAAGCTACTTTGGAAGAAGAAACACACAGCAATTGAGAAAGAAAGCTAAAGCCAAAATGAAGAAGAAAAAGGAGAATCTCTTTGCTAGAATGTTTGTGAACTTTGATGTTGTATGTTTAGGGTCAGCAGTCCCTAAGACAAATGTTTCATCATCCCAAGACAAAGGAAAAGCAATCAAAACTGATGCTAATATATGCTCAACGTCAAGGATAAAAACCAGAGAACTCATAGATCAAGAATTGCAAGAAGAGATTCATGAGTTTGAAAAATATTACACTAGACAAGACTTGTTGACAAGGAAGGCTGAATTGCTTAAAAGGTTACAAGATTTGGATAGTTTGTCAAATAAAGCTGTCAAAACTTCTCACTCACAACCTAATTCTAAGCCAAATCAAAGTGGTGTTAGTATGCCTGCTGTTATTGACTTGTTGACTGATCATGAAAGTACACAACCTTCAACATCAACTCCTGTAAACTCTTATGTGTCAGCCCCTACCTTACCTGTTCCTGTAAATCTTCCAAATTTCTCATTTCCTTTGAATCAGTCAGTGCCCTAGACGAATAATCAAAATATCCCAGCTCAAGTTGATTACAATACTTCTGTTGCTATCAATGTTCCTAATATCTCAATGCCTCAAGTAACTCAACCAATTGTGGCTCAGCCAGTGAATCCCCAACAAAATCAGTTGTACCAACAATTGATGCAACAACAGTAGCAATATCAGAAAATGTGACAACAACTCCTAGATCTTCAAGTTCAACAATAGAATTTTCCAATCAACCCACAAAATCAGAATGCTGTTGTAGCTCCACAATCACTGGTTCTGCAACCTAATGTAGCTATTAGCTAATCTACCACAAAATGTCCCAAGCCCAAATGCTTGAGTTTATCCAAACCAAAGGGTAAACCAATTTGCAAGACCTCCTATCCATATAGACAGATATAGACAATTGGATTTCATTGGCATTCAAGGATGTCCTAATCTAGTGGATAATGGCATTAGAACTGAATTACCTAAGTTCTCAGGAAGTAATGGACTTTCTGGTGAAGATCACATTAAACCGTTCTTGAATGTCATGGATAACTTTGAAGTAGGACACGAGGATTTTCTGATGAAACTGTTTATGCAGTCATTAGTAGATGATGCAAGAGATTGTTATAGGAGTCTTTCATCAGTAGTTGGAATGACTTTCAGAGGGTTTTCGAAGAACAATATGGTGATCTTACTGACCCAAGATTCAAGTTAGGGGAGATGAACACTATTCAAAAGGGACAGAATGGATTGATTACTGATTTTAACACAAGGTTTGTTAAAATTTGAACAAAATACCACAACATTTGAGACCTAATGATTCAATGTGTCTAATCTTCTATATGAAAGCATATGACCTGTAGTTGGATATGAATTGAGATCTAGAGAACCTTCTACCCTTAGAGATGCCTTCAATGAAACACTTAGCATTGAAAATAATGGGAAGGTCGCTGGGTAGATAGGAAAGAGGGAAGATGTGAAAATACTACAAAACCCAAAGGGACTTAAGAACAAACAGCCAAAAGAATAAGATAAGCTTGATAAGCTTATGAGTGCAGTAAAGGATCTAAGTTACCAAGTGGCTAAGAATGAGAAAGGTATACTTTATGATAGGAAAGGGTTTCAAAAACATGATAGGCTTATGAGGTTGCATGACATGCCTTATCATACCAATTGGAAGGATGGAAAACTAGTACAAGAGACCCAAAAGGGTTCATCCAGTAAAGACCCCCCAGATCCTCTAAAGAGGCCAAGTGCAAATGTGGTTGTAGATACTCCTTGGTGTATGGCATGTCAATTGCCACATTCTCCTTGGCAATGTGTTGTTTCTCAGTGTATTCAAGAGTCTGAGGGATCATTTGTAGAGCATGATAAGAATGAGGTAGAGGATCAAACAATAAATATGTTTTCCGTTGGATCATTTGAACTTGCAGATTATGATTCTTTTGAGGATGTTGGAAATGAATATAATGTTGAGAATCAGAGAAGTATAAGACAGTTGCAGCAACAAGTGTTTTCAGACTCTGAAAGTGATGAAGATGCAAGAATAAATGTTGTTAATTCTAATAGTGAAGACATCAGGTTGAGAAGACCCAGTGAAGAAGAGATGAGATCTCTTACAATAGCAACAATTACTCAAGCAAGGAGTAATTATAATTTAAGAAATAGGGTGGTTAATTCAGATGAGGGTAAGCCTGGTAATTGGTTTATAAAAGAGCAAATAACTGCCCCAAAGACTCCTGAAGTAGTTAGTACAAAAGAAGTTAAAAGTAAGGCATCAAAAACATAGACAGTGCAGTTCAATGTGTCAAATAAGGAGACAAAGGTTGACAGTGGGGAAATGGAATGAAATGGAATGAAATGTGAATAGTACTCTTAAAACTTCTTCCCCCAGTGAGAAGAAAAATCATGCTAAGTTGGAAATGAACAAGACAAGTTCCCAAACTGTTTCAAATATCCCTATGTTTGACATGATTCAGACCTTATCACAGATGAAATTTTTTATTCCTTTGTTGGAAATTATGAAAATAGAAGACCAACAAAGTGCATTTATTTCTCTGTTCTCAAATGTGTTGAAACACTAATAGGTGGTCAAAAGGATGCTGCAAGTGTTGTCAAAATAGAAGAGATAAAAACTTCTGAAGTGTATGTACTATGTAGGCAATACAGTAAGATTCCTTCTCAGGTAGATCCATTCTATGTCACATTATTAGTGGACAACAAGATGATAAGGAACTGCGTGATAGATTCTAGAGCTGCAGCAAATGTAATGCAGCATGATAAGGAATTGGGCATGTGGGTGGATACATCATATGGAAAATGTTATGCCATGGATAATAAAGAAGTACCAGTTATTGGAACAATGAGAGATGAGGTGAAAATTGCTACCTTCCTAGAGGTTGTATGCAAAATGGACATCATTGTTGTAGATATCCCACCACAGTATGGGATGTTGTTGTCAAGACAATAGGTTGCTGCAATTGGAGGTAATGTGTAGCTGGATATTTCATATGCTACAATTCCAAAAAGTAAAGAAGTCAAATTGCTGAGAGAACCAAGAGCTCCTATGGTTGCAGAGAGGGTTGATCCAAATGAGGTGACATGTTTATGTGAAATAGATATGGGGAGTTTCAGAGTTGAACAAGTGGAACCATTATTAAAAAGTATGGGCCCAATTGTTAATGAGATCCAAAAAGAGAAAAATGGGATGTGGCAAATGTTCTTTGATGGTGCATGCTCTAAAGAAGGGTCAAGTGTTGGGATTTCGTTGATTTCAATTTTCACCTTCTGGTAGAACCTTCAAATATTCATTTTTGTTGAGTTTTGAGTGTACAAAAACAATATTGTTGAGTATGAATCCTTCCTTTTAGGTTTGGAGGTTCTAGTGAAAGATGGAATTTGAGTGCTAAAAGTTTTTGGGGATTCTGAATTAGTAGTTTCACAGATAAGGTCAAAGTATGCTTCAAAGAATAAGAGATTGAAACAATACAAGCATGCAGTTTGGGATTTTTTAGAAGTATGTGATGCTGTTTCTATTGAATGGCTAGATAGATCCAAGAACATAATGGAAGACTTTTTAGCAAATGTTGCTTTGAAAAGTGGTGATGCAACTTTGGTTGGAATATCAAGGGTAGAGATAAAATCCAGATCTTATGTATCAAATAACATTTATGATTGGCAGGTGTTTGATGATGATGATATCCTCAAATTTATTCAATGCATGGATCAATATGAATCACAAGAAATTGACTTAAATGCATTTTTGCAAGTGGTGGATGGTAAGGAAACAGTTTTTGGGAATGATATAGTATAGTTGAAGACAAACAAGATTCCCAAAGGGCTGGTTGCATTGGAGAGAGTATTTGATGGTGGTGATAGTCATGTTAACAAGACAACTTCAATGCAAAGGGAAGACTTGGAGGAGGTAAATTTGGGGACCGAGACATCTCCTAAAATGGTTTACATTGGATAGAAAATGAGTCCTAATGTTAGAACAATGCTCATAGAATTGTTAAGAAAGTACAAACATGTTTTTGCTTTTCCTACAATGACCTAAAGGCTTATAGAGAGGATCTTTTCCAACATGAGGTCCCATTGAAACCAAATGCCAAGCTTTTCAGATTGAAGCAAAGACCCATTAACCCTACATTGGCTCCTAAAATGCAACAGGAGTTAATGAAGCTTAGAGATTGAGGGATAATCAAGCTGATTAGGCGTTCATTGTGGGTTTCAAACTTAATGCTAGTAAGGAAGAAAAATAGAGATATCAGGTTATATGCTTGTTTTAGAAATTTGAATGTATCTTCATTAAAGGATGATTACCCACTCCCAAACATGGATGCAATACTTTAGTGAGTTATTGGGTGTTAATTATTGTCTATGATGTTGATTCTTCATAAATGACTAATCTATTTTTTTTAGATTAAAATAAAACTGATTTTTCTAAAGTATAAAATATAAATTCCAACGGATGGATGGGTTCTTAGGATATAATCAAGTAAAGGTTAAGGAGTTAGAACTGTACAAGACAACATTTACCACTCTTTGGAGAACATATGTATATGCGAGAATGCCATTTGGACTTTGCTAGAGCAATATTCTAGAGAGCTATGGATGTTGCATTTGCAGATTTCATTAACATTATTATGGTAATATATCAAGATGATTTAACTGTGTATTCCAAGAAAGCAGAGGATCACCATTGCTCACATCTAGAGAAGGCTTTTACTAAGGCCTTGGAAAATGTTATATATAATAAATCTCTAAACCCAAAGAAATGTCATTTTGTAGTGACTAAAGGAAAGTTATTGGGCCATATTGTTTCCAAGGAAGGGGTGAGGATTGACCCTAATAGGGTGACTGCTATTGACAAAGTTCCAACTCCCAAGACAATTAAAGACATCAAGTCATTTTTTCGCCAATTAAACTTTGTAAGAAGTTTTATTTCAATTTTTTCTGAAATAGTTAGGTCTATTGCAAAAATGCTGAAAAAGGGGGCTAGGATTGACTGCACTGATGAAGCAATTGATGCTTTTGTAAGTATGAGACAATCAATTAAAGAAGCCCCAGTATTGAAATCCCCTAATTTTTAGTAAACCACTCCAAATTTTTTCATTTGCTTCATTTCATACAATTGCAGCAGTGATGCTTCAAAAGAATGAAGAAGGCTTTGAGAAACCTATCTCTTTCTTTAGTAAATTTCTCCAAGCAGCTGAGTTGAAATATGACATAGCAGAAAAACAAGCTTATGCACTCGTTAAAGAAGTAAAAACTTTCATACCATATTTGGTAGGTGCAAAGGTCATTGCTTATGTACCTAATGCTACAACAAAAGACATATTAGTTTAGCTTGAAGTAATTGGCAGAAGATGTAGGTGGATCAACAAGATAAAAGAATTCAGCATTGAGATCTAGATTACAAAACTGGTCCGAGGCTAGGACTTGGCAAGGCTGATGGCTGAAACAAGTTTAGAACTGCTCAAATAAACAATGTGCAAACAGATGATAAAATGGTAATGAGTATTGAAAGGGAACCTTGGTATACTAATATTGTCTATTTTTTGAAGCATATGAGATGCCCTGAAGACATGACTGATAACCAAAGGAGGTTTGTTTGAGAACCCTTCATGATTAGCCAAATTGCTCTTGATATCTACTTGCCAGTGGTGAGACTATTCCTAAATGAACTTGCTTCAATACAAATTGATGGGCACACACTTTTATTGAGAGGCTTGAGGGGGGAGAGGGCTGGTTTGGGGGCGAATCAGTATAAGGCAATCTTTATTTAGAACCTAATGACCACAACAGCAACAAACACACAAGATTCACACAATTAAGAACACAAGATTTATGTTGAAACCCTTTTGGCAAAAACCGTGACAAATGACTACATGGATATATTGTCCAAAACAAACACACAAGATTCACACAATTAAGAACACAAGATTTATTCTGAAACCCTTTTTGCAAAAACCATGATAAAGGACTACTTGGATATGTTGTCCAAATCTAGCAACAACAAAATAAATGATCCTACAATATTTGCAAGCATCAACCTACTAGAGAGTAATCCCCGCAACTGATACTAACCTAGCAAGAGACACCAATCTTGTCTTAGGAGGCATCAACCTCTTTTGCAAAATTTTACCTTTTGGCTGTTTCTTCAATGGATGATGAACATGTTATTTTTGGAGTTTCACACTTCAGAAAATCTGCTCAGTATTAAATCAGCTCGGCATTAAATTTTATGTACTTTATATTTGAATGAATAAACATTTTGTCACACACCTCTGCTTGCTTCAAGTATGCTCAGACTTAGATCTATTTTTCTTTTCTTTTCTCTCACATGATAGAATATATTCACACTTAGTCACACTTTCAGAAATGCTTGTCCTATATATATTACTCTGGACACCAAATTTCAATGCAATAAACACATACGTTGGATGCCCTTTTCAAAAATATTACAATTAACATGTAGGCTAAACACATTATTCTCTTTTCACCTTAGAAAAATTCTGACTTAGACCAAACTAGGTTGGCCAATGGGGGGGTGAGGGTTGCCTCTACCACATGCAAAAAACAAGTCATTTCTTCAACCATCGACCTCCAAAGACATAGAGCATTTGAAAATTTAGAGGAATTATCCTCTTGGTATATTTGGGATCGAGGTTTGTCCTTACCTTATCCTAGATGAACTCAAACATGCTAAAGCAAACAACCGATTAGTCGAGCCTATGCCTTAGCAAAATCTTTAAGAAAAAGACAACATTGGGGGTCAGATCTCCCTCTTCCCACTTACCAAAAAATGCATTCAACACAACATCAAGCACAAAGTTTGAACCGTAGATGAAAAAATCAAACTTGTTGGTGAGAAGTTTTCTCGTGAGAAGTTTTTGCTCGCGAGTATCTCTAACTTTTACTCATTGAGTTTTTGTGAAAAACTCACCTAGAACTTGGCGAGTCCAAGCCATTTTCTTGGCAACGGCTATATAATAGACTTTTGATGTCAAACAAAAAGTTTTATTTGCTTTTTATCATTTCTTATTTGTTGTTCAATCCACAAAACACCCTTCTAAGGTATTGCAAGGTCATTTCCAAGGATTTAAGTCACTTCAAAGAAGATTTCCAAGGGAGAAAAAAGCTTCAATAATGAAGAATCCAAAGGCCGCAGGACCATGCAAGGGGCATTGCCCCTTGATCCCCACTTTTGAATTTAAAAACAAAGAAGAAATTGATGGGGATATCACATCGAATTAAGTTGATGTTTTTATACCCACTTTACTGAGCTCCCCCTGTCCTTGACATCTCCCCTTCCCACTGTCCTTGACGGGGGGTGGAACATTGTTTTATCTCCTTTTTGTTGCGTCTAGGTTTGTAGAAACTCAATAATGACATTTCCTAAGTACTCAAAATTGCTTTAGATTCTAATGAACAAGATTTAACACCATTTTTTCTATGATGGAGGTTGAGCCACAACTAGTTGTGCCGAGTGAGGAGGCACAACCATAGTAGACTCCTAGGACTAGACCCTCTACCCCTCCCTTAGTTTTACTAGCGCTGGGAAGAGTAAGATGTAAGTTGTTTTGATGTTGTATTTACTTATAGTTTTACAAAGATAATCTACTATTTTAATTTTGCTTCAGACTATCAAGCTACTTGCCATCAATATTCTACATGAAGATGCCATTTTGTACCCAATTTACATTTAAATATATCTAGACTCAGCTTGTTTCTTTTGTTTACTCATTTACTGACTCATTAGATGCATCTCCTCATTGAAGTTTGCAAAAAAATGCATTTCTAATTATATTTAATCAATTTTTTAAGTTGTCGAGTTTTTTGATGAGTTTTCTCTGAGTTCTTGTCTAGTTTTTTGCTGAGTTTTCTTTGAGTTCTTTCCGAGTTTTTTTCTTGGGTGTTGGCGAGAAGTTGTTGAGTCCGAGTATTTCAGCTATGGTCTAAACAACTATGAACACAATGCTATTGGGATTCGTCATCTTGGGGTTCACCATACCATGTCCCATCAATCTTTAAACAGGCTAAGGCAGATATCTTGCTCAACAAAACTTTTGCTTAACCACCTATTTGCTCCACCTCAAGAGAAAATGAAAGATTCCCAATCCCGGTGACCTTGGAAATTACTGTTTGTTTCAAAATCTGAATCTTTGACCAGCGTTTGTTACCACCGAATGATCTTAGCTGAATTCTGATTTCTTTTTCTTTTTCCTTGTTTTTCAGTATTTTTTTTGGGTTTTTTGGAAATAAAATAATTGCATAACAAATAGGAAATAAACAGTACTTAAGAAATATAAACACATGCTGCAGATTTTATCATTATTGAAATCTGAAATAGTACATACTTGAACCAACCAGCAATCTGATATATTAAGTTCAAAAGGAGATCACAGCAAACATACAATTTTGTCTTTAAACAAGAATCAATGCCAACTGTAGGAAAATGCTTTGAGGGTGATCCAACTCTAGAGAAATCGCTGCAATGAACCGTCCAATGCCAAAAATGGAAGCTATGGTGTCCAATAGTGAAGAAAGACCTCCTCCAAACCCCACGTGAGCTATTGCAATGAAATGCCTGATGCAAATAGGCTAGCCGCCCAGCTGCAAATACCTTACTCCACTCAAATAGAAATGCCAAGACAAATCGATCACTTCCTTTGTCAATCTGAATGTAATGAAGTACAACTCCAATCACCAAAGACTTGCTAAGGTTTGCGTCCCAACAGTCCAGACTTGAGGGTTTCGTCCCAAGCCACAAAATTGCCCTTCCAGAGAAATTTCACAATTCATAAGTTTCAAATGCCAAAAGATAATGAACAATTAGGTCTTCATCTCCTTATAACTCCTCCCAAGTGCAAATCGAACCCTAAATGAGAATTACACTTTGCACTTTATAATAAAATAACATTTTTCAAATAAAAGCATCCAGGCTATAGGAAAAACATTACTTTATTAAAATGTCATAACTCAAGGCACCAAAAAGTCTCCGGGTAGTGAAAATAGTTTATAATAATTCAAGACCTTTCCAATGAGCTATAACACAAGGGCACACCTAACCAAATGAAGCCATATTCCCCTTATTACTCCGAAATGGCTATATAAATAGCCTTATTATAAATT
This sequence comes from Chamaecyparis obtusa, assembly GCA_027943335.1. Taxonomy (NCBI): domain Eukaryota; kingdom Viridiplantae; phylum Streptophyta; class Pinopsida; order Cupressales; family Cupressaceae; genus Chamaecyparis; species Chamaecyparis obtusa. The sequence goes on along the minus strand of BSBK01009399.1, from coordinate 67,412 downwards.
ATTTAATTGCTAACTTAGGAAATATTTAAATATATTAAAATATTTCCCTTTTTGCCTCTGATAGCCCAAACCAACCAAATAAACATGAGTCTGACCATGTCACCTATCTGTGACTGATGTCGAACGAGATGGGTCAACTGGCAGTCCCATTCCAAAAATCTAGGGATGCTCCTAGAAGTTAGGAAACCAATCCTGTCGCATTGAAACTGACACCAACTGAAGGGTCATGAATAACCTCACGACTGGCAACTGTCACAACCTCCTAAAATTTAGGGATATCCCCTAAAATCTAGGAACTGCTGCAAATTGGCTTCAAACTGCTTGTAAAGCCAAAATCCAGTCACTATATGCACTTAATGAGTCCCTATCCATCTTTGCTAGCCTACAAGACTCCAATGATAGGCCATCTCCTCCGTCTCTGATGTCCACTCTAGAAAGGGGACAAGACAATCCTCCCTTCCCGGAGATTGCTTGTCCAGAAGCAATGCAACACTATATCAAGTGCCATCACAAAACCACTGCCTGGATCCCACGAAAAACTATGAGCCATGCCCCTCGCGCAAAGTGCAAGCTCCTGTAGCATCCCCTGAAAAACAAACAGGATGACTCTGTAAAAAGATCCATAACAACCACTCACCCACACTGCCGTACTAAATCTGTCTCTACTCGGATCCCAAGTGAAATAGATCTCAGGACCATCAAAAACCAAGATGTATGGGTGACTCAAATCACAAACACCTTGAACTCCCCCTGCACACCTGACTGACCTGTACTGAGTGAGTAGACCATCTACACAATAGTGATGAATACCCCTGAACAAAGTTGTACTAGGACCCAGATATCCACACACTATATAATCTCTGCAGTCACCATAATTTTGTAAGTCACCTGCTACTGACTTGCAGCCAAAACTCCCATCAACTGTTGATGGCGAGAACCCATCCCATAATGGATGATAAGGGCTAGGAGCCAACCCATGTCTATGTGACATCAAATCATCAACATGTGGGTCAAAGGAAAAATAATGAGCACTCCTCACTATGTAACGATGATAAACTACTCCAATCTCTGTTAGAGGCTCATCATCCACCAGTCACAAACCCAAAGATGGCTCCAATCTCGAACTCTGCACAACTGGTGACCCTCTCAGAAAACCCAACCTTGAGATCTCTGTGAGTGAGTATCGTAGTCAAGGTACCTACAATCTCTCTCACCAAACGCCGAATCGCACCAATAACCCAGATGAGAACACCCTCAGAAGCTTGGTAAGATTCCTCCCGAAATTTTGAACTTTCAAGAAGGTGATCCAGGAATGACTCTATGCAGTAGAATTTATAGGTGGTAGCATCCATCTGCCCCCCTTAGATCCATAACTAGTCATCGTGTAACTGTGACGTAGCCAACTGCCTATCATCACCAGCTATGCGATCACTAGCAACCAACTCAGGTGATACCATGTCTCGTCTCTGAACAATCAAAGGAGTAGTGTCATGAATTGAAACACTGATCACTGACAGGTCAACTACACTACCCACAATGTCTTGTACTATATCACTTGACGCAATGCTACCAATTGGAGTATCCATCCCAACCGAAATATCCACCCCAATGTCAGGCACACTACAACCCTCTACTGAAGTGCCTAACTCAACTGCACATGTATCCATTGGAAGTGAACCTGTACCTCCAACACTAGAATCAAGGGTGGATGTATCCCTAACTCCATCACATCCAACAACCCCTACTGTGGATATCACCAAATCACCAGACACCACAATATGTAACTGCACTGGATCTAGTGCTAGTGTAGACTGAAGTTGCACCAATTCCACAGTCACCTCTGCTAATTGAACCTGTGACTCCTGGAGGGCCAATTGAGTGCTCTCTAAAACCTCAGAAGTTGTCGTGAGCTCCCGAGTAAGCTCACTCACCTCATCCTCTCTATCCAAGAGTGCCTCATATGCTGTACTTCCCCACTCTACTAGGTGATCTCAGTCGACTACCAACCGAAAATAATCCTGTCTTAAAATTCTGACAGCCTCTCGGAAGGCATGAATCTCTGTCAGGGTTAGGTAACAACTACCATGGTCATCATCCATAGGAGCACCCCATCCATGAACAACTAGCAGCTGTTGAGCAGCATCAAAATGCTCGAATGCGGTACCAATATCATACTTGTTGACTCTCAACTGACTAGACACATGATGACTCTAAATAATAGTCCTCCTATGCATCACCCCTGGCACATTGTCTGTACTGTGAATAGAAGTGGTACCCAACATACTCCTCTTAGAAACACTATCCCCCAGTGTGCTATTATCTAAGCTCTGAGAACTAATAACTGAACTCACATCCTCAAACGGAGTACTAGCAACTGACACATCTCCATCAAACTCGCCTGTACCCGAGGAAGCTGCTACAAAATCTACCTCCTCAACACTCTCAGCTGCCTCGTCCTCTGTAACCTCTAAATAATCTAGATCCTAGGACCGATCTGCACTCTCCAACAACTCGGAGTCCTCTCCCAAGGTCTGATATAGATATGACTCACCACTAATGGGGTCATCCTCATGGGTCACATAAGAAGTACCAGTAGCAACCCAAGATGCTAACAAGGGCTCTACCTCCTCTGGTGACCTGAACTGAACCTCATCCGACTCCCTACTAACAAATGAATCCGAGTCATGCTGGCATGAGTCCGTGTCTACTATCTCAAACTCAACATTGGTATCATCACATGCGGACTCCATGCTCAAATCCTCAACACAAGAGAATACTGGCATCTCTTGCAGTAACCCCATCTTGGGACTACCGCTATCCAGATCTGTACTATCTAACTCCATCTCCTCAAGGCAGTCCTCAAAAGTGGTATCCTCCTCCTTTGGCGATCCAGAGTCCACCATCGTATCATCCAACACTACAACACTCCCACTATCAGCAACTCCCTCAACATCGACCATAGAACTATCCTCCCGACAAACTGAACTGGAGTCACTGGCTATCTCTATAATACAATCCGGTATAGCACGAACATCAACTGCAGGTGTCAACTCCTACTGTATCACCAGACCATCAATTGAGTCTTGAGTCTCCATGCATCTGCCGACTGATGTAACTGTCATGTGCTCATCCACTGAGATAGGTAATGACCCTACAATAAAAGTGTGGGGTAACTCAACTGGAGGGGCACTGATCTCTAGAACTGATGTGCTAGGCCCATGTGCAGCTGTGAAATCATTTCGAAGGTCTCTCTTGACCTCCCTCACCGTGTCAACCTGTCTTGTTTCCTGTGTCCTGCGAGAAGAAGATCTTCTCAAGAGTGAAACCATGTATCTAGCCACCTTGTCAATGGTAGCCGGGTCTGATAACTGTTTACTAAACCTGTTCTGAATATCCCGACTACGATCCAATTGTCTAACCAAGGCATCAGTTTGCCTTTTAAATTTAGACAAACTATCTGATGGTTTCTTCTATCTACTGCTGTATGGTTTCACCTGTCTACTGCTATAAGTTCCCTTGCACCTATCCATTCAATTTCAATAGAGTGTTGATCACTCACACAATTTTTTTACAAATTTCCACAGGTTGGCAAGAAGAAGGCTCTGATACCACTGAAAGATCCCCAATCCCAGTGACCTTGGAAATTACTGTTTGTTTCAAAATCTGAATCTTTGACCAGCGTTTGTTACCACTAGATGATCTTAGCTGAATTCTGATTTCTTTTTCTTTTTCCTTGTTTTTCAGTATTTTTTTTGGGTTTTTTGGAAATAAAATAATTGCATAACAAATAGGAAATAAACAGTACTTAAGAAATGTAAACACATGCTGCAGATTTTATCATTATTGAAATCTGAAATTGTACATACCCGAACCAACCAGCAATCTGATATATTAACTTCAAAAGGAGATCACACCAAACATACAATTTTGTCTTTAAACAAGAATCAATGCTAACTGTAGGGAAATGCTGTGAGGGTGATCCAACTCTAGAGAAATCGTTGCAATGAACCATCCAATGCCAAAATGGAAGCTATGGTGTCCAATAGTGAAGAAAGACCTCCTCCAAACCCCACGTGAGCTGCTGCAATGAAATGCCTGATGCAAACAGGCTGGCCGCCCAGCTGCAAATACTTTACTCCACTCAAATAGAAATGCCAAGACAAATCGATCACTTCCTGTGTCAATCTGAATGCAATGAAATACAGCTCCAATCACCAAAGACTTGTTGAGGTTTGCGTCCCAATAGTCTAGACTTGAGGGTTTCATCCCAAGCCACAAAATCGCCCTTCCAGAGCAATTTCACAATTCATAAGTTTCGAATGCCAAAAGATAATGAACAATTAGGTCTTCATCTCCTTATAACTCCTCCCAAGTGCAAATCGAACCCTAAATGAGAATTACACTTTGCACTTTATAATAAAATAATATTTTCCAAATAAAAGCATCCAGGTTATAGGAAAAACATTACTTTATTAAAATGTCATAACTCAAGGCACCAAAAAGTCTCTGGGTAGTGAAAATAGTTTATAATAATTCAAGACCTTTCCAACGAGCTATAACACAAGGGCACACCTAACCAAATGAAGCCATATTCCCCTTATTACTCTGAAATGGCTATATAAATAGCCTTGTTATAAATTATTTAATCACTAACTTAGGAAATATTTAAATATGTTAAAATATTTCCCTTTTTGCCTCTGATAGCCCAAACCAACCAAATAAACATGAGTTTGACCATGCCACCTATCTGTGACTGATGTCGAACGAGATGGGTCAACTGGTAGTCTCATTCCTAAAATCTAGGGATGCTCCTAGAAGTTAGGAAACCAATCCTATCACACTGAAACTGACACCAACTGAAGGGTCATGAATAACCTCACGACTGGCAACTGTCACAACCTCCTAAAATTTAGGGATATCCCCTAAAATCTTGGAACTGCTCCAAACTGGCTCCAAACTGCTTGTAAAGCCAAAATCTGGCCATTGTATGCACTTAATGAGTCCCTATCCATCTTTGCTAGCCTACGAGACTCCAATGATAGGCCAACTCCTCCGTCTTTGATGTCCACTCTAGAAAGGGGACATGACAGAAAAAATGTCTATTTGCACACCAAATGAGACATAAAATCCAACATAAGTCATTTTAAAATCACTTTTTAGGGTTGCAATTGTATTAATTAAATTTACGAAAAAGAAAGTGTTTGGCATCACTTTTCCGCCCAAGTCCATGCGTAGTCTGCCAATATTCGGCCTAGTCCAGCCCAAGTTCGAACTAGGTCCAGCTGGATAGAATCAGGCGTTGTGGCCACGGACCCTGTCTGGACCCACATACAGACCAACTCCAGACTCAGACTTGGTTCAAACCAGACTAGCACTAGGGTCCTAGACAAGCAAACTAGACTTCTTAGCTGCCAAAGCACTTTGACATCCCATCTATGGTTCTGATTTTAGCCTTGACCTCCTCATAAAGTCTATGTACTGTAGCTTGAAGCTCATTAGATTTGTCTTATTAACTTTTCCCTTTTGTGCCCTTGACTCCTTTGATTTGTAGATACAACCTAAAAGGAAATCCACCATTGTTTGATTTAGTTTTTTTCCGAGCTTTGCGTTTTTCTGTTATCCTTCATTCCATACCTCCTTCTTTGTCTCTTGCAATTTGTTTATTCTTCTCCTAAAGTCCCATGGCTCTCATACTTCACTAATGCCAAGCATCAAACATAGCATATCTTTCTTTAAACAAATTGCTGCCTTATAAAGTCCAATTAATGCTACAGATTATCCTATCTTTTCAGGTCTCCTTGCAACCTATAAACAAGGAAGAAATGCACTAAATCTGCAATAACTGACAATTTTATTCTTATCTTTCTTTGTCTTTTGTGTAATTTGTCTATATGTGCACCAAGCTATTTGTTTCCTTTTTATTTGACTTGTCTTTTTTGAAGACTCCCCTAGCATTATCAGATTTCCACAGTCCATTAAAATTCATTTGAGTAGCTTCTGGTTTTTGATTGTGTAAAAAAATTTTAAGCATTAACGTTTTGGATCACACTCCGTGAGCCATCATCAAGATGTAAGAGAATGCAAGAGATGCAAACAATGCAAGATTAGCAAATAATCACCCTGCAAGAAATAATCTCTTAGGCACTAGGAAGCAAATATAGGAAAATCATGACCCCTTAAGTATTTCATATTTGAGAAATATATTACAGCTTGGGAATCTTTAGAAAGCTTCAGTAACATTCCATAAAAATGTTTAATGTTCTTCATTTAAGCAAACAATCACACAACTCAAAACTTCCACCAAAAATCTGATCTGCAAAACTAATATCTCAAGGTGTAGCTAGAATGAGGGTTTTTGTCTTCACCAAACCTTCAGCACTTGGATGATCCTTGTGTGGAACCACTCTGGTGAAGCACAAGGGTTTCCGTCCAAAGCTCCAAACCTTTGGCATTTTCGTCTCTCTGGCTTTTGGCCCCCAGCTCAAAACTCAGAAATCTCAGAAAATAAAATATTATCAATCTTCAATATCTGCCAAATGAACCCTCAGCCTCCTTATAACCTCTTTAAGGAACTTGAAAAAATTAATTAAAATCACTTTTTAAGACTTAAAAAAATAGAAAACAAATGTAAAATGAAGAACTTACCTCTAATGCAGTGGATTTGATTTCATGGTCTCTTGTTTCAACTGCTGCTGCTCAACACAAGTTTGCAAATGTAAAAGTGAGAGACTTTTTCTTTCTTGTTGTTTTGATGAATGAATTAGGTTTAAAAGTTTCTTAAAGGGGTGGGGAGGTACTTCGCGGTCTGCCCATCCCTTTTTTATAAAATTTTAAAATGTTCTTTTTGACAACACATGTTCAAATGTTGTTAGCCATCCCATGATGTACCTTGTCACTTTTGGGATGTTTCAGAAAAGTTCCCTATTTTTGGCAATGAAAGGGGAAGGCGAGGGAACATTTCCTAGGCATCCTCAAATTGCCAAAACTTCCCTTATAGGAAATGGGGGTACTAGAGCAGGGGATGTAACTTCGCTAACCACTTGCAGAATATCTTGAACAAGAACAATAGGGGTTATAGTGACATTCCTCTAGGGAGACCACTTTACAAAGACTTTGAATGTGTTATTGAATTGGAGAAGGGTGCTAAGCTCATCGTTGCCACCCCCTATCGCCATTCTAGAAGGCATGAGGAGGAGCTTGAGAAAGCAATAAAGGAACTTGTGGGTATGGTGCACATCAAGCCTAGTTGAAGTCCTTTTGCTACTTCTATAGTCCTTCTAAAGAAGAAAGATGGCACAATGAAAATGTGCATTGACTGCAAAGTGCTGAATAAGAACACCATAAAAAATTGATACCCAATTTGTAACATTTGGAGCAATAAAATCTTATGGATGCGGATAACCAAGAATGTCACGATTCCTTAATACTCAGAAGATCACCCAAGCACTAAGGAGCTTCAAACCCAGAGCAGCAACTGCTCAGTAGGCACTGGTGAATGGAGCCAATGTGGGTCCACAATGGCAGCCACCTCAACAATAGTTGTTATTCACAAATTATTTAATAGTTTTTAAAGTCTCATTGTAGCAAACTTTCTGATTTTTTTTTGAAAGACTCTTGGATGGTTAGATATGGAAATCTTTAAATATGTAACCAAAAGACATTGGAAAGAATCAGAATGTTGATCCCCATTATATTTTTGTGATAGTGAGGCTCAATGAAAAGGAAGAAAAGGATAAAGTTTTACCCATTTTGAAAGGAGTTTGCAAATCTATGTGTTCGGAAATTTTGATGTCTATTTTATGATTTTTATTGTGATTCTATGTGCTTCAATTTATGTCTGGTTATCATCTTTCTGTGTGAGCATGGTATCCATTTACTACGTATTCACTTCCTGTCTCGTTGTGGTGAAATATTTCATTTAGAAGGTTTGTATTCATATTCATTTAAATTTCTATCCGTGCGTTGAAATTTTGTGTGAAATTTATCATTTTCATATTCAGTTGTAGAGAAATTCTCAGTGCATTTATATCATGGCTATGGATAAATGTCACTTGCCTTTCCTACTTTCTAGGTAGAAAGCACACCCCTTTTTTATAATTTTGAAAATCTAAAAATTTGATCTGAAAAGGGAGTTCTACCTTAAGAAAATTCAGAGGGATTTAATCAATAACTTTCCCAACTTCTGATTAGTAGTTTGCCTTTTTTATTTGGGAAATATAGAGTCTAGAAAATCATTTATTTGAAAAGGATAAATCTGTTAACCAACAATATGAAGAAATGCTTAAGTGAAACATCTAGGCTTTGGAAATGATATGTTGATTTTGAGTTGGTATGACATGGGGTTTACCATGGTTATTTAAAACAGCCATTGATGGAGGGCTTATCAAAGAAGTCACAAATATAGGAAATTGTTGCTACTTATTGAATGTTAATAATTTTTTTATGCCTATGTAGAAGTTATTTGTGGAGATTAAGTCTCAATGGGTTCTTCTAAGGGTGAGAAGATAGGTAAATGTTTTCATTCTTTCTTTGGAGGAAAGCCAATGACTGTATCAAAGATTTAGATATACAAATGGCTGAAAACAAGTTGAATCTAAGATTTATAGAACATAAGAAAATTAGGATTAATGTAATATGCTGTTTAGTAAAAAAATGACTGTCCACATTAAACCATCCATGCTTACTATTATCAATGGTGTTGACATTTAAGCTTTGAAAAGTTTGAAAGTCTATATGTAAGATTAACTCCTCCCTTCTCGTGGATATAGGAGTCAGGAATGAAATATTACAGAAACAAAGCAATAAGACAAATTTTATGTTGCTTAGAGGTGTGAAAACTGAAAAGATATGCCCATCTTGAATAATTAAAAAGATTCCTTCTGGAGTTCAGTTTTGCCTCTCTATAGACTTATAGCTTCAACAAAACTGTTTCTTGTGGAGTCTTTTAAAAGCCTGCTATACGTGTGTGAATCATGTAAAATGGCTCTTATTAGCTCAATATGGGATTGTTTATATATTGTTCCTGGACGAGTGAAATAAACAGTACACTAACTAATTTTCATTTTTGGCATAACATACATTCTTTGTAATATACCTTCCCTCTCTCTCTAGATCTCAAGGTGGCGTACATTTTCAGAAGTTCCTGAGCAAACCCATGGAGGCAATACCATTGAACAAGATGTAATTTCATCAGCTCTGAATTATCTTGTAAATTTCAGTAATCACATGTTAGTTTTTCTGTCAATTATTAATATTGAAAATTGATGATGTTAAATTGTTTCTGTGGATAACAAGAAAGTTTATTCATGATCAAGGTAAAGACAGTATCTGAGGTTGTACAAGAATGGACTCTGAAGCTTGATGCTGGTGAAATTGGTAAGGCAATTAGAAAAGCTTATTCTTGGTTTCCATGTGGTTAAATCTCCTTAGAATTTTTCATATAGATGGAGCATGTCTTGTTTCCAAAAAATGTATTGGAATGAGGATAAAAGTAAATTTTGGAATCTAGGATGCTTTGTATGTTGATATGGCTATTATTTGTTTTTCATTTGTTGTTTGTGAAGTTCAAGCTTTCTGCATCATTATGTGCATACTTTAAACCCTACTTAAACCTTATGATCCAAAATTAAACTTGGATTTGACTTGTTTATAGAATTGAACCCAAGAAAGGAGATAATGGCCTTTTCTACTCAAACTCATCTTGGTTTATCAAGCTATAGTTTCTAGGTAATATTTGTAGATATTCAAATATGATCTAAATTTTTACAATATGACAAGGAAACTGGGGTTCAGCCTAATGTTTTGGCCAAAATGACCAGAAAAAATGGATAACTTTGCAAAAGGAAATTATCCTAGCTGGAATGAGTTTAGGTATTTAAAAGAGATGGCATTGATCTTTAGTCATAGCTTCCATGTAGAAGTAAAGACACTCCAGAGGGAGGAATTTTCTCTTGTCCCCTGTCATATGACTAGCGTAACCACTGTTAATATACCACTGATTTCCCTCATTTTGAGCATGAAAGGTGGTTTGTAACATAGAAACGAAACTCAAACTTGAGAAGGCTAACCTGAGTCGGGACTCGACAAAAAAAAGGCAAGAATTGGCAAGACTTGGCAAAATACAAGTTTTTGTTGAGTCTCGCCTAGAGAGAGTTATTGGAGAGTCCTGGGCCCTTGGGACTCAGCTAGGGTCACTCGGTTCAGGACTTGTTAGGACTCAAAGTGTCCTAGAACTATGTTTTGTAAAAGCATGTACTTCTCTTTTTTCTTTCCTTGCTCCTAGGGTTTTCATACTTTTGTATTTTCCTCCTTTTGTTTGGCCATCAAACACTACTTGTTTTCTCTAGGTGGTCCACAAAACCACTTTTGCAAAAGCGTGTTTTATGTCCAAAAATGTTGCACTTATAACCAAGGTTGCATGGAGACGGGGGGTACTTGGAGACTCCAGATACTGGTACTAGTACTGGTACTGGTACGACTTTTTTAAGAAAATAGGAGATGGGGGTACTTGGAGATAGTGCTATTTTTTTTGTCAATATAATTTAATAATTCATGGAAAATCTGAAAATATAGTGGACTGTAACTATAATTTAATGATACTTGGATAATATCAATCACACAACATCAACAATTAAGAACACATGATTTATGTGGAGACCTTTTCGAGAGAAAACCGCAACAAAATATTGCTTACATAAGATTCTTACAAACATTGTAGACACCAGCCTATTGGAGACAACAATCTCAGCTTATCTTTGTAGGCACCAACCCACTAGCAATATCAATCCCCGTTACTGAGCACCAACCCAGCAAGAGACACCAATCTCTTCTATGGAGAGGCACCGACCTCTACCGCAACAAAGTCTTATTCTTTTTTAGAATAATTCTCTTTATAAATCTGCCTTAAATTTGCAATAAATCACCTTGAAAGGTCTGCTATAAATCTATCTTAAATCACCTTGGAAGTCTGCCACAAGTCTGCCTTAAATCGTCTCGAAGGTCAGCTAAAATTCTGCAATGAATCTACTTCAGGATCTGCTATAAATCGGCCTTAGATCTGCTCTTAAGTCTCCTTTAGACCTTCTTTTAAGTCTTGTGTTAAGTTTTTTTTAAGGATCATTGCAAATGTAATAGCACTGTTTGATTGTATGTGTTTTCCAAATGCAACAATCTCTTGCATTTATACTGAGAATGAGCCAAGAAGAGACATGTTCCTTCATGGGACATGTCTATTCATTATTATGTAATTAATATAATGACAATTATGATTATACATACATATACATATATATAATATCTCTTGAGTATAATATTAATTTCTCTAATATTTACATAATAATAATATATATTATATATATATATATATATATATATATATATATTTAAGTATATATATACATCTCATATATACTAAATATATATATACATATCTTCACTAGTATTGACTCTGTTTATTTGACTGAAGCTACAAAACATCAACACTCCCTCTTAGCCAGGGAAGATAAACACAAGAATAAATATGACCTCAACGTAATATAGCAATAGATCAGAAGATTTCCATCATTTGATATCAAATTTGATATCTTGAGTATTGGCCTATCAGAATGTCAACACATGACATTCACCAAATACTCTAAGTATTGGCCTATCAGAATGTCAACACATGATATTCACCAAGTACTCAATAAGGTACTGGCCTACAGAATATCAACACATGATATTCACCAAATACCTATCATATATCTATAAAAACAACTCATAGACCATCAATTTAATGACATCGAACGCTTAGTTGTTGATTTAATCCATCATGATCTGTTTCAACATTATAAATAATGTATATCATGACTTAAGTTATTGTAAGATCGTTACCTTCCAATAACTTTTGCAAATACAAGTGATAATCATTTGGAAGTCGTCACTTCCTCATGATTTACACAGTGCCGAAAAGGCATTCATGATTCCTAGTCCTCTGACTATTATAGGTTCTTGATCACTGGAGAATCCATCTTAGTATGGACTACTCCCTCTGAATACGACCAAGATTATCAAAAGTTGATTTAACCATATCCTCTATCTGCTCCCTCTGAAGCTCAAGTTCTTGTATCAACCTCTTGTCTTCTTTCATAATGTCAGACTCCCTCTACATCTGGTCTCAATCATCAATTCATTTGCAAGCATTAAGTTATTTCTAACTTGAATGTAATTTTCTTGTGCTTTTGTCCTGAAGGTATGTCAGAGAGAGAGTACAAATAGCTCACTAAACTATCTCGACCGAAAATACCAATGATAGAAGCATACAAGATTTTACTAACCAATAGTATAGCATGAATTACAAACTTAAAAATTATGTGCTTTAATAAAACATGGAATACTTATCTTTTATAAATTTCAAGTATTTCATTTTGTAAGGTGAGCCCATATAGAAAATATCATGCAAATTCACAGAATGATGTCGCCGTTCTCGAACATTACCAGAATTCTTCACATGACCCGTCTTGAATATCCAAAGGTTCTATACACTATGACAACCTTCAATCTTATCAGATCTCCCTTCAAGCGGTTAGGCTTTTAGAGAAGGAACCTCACTCTTTTACAAATTTCGCATAGACCTGTACACAATCGGTCATAACTTTTGAACCCGACACTTTCTTGCCAATTGCTTTGGTGAGATTCTTCTAAATTTGTTTGTCACCAACATATCCAAAATTCAGTAAAATCCAACGGTGTATTTGTGAGATACGGTCCTCGTATTGAGACTATATTTTCTGAGACAGTAACACATTCACCATCAACAAACTACTCTTACATTTGCAACCTGGCTCTGATACCATGTTAAAGTTTTAGGATCGTTGCAAATGTAATAGCACTGTCTGATTGTATGTGTTTTCCAAATGCAACAATCTCTTGCATTTATATTGAGAATGAGCCAAGAAGAGACATGTCCCTTCATGGGACATGCCTATTCATTATTATATAATTAATATAATGATAATTATGATTATATATATATATATATATACACATACATACATACATATATATATATATATATATATATACACATACATACATATATATATATATATACACATACATACATACATACATACATACATATATATATATCTATATATGTATGTATGTGTGTATATATATATATATATATATATAATATCTCTTGAGTATTATATTAATTTTTCTAATATATATATATATATATATATATATATATATATATATTTAAGTATATATATACATCTCATATATACTAAATATATATATACATTTCTTCACTAGTATTGACTCATAGTGTTTATCCGACTGAAGCTACAAAACATCAACATCTTCTTTAGATAGGAAAGGCATTTGTTAATTTCTTGCATCTTACACGACCAACTTACCTTCTTTTATACCCCATCAAATATCTCTTCACCCAAGAAAGGTGACTCTCCCAAAGAGGTTGGCCAAACTTGAAATATGAATATTTTATTTTAATTCCCAAAACGTTGGCCCATTGTGAATAAAAAGATTAATTTAATTCCATCTCTTTTGCTAATATATTGTCTTCCTTTGAAGATCTTTTTTGGATGACAATTAGTGGCCTTTGGCCTTTGATTAACTCAGCAACATGATGTCCTTTGATTTGCTTCAGCAATCTAATTTCTCCTTTGACATCAATAACAATAGTCCAGTACTCTAAACCATATGTTGGCTATTTGTTGAAAATATGGACATGCCTGAATCAGATGGCTACATTGATGTGCATTTGCATCAAGTTTGTTCTCTAGTTAGAAGTTGCTTCAAAACACTTAATGCCGAAGCAAGTTCAACTCTATCTAACAAAGGCAGATTAAAATCCATATTACAACATTGATAAACATAATTAAGCACTTATTTCTAATCAAGGCATGTTAAACTATATATTGTCCTATGCAAGTTTAATTCTATGTAACAATGGGTCGATTCAGAATTCTGTTTCGAGGGCATAAATTCTGATCCAGACTAGGAGCTCAATGCAGAGGCTCCTTTGTTAGTTTTTATGGAAGGTTCTCAATTGTTTGTGAAGAGGCCTTCATGATTCATACACTAGGGGTTTTTCTGAAAGAGGGCGTCTCCATCATATTTAGATGCAAAAACACTGAAATAACCTTTGTGCATAACTATGAAGTCCCAGCTTCTAGTTAGAAACTCTTCAAACTTAAAGGTTTAAGGATTAGGGTAAAGGTCCATAATTCAGAAAAAATTATATCCTTTCCTTAACTCCCATAGTAAGAACTCAACCTCAACTTGGTAAACTTCCTCCAACAGATTATCTCAAATGGTTTGGAAGCCATTGGAGATATTTGACGGGATTTACTTTACCGGGGATCTCTGAAAATCCAGTTTCAGTAAATGCAAATGGATTTTTCCTGGAGGCTGAAGAGTTTCACCTGAAACATGTGCTTTCTATCGATGGGATATGCCAAAGAAGAAAACATATCCTTATCCCATGACAGAAAAACTAAATGAATTTAAGAGGAGAATGAATAGAGAAGCCAAGCCCATAAGAGGGAAGCGAGAGCTGGAGAAATTAGATGGGACAGATGAAACAGATACAACACTGGTAATTAATATTCTAATTTTCAACTCTGTCTTTTTTGGCTTAGTCTAATATGGTTAAATGTAAAATATTAGAATATCAATACTAGGAGATGAGGTTAAGTGCAATGCTTTGAGGCGTATTAATATTGTTATTATGCCCTTATATTCGATGTTCACATTCATTCATATTTTTTTTCTTATTAATTAATAGCTTCATTTAAATATGTGTTGTTTTATTCATTTATCATAGATCAAGTGAATAAAATATACATTGCTATAAATTTCCTTTAAACCCTGTCTGATATTTTCCACATACGAGGAACTTCTAAATTTATAATGAGATCCGTATACCAGCATTGGACAAGCACAGTAAAAGTGAAAAACATTTCAGTACAAGGAGCCATGATTTTCCTAATAAAGGAAGAGATTTTCCAGATGTAGGAGTCCATGTACACTTATTGTTGATGGGAAGATGGATTCACTATTGAAAATGTGCTCAACTCTCCAACATCAATTTTCTTGATTGTGTTTCTTTGTGGGTTGAGATTGAATGGTAATTTGGGAATGATTTCGCTCTGACAAAATTTAACATTCCTTGCATACTTTTTCCTTTATCAATCTTTTCTTAAATGTAGACAACCAGAGACAAAGAGGTTGTTCAAGCTAAAGAGTATAGATTTTTGAATTTTGTAGGATAATTGCAGGAAATTTAAGTTGTATTTGAAATGCGATAAAGGCCAAAATTTCTTCTTCTATTTCAGTGGTTTGTATATTAATTTTAATGCTTGCAATGTAGTTAGAGAAACAATGTATTCTGCTAAAGTGATTTGGAAATATGAATTTTTTTTTCTACCTGACTGTCGATCAACCAAGACTACCGGAAAATCCAATGGGCCAAATTACTTCAGCAACTCCTCTTCGCAAGTTTGTTACATTACCCCACTCTGGACTCTTCTAGACAAGAATAATGCTATAGAATATTTCTTCCATTCAAATATTCCCTTTAGCTTGTTCAAACTTGAAAAGGCCCAAAAAAATGCACAAACTTAATAGTCAACAATAAGGAAACATTTAGAGAGTGGAGGGGCACGCAAGAGAAA
The DNA here is from genome assembly GCA_027943335.1 of Chamaecyparis obtusa. Classification (NCBI taxonomy): domain Eukaryota; kingdom Viridiplantae; phylum Streptophyta; class Pinopsida; order Cupressales; family Cupressaceae; genus Chamaecyparis; species Chamaecyparis obtusa. The sequence continues at coordinate 51,729 of BSBK01009399.1, read as the reverse complement.
AAACTAAAAATAACTCTTGTAAGAACATTTTACTTTGGTTCTTTTTAGTTGTCTAATGTTGAGCTGGATATAACAAATATTCACAATACTTTTTCATGTTAAATAGTAAAAACTAATAAAGTGAAAATTTGTGTCTGATTTAATCTTTGCTGAAACTGCTCTTAGGAGCAATCGTGCAACTAATGTAGTGAGTTTCATTTAGTGTAGAAAAACTATTTGCAAGAACTAAGGAAGATTCATCCCATATCCAAGATAAATATTATGATTTATGCATTATATCTTTTAACGTGATTGAATGATATAAATTAAAGTCAATTTGTGAGGATGAAACCTACGTTACCGGGTTTGCACCTTGAGACCTCGAACTGGGTTCACTTGCGGGTTTGTGCTAGGTGTGCATAGGGTGTGCACCCAGTACTGTGGGTGTGCTCGGGTTCGCACACCCATGAACCCGTGCGCGCCCACAATGTTGGGTGTGCACCTTGTGCGCACCCAGCACAAACCTGGGCGAACCCACTGAGTACCCGAGCAAACCCGTGAGAACCCAAGACCCAGAGTAAAAAAAGTGTGCCCAAACTTGAGTTAAAAACATTTTTTTTATTAAATTTTATTCCTAACATTTTCATGAACTACATTTTCATTTCGTAATTAATTCAATGTAATGATTTTCATTCGAATTGTGAACATAGATCAATGATCAAGTATTTAAATTTTTAGTGTATATATTTGGTGTTTGGCATTGATCAATGATCAAGCATCATACTATGAAATGATTTAGTTTTACAATTTTATATATATATATTTTTTGTATGTGTGTATATATATACACACACACATACCCACATATCGGGTTCTCGTTCCCAAACCCGTCCCCGAACTCGAACCGGTAACTTAGGATGAAACCATTCCCATTTAAAGTCATTTGTTTCTTTCTTGTTATTGGTCATCTACTTTATTAGTAATGTTCCCCGGACTCTGAAAGAGGTTCTAAGTTATTGTCGAGACTTAGAATTGTTTTGAACCAATCTCTGCCACACACAATATCAATATGGAAAGTCTTACAATGATTTCAGATATAATGTCTTTGGTAATAGAAATTAGTATGGAGAGTGGGAGTAGAGACAGAGGGTGCTAGGGTTTCAGTTGCAGGGGATCGAGAAGAAGATGAAGATGAGGCAGACAATGGAGTTGTGGGGCTGCTGCACTTTGTAATGGCCTTACCGGTTGTGGAGGACTGGTCGGGAGCCATCACTACTGGCGTGTTGTTGGCCCCTTCCCTATTTGGATCCATTTTTTGTGGAATCTTTAGAGAGCTGGTTGTGTTTGTTGTGGTGGAGAGCTTTCATTTCCTTGCGTTGGAGACCATGCTGAAGTGGGTTGTTTTGGTTAGGGCCGATCATGTGGTGTCTTTTTATAGTGTTAGCATTGCTGATGGGAGATCTTCTGCTTTCCTACTGTTGATTTTCTTGTCACTATGCCTTTCATGTTTTTGCTTTACCCATTTTGGGCTTTTGGTGACTTTTGGCAATTAGACCAATGTGTTTGGAGCAATTACTGGTATTTCCGACTTGAGTTTGGAAGGCCTCGGTCTGTTTGTTTGATGCCTCATCTTTTGCAGCCAGCTGGTTTTGGGTTAGAGATCTCATTAAAATCTAATTGTAAAGGGTTTTGGGGTCCCTTCCAAACCTGATTGTTCCCTAATCAAAAACATGGAAAGTCTTACAAGTGTAGGACCTGAAGTACAAGGAATTGAGAAGGAAATTCCAGATCTATTCTAGCTAGGTCTATTTCTGAAAAAGAGAAAAATGGAAAAAAAATATTGGAAGTGAATGACTAAAAGAAACAAGGCAATATAATAGAACATATATCTCCTTGTTAATCTCTCATGGAGTTTTTAACATGATGTATAATAGTCAAACATATATTAATTTAGAGCATGATCATAAGAATGTAAAAGAGAATTTAACTACAAATAATCTTTAGAAATAGAATGTTAAGAATCACAACTTCATTGGTTGAATAATTCAAAATGTTTGCATTGTTACATTCTATAAAAAGTTTGTAAATTCTTGGACACACACAAAAGTCACTCTAGGGTTCTGAAGTAGGGAAACTGAGAAGTAATTCTATATACAAGGCTCATAGAGCTCAAGTTTACTAAGCCAAGACTAGATAACCATGAGTCAAAGGCTCTTGTTTATACAAGAGGGCAATCAACACACCAATGGGATGTTGTTGGACTAGTGAGGAAATAAAATCCTCAAATCACATAAAAAACCCATGTAGCCATTGCAAAGTGGAGATGCCAATGCAAATTCCCACTCAATTTTTTTCCCCCCTTGGTCTTTGTAATTGCAATGGGTTTGAATGGAGTGGAGGAGCTTGTCACATGCTGAACATCATCTCGAATATTGTTGCATTCTTGTTCTTGTTGATCTATGTTAAAAAAACATCTGTGAAGCTCTACTTTAAACAAATGTTGAAATATTCAGATTATCATCCGTAGTCAATTAGATCTGCTAGGATGACAAGACTAATGGCTCTTGCTAATTCTTCAATGCGTTCTGGGGTTTCTTTCACTCAAATCCTTGTGTCTGACATCTTGCATGATGGCATCAACCTCTAGGACAATTATAAAGAAAATGAACTTAAGGGTCTGGCCAAGATTTTTTTAAAAAAATTGGCCTACATGCCCTCCATTAGCTTTTGTGGTCTAGTGTTGGGACTTCATGATGATCAATTCCTTGAGTCAGAGAAAAAAATAGTGAGCATTGTTAGATTAAAACCTATGCATCTCATTTGATGGCTCTCATTGATTCCATGGGAAAATCTTTAACTCTTAGTTGGTGAATGCCCTTACACCATTGGATTTAAGAGATCATCAATTTGCATTCTTCCAACTCTCCAAAGGTATTAAAACACTTGTTAATGAGTAGGACATTGAAGATAGCAAAGAAAAAATGTTTTTTTTCCATTGTAGTGAATTTATTAGACTTAGAGTTATTTCATCCAAGATATTGGCATCGTTGATGGCATGTTCTAACTAGGGTTTCCGTATGAAGCATAACATTATTCTTTCTGGATGTAATATCTCCAAATTGGGGTATACTTGATTTTTGCCCAAAGTAACAATTCCACATTGTAATTTGTTTACAAATTGTATTATATAATTGAATCATACAATAGCTATCAAAATTTTAAAGTAAATAAGCAATAACATACTTCCAATAATCAACCATAGTAGGGTTTGGAGAGGAGAGCATGATAGGGTGCTTGAAACATTCATCACAACTAAGCCCAAGGGTATGATATAATACCCCTTGATGGGAAACCCATCTCTGCCCTCCCAATTGTGTCTCCTTAATAGCCTATACATGATTGCTTCTATTCTTTAGTTTCACTTCCAACAACCAACCATCATAGGGATTGGAGAGGAATGCACGATAGGGTGCTTGGAATGTTAGGAATAAGGTGGTGTCTCAACCTTGGATAATTCCTATTCTTATTATTTATTTTGTAATATGTATTTCTTGCAAATAATGTAATTAAGTGTGAGTGTACATGTCTAGTTGGCATGTTGATGTGTCACTCCACTTGATGTGTCGACATCTTGAATTGTGTGTAAGGAGATCGTGACTGAAACGGTTATGACGGATTCCTATGACACGTAAGAGCTATGTCTGGAAGATTCATGACAGGTGAAGACATGTGGCAAGTGATAAAGTTGAGTACTGTACACTCTTCCCCAAGCGTGGGGTTCCTATTTTCTCGGAGAATGGTAAAACCCTAATACAACTATTTTTGGAAGTTGCCCTAAAAAGGGAAGCGTATGACATAAGCATTTTTTAGGGGTTGTGAAGAGGTGTGAAGTTTGTGTATTGTTGGAACGTTTTTTATGCTGCTGCGATTTGTCTTCAAGAGTAGAAAAACTTCTGAAAAAACTTGTATTGCAAGTGTATTGTAAACTGTAATAGTTATGTTCAATACATTGTGCAGGTTTTGGAGTGCTGGGGTTTTTACCGTAAGGTTTCCTTAGGGTAAATCATTGTGTTATTCTCTATTTTCTGTATGCATGGTATATGGCTGCAATATCATTGTTAAAGTAGTTAATGAATCTGAAATTGTAAGGATTTAAAAGAATTTGCACAATACTTTCCTTTAGAGATTAGTGTAGGAAGCTGTTTCCGCACCTGAGTTTCCTTACAAGTGGTATCAGAGCTTGATCAACTTTTGATCCTAGTTGTTGGGTAGGGTTTTTTGAGCTAATCTCAAGTTGAGTGAGAGTTTTTGTGCAGAGCATTCTAAATCTTATTTGCAGATTGAGATGGCAAGTTCCTCATACAGTAGAATGGAGGTGGAGAAATTTAATGGCACTAATTTCGAGTTGTGGAAGCTCAAGATGGAAGACATGCTTGAAGACCGTGATCTATGGGAGGCTGCTTCACTTGATGTGAAACCTGCAACGATATCTCAAGCGGATTGGGACATCAAGGATCGGAAGGCTAAGGGTCTCATCAGACTCTGTCTAGCAGATGTCGTTCTTCTAAATGTTCTTGATGAGGCTATTGCAAATTCTTTGTTGCAACGACTTGGGTCTGTGTATTAGGCCAAATCTCTGGTGAATAAGTTGTTCCTGAGAAAGAAGTTGTATTCTTTAAGAATGGAGGAAGGTGGATCTGTAACTGATCATCTCAACGCATTCAATTTATTGATTGCACAGTTGGCATCATCCAGTGCCAAGATCGAGGAGGAGGATCGTTGTATGACCCTGCTTTGTTCCTTGCCGGATTCATGGGACCATCTTGTGATGGCTCTCGGAAGTACTATAGTCACATTCCGTATGGATGATGTGGTGTCTTCGCTGCTATCTGAAGAGATGCGAAGAAAGACTTCAGATTCGTCTAAGGAAGCCCTTGCTATTCGCAGGAGATCCAACGACAGAGGAAAGCAGAATGACAACAAGTCAAAGAAGGGCAGATCCAAATCCTGTGGGAGTTCTAAGACTCCTGAAAAGTCCAAAGCGAAATGTTGGAACTGTGATAAAATTGGGCACTTCTGGAGGGACTGCAAAGAACCGAAGAAGAAGAAGAAAGGCTCAGATTCAGCTTCTGAAAAATCTCAAGAAGATGGAGATGCTTTTATTGTAGGTTTGGCAGCCCATGCAACTGATGATGTGTGGTTGGTAGACTCGGGTGCTTCTTTTCACATGACCTCTCATCGAAACTGGTTCTCAAAATATGAAGAGTTCGATGGTGGAAAGGTGTACTTGGGTGATGATTCTCACCTAAAGATAGTTGGACGTGGAAGGGTCACTATCAGATTTCCTAATGGACGGGTAAAGGGAATCAACGGAGTTATGCACATTCCAAGTTTGGCACGAAACCTATTATCTGTAAGTATGTTGAATGATGTAGGTGTGCAAGTTGTCTTTTCGAAAGATGGATGGAAGATGATGAGAGGTTCTATGGTACTCGCTTAAGGTACTAGGAGAGGTACTTTGTTTCAGCTTGATGCATGCATTGCTCAGTGCAATAGTTCTTCTATTTCAAAGAAGAGAGTGGCTATCACTTCATCCCCACCATCTGAATGAGTAGTAAAGAAGACTGTGGCAATGGGTTCCAATGGCAGTGCAGTAAGTGTACCTAAGGGTGCAAACACTTTGGAAGGCAAGCTTCTGTTGTGAGGTTTCACATCATCGCCCCAATTCTTGGGGACCCCCTGTTTCGAAATTAGATGGCTTGTCTTCCCTTGCGATTCGAGCTGGTGCCTTAGTCAATTTCCTTAGGTCCCAATGGTTGGCTCGATTTGAACTTGTAAAATAATTTGCAATACGAGGCTTTGTTGGATTGAATTTTCGTTAATTGGATGAAGATGTTGATAATTTTCAATGCGTAGTTGATTTTAATTGCAAATGATGATATAATTTCAAAATCAACAAAGCTTTGCAATTGGATTTCAATTATTGGATTTTCATTTTGAGTTGAAAATGTGGAGAATGGATCCTTTGGCTGCAATTTCGAAATTGAGAGTATGGGCATGTATAATGGTTTTTGTTTTTTTTTCGAAAATTAGTTAAAATCTTGAGCAAGCAAAGTAAATTTCATTGGCAGCCCCTTAGTATTTTCGATTTGGGCTATTTATTGAAAATATTTGTTTTGATTTCCTTGTCAAAATTTCAAAATTTCATGATTAGGCAAATACTAAGTGATTTTTGGGGCTATTTGCATAGGAAATTGGAATTAATTTTCGAAACTATAGTGCTGTAATGAGGAAATTGATTAAAAAATCTGAGCCTTTCTTTTTAATTTTTGAAAGTCTCCATGCAATTAAATTTTCGAAATCCAACATGGGAGCATTTAAATTTTATTTGGGGCCTTGAAATTTTAAAATATTGCCTTGTTAGACAAAATAGGGCCCAGCCTTATGAATTTTCGAATTAAGTTGGGGCCTCATATTTTAATTTTCGAAAATTCTTGCTTTCTAAGCCAAGTCGGCTCCAAACAAAGGGCATTTTAATTAAATTTTTTGTATTCTCCTCGAGCAGGTCGGCCCTATTGGAGAGAGCTGGGCAAGCTATATATGTGGGGGGCTTTCCCCTTCATTTCACACATCAAGGCATTTCGATCAGCTCTGCTCAAAGGCAGCGATTTTTATCATCCATATGCGGCGATTTCTCAGTCCATTGGCAGCGAGCTCCAAGCCTAAAGGCAGCAATTTTTTTTTCAAGGCTAGAGGGGGGGCATCAATTTTCGGATCTATGGCATCAATATTTCGGATCTTGGGCATCAAGATCTCAGCTGTAAAGGCAGATCCGAAAATTAGCAAGGTGGAGGATTTTGATTTTGGATCCATATATTCTCAGATTTTTGAAGTAGTTGGGAGAAGATCTTGGTTTTCAGCGTCCTTTTCCAGAATTTTAAGTTAGAGGCTCAGAATTTCGAAAGATTTAGAGGCAAAAGATTCAGATTTTTTGGATCTACACTCAGAATTTCGAATCTAAGACTTGTCAATATTCAGATTTTGAAGAGATAAACACTCAGAATTTTCAAAGGTTGGGGCCAAGTTTTCAATTTTCAAGTTACATTCTCAGATTTTGAGGCAAGAGGCTTCGAATTTTCAAACATAGGGTTCAGATTTGCAAATACTAAGGTTCAGATTTGCAAGGATATACACTCAGAATTTTCAATTTGCAAGGTGATAAGGTTCAGATTTTGGCAAGTTGAAGGCATCAAATTTGAAGGTAGAAGGCAAATTCATCAAGGCAGGATTCAGATTTTCATATTTTACAATTCCGAGAGGTTGATCAAGAAAGAAGATATCATCAAGCAAGAGGCAAGCATTCAGATTTCTTTGTCAAACCACAAGAACGAAACATTTTGCAAGACGGTGAGTGGTCTATTTTAGCCTTTCCTCTTTAATTGTTTTCTTTCATTGGTATTCGATTGCTTGTTGTTAAAGATTAGTTTCAGGATTGAGGTTGAAGGTTGGCTCGTAAGTGGATTTCTCGATTGTCTTAATTGACTTCTTTCCCCCAAAATTTTTGCTTGCATCATCCATCCATCACCTCATCATCTCATTAGGGCTGGAAGTTGGGAGATATAAGTGTAGTTTTCGTATAGGAATTGGAGAGGCAGAAATATGTTTGATCACCCATAGGAAAGAGAAGGGAGATATAAGTGTAGTCCATCTCATAGGTAACGAAGAGGTAGAAATAAGTGGTAGTCCATCTCATTAGGCGAAGAGGTAGAGATAAGTGTAGTGTGATAGGAATTGGAGAGACAGAAATATGTTTGATCATCCCTAGGAAGAGAAATGAGTGATAAGTGTAGTCCCACCTCACTGTAGAAAGAAAGGGCAAAAATAAGTGTTTAGGATGGCAGATGCTAGTGCAAGCAAACAACCAAAAGAAATTCATGCTGGAATATGAGACAATGAAGATATGATGCCCAAGACCACCTTCTCTTTGAGATTGAGGCGAGTCCAAGACACCAACATCGGTACCATTGACATGATACAATTGAGAGGTATGTTGGAATACGGCCAGTCCCCTATGGCAAAGAAAATTAGTAAGTGTGGAATTGTACAAGACAGTATTCAGAATCCCCCCAGCAGTGGACATGGTAAAGCAGAATTGGTTACACGAAAGCAAGATGGGAGTCACCAAGTCATCAAGGCTCATCAGGTTAGATTTCAAATTAGAGTATGGCGACCTTATTGTGCTTCTCAACCGAGTCACAAGCTCCGCTCCAGGTACACAGTTTGATTCTCGGATGTTTTATTTTATTGAAGGAATTGAGAATGGTAAAGAAAGATTGATTGGATTAGGATCATTAGCATGAATTTAGAGTTGCAACTTAGATAATGCAAAATCAGAGGCAAGTCTACATGGGGTCCTACCTCTTCAATTTGAATGCAAGACTATTAGTGATGCTTTGCCAGTCGAACCAAATCCAATTTTGGGGAGATGCACTGCACCACTATGGTTGAGGTAGATGTTTATGCAAAGGGGCAAGGTTGTGGCAGTCTGAGTAACTGAAGGCTTCCAAGGGTTAACCAAAGAGGAAAGCATTAACTAGGAAGCAATTGATGAACTTAACGATTATTTCAAATCAAGTAATGTGTGGATTGTGGAACAATCAAGGAGATATGGTCGGGGCAGGTGCCCCCAAGAACCCAAGAGTATTGAGGCAGAGAGGGGTGCATGCAAACCAAATCCGAGTAAGAAGGTTAGAGAAGACTAGGAAGGTTAACGAAGGCAAGGATAGTGAAGAAGGAAGGCGAGATGAAAGGGTTAAGGAAGGTCAAGTTTGATTTCAAGGCGGTGGCCAAGAGCAAGGCTCTCAAGTTGCAAAAGGGTTCACATCCAGGCAGGCCACCGAGGCCAAGGAAAGATTACCCCAAGTGCATGGAGACCTCACCCTTTCGAGGTCAGGACATCAGATACAAGCAAGTTCAAGTGGTGATGAGAAAGTTTCTAAGGAAGAGCTCAAGCATCCAAGGCTTCACCTCATCTCAATGATTAAAGAGATTTATAGGATAAGGTTGATGAGGTGGCCATTTCATGTGCATGCAATCAAATCATGCCAAGTGTCCTATGTTCTCATTGGCTGACTAATTATTATAATTTTTTCATTGGGCCACAAAGTTGGTGCCCTCATGTAATTGGTTGAAATATGGTAACCCTAATTAGGGTTTGTAAGGTTTAATCTTAGCCCTTGATTTTGCCTCTTAATCTTGGCCACTCGTTTTAATTTTGAGCCTCTATATAAGGCCATTTGTCCTCACTTGTAAAGAGAGTTATGTTGGAGAATTGTTGCCAAAATACTATCAAAATTGTTCTCTATTCATTGTTGTGGTTTGCATGGTGGATATACATGATCATTTTGGTGTATTTCATGTTTCTTCTCATCTCTCAAATTAAAGTAGGATTTCATTTCATGTTGTTAGAGTAAAAGTAAATGGCTAGTTGTATGGTGATATTGGTAAATGTTTGATAGGGATCTATATACTAGGCCACTAGCATCCTAGTGGCTTGTTAGGAAGCCTTGTGTGGTAATCTAGTCCAATCGCTCCCAAGTTCTACTTGCATTTCATCTTTCTGCTTGTACTTCAAATGGGTTGGAAGATAGGTGTTACTGTGAAAATCTTAAGAGTTTCCCTTAGAATCATTGCACCAATGGAGGTAGCGCCGCAAGCAAGCTTTCATTCGGTTGGATCCCCGTCCATTTGCTAATTTCTTCATTCCATAGGAGTAGTAGTAAAGCAAGAGGTAGTTTAGTAGTTGAATTTGAGAAGTAAAGTTGAAAGTGGTAAATTGGAGAAAGTCAATTGGAATACACATTGCAAAGCTAGATCATCATCATAGCGAGAATTTGACATCTTTCAAGTGAACAAACAACATAAGCCCGCTGAAGTGATTACCAGCAAATCACATTTATATAACTGAGTTAGTATCCACAGGTGTAAGGAACCTTGGAGTATTCTCATGTTCTTCATGAGTATATACTTTTCAAGAGAGGGTTGAGTGTTTGGTATGCTATATCAAGTATTCAATTGCTATATGTTATGTAGTGGTACAAAACTGACATCAACAGCTTCCTACAGAAAAGATAATGTTGTGGCATAAGAGATTTGGCCACATTGGTGAGAAGGGTCTTAGGACCTTGAAAACTAAAAATCTTGTCGAGGGTCTAAATGATTGTAACCTCGAGTTCGATTTCTGTGAACACTGTGTTTATGGTAAGCAAAATCGTGTTCAGTTCTACTCTAGTTCTCACAAGTCTTCTAGACTTTTGGATCTTATTCATTCTGATGTTTTTGGTCTTGTAAAAGTTCCTTCTATCTCCAGTTCTGTATATTTTGTATCTTTTATAGATGATTACAGCAGAAGGACTTGGATATATTTTCTGAAAAGTAAGAAACAGGTTTTCAGTCGGTTCAAGGAATTTAAGGCTCTTGTGGAGAATCAGACTGGTAAAAGAATCAAGTGTGTGAGAACTGATAATGGTGGTGAGTTTTGTTCCACAGAGTTTGAATAGTACTGTAAAGAACGAGGTATGGAGAGGCATAAGACAACTCCTTATACCCTGCAGCAAAATGGAGTTGCAGAGAGAATGAACAGGACACTGATGGAGAAGGCTAGGAGTATGCTTAGTGGAGCTGGTTTAGAACAAATGTTTTGGGCCGAAGCTGTTGCCACTGCTTGCTATCTGGTTAACAGATCTCCTACATCAGCTCTTGTTGGTAAGACACCCATGGAGGTGTGGTCTGGTAAGAAGCCTTCAATTAAGACATCTTCATGTTTTTGGTTCTGAAGCTTATGCACATGTTCCAAAGGAGAAAAGATCTAAGTTGGAAAACAAAGCTGTCAAATGTATTTTCATCGGATACAGTGCTGACCATGTGAAAGGATACAAGCTTTGGAATCATGTGACTAGTAAGGTGTTGCATAGTAAAAATGTTATTTTTAGAGAGCTGACACCTTCTCCTATTGTGCTACAACTAGATGAAAAAGAAAAGGAAAAAGATGTTGTTCATTTTCCTTCTACACCTAAGAAGACTGAACAGAGAGACCATGTTGGGACTAATGATGAGGAAAACTCTGATAGTTCGGAAGAAGAGGAAGAACAACCTCAACCTCAGCCCTTGAGGAGATCCATGAGAGAAAGAAAGCAACCAGAAAGGTTTGGTTATTCTATGTTAGATTCCAGTTGTGCTTTTGCTTTGATTACTAACACTGATGAGCTTAGATCTGTGAAAGAGGCTTTGGGCATGGAAGATATAGGTTCTTGGATTGAGGCTATGGATGATGAGATGGCTTCATTGGAGAAAAATAAAACTTGGGACCTTGTACCTTTGCCTAAAGGGAGAAAATCTATTGGCTGTAAATGGGTGTTCAAGAAGAAATTCTGTGTAGATGGTAGTGTTGAAAGGTACAAAGCTAGATTGGTTGCAAAGGGGTATTCACAGGTAGAGGGAATAGATTATGGTGAAATATTCTCTCTTGTTGCAAAGTTGACATCCATTAGATTTTTGTTATCTCTTGCTGCATCATTTGATTTAGAGATAGAACAGATGGATGTGAAGACAACTTTCTTTCATGGTGATTTGGAGGAAGAGATTTATATGTCACAGCCTAAGCACTACATTGTTAAAGGTAAAGAATCATTTGTTTGTAGATTAAAGAAATCTCTATATGGTTTGAAGCAATCTCCTAGGATGTGGTACCTTAAGTTTGATGCCTTTGTGTTGTCAATTGGATTTGAGAGATCAAAATCAGATCATTGTGTTTATTTCAGAGTTGAAAATGATTGCCTTCTTATTGTTGCATTATATGTTGATGATATGTTGCTATTTGGGAAGGGTATGGGTATGATTTCTAATTTTAAATCTCAGTTGTCAGCACAGTTTGAGATGAAAGATCTTGGGGTAGCAAGGTACATCTTGGGTATGGAAATCAGTAGAGACAGGTCTAACATAAAACTTTGGTTGAGTCAGAGTAAGTATGTGAAGTTTGTGTTGGACAGGTTCAGTATGGCAGATTGTAGACCACTATGTGTTCCTATTTTTGTGGGAACAAAGTTATCTGTAGATGATTGTCCAAAATCTCCTAGTGAGGTGGAGGACATGAGTAGAGTACCTTATGCTAGTGCAGTTGGTAGTCTTATGTATGCTATGGTCTATACTAGACCAGACATTGCTCAAGCAGTGGGAGTCCTGAGTCAGTTTATGGCTAACCCTGGAGGGGTACATTGGGATGTAGTTAAGCAAGTATTCAGATATTTAAGTACTGTTGTCAATCAGGGTTGTGCCTACAGCTTGATGCGAAATCTAGCTATCCTATTGAAACATGGAAATGTTCTCGTTGATGGGCAAGAGAACGAATCTCTGGATTCTAGGCGGGTTCCTCTTGGATTTGGAATATCACTTGCACAAATTTGTATAAGGAAAGGGATGAAAATAATAACTTAATGAATTCTAATCTTAAACAGGGTGATACACCAAAACTAATATGTAACTTAGATTAATTCAGCAAAGATCTTTCAAGACAACTATGGTTCACAGTACCCAGACAAACATGCAACTATAAAAGTATTTCTATATAAGGACATGGAATATTTTGCACAGATAGTGAAACAATGCTTCACCAAATCATTGCAAAAGTTAGGACACAAACGACAGACCTATAATCACAAGTATCAAGATTCAAAACGTAACAAGGAATGAAACTAAGATGAAGGCTAACACAACATCAAAGCAATTAAATTCACAGTATTACACTTCGAAACAAATGGGAAGGAACAGATATCTATATTTATCAATGCTGGAATAAATTTCTGCTACAATTCTCTTACAATTCTCTCTCCAGTTTGCAATATGCAAAACAGGTGAGCCCAAAAGAAGATCACCCAAAAATGAGGTGAAAATAATGTAAATAGAGTTCTCTAAACCTTGATCCGTATGCATGAGAAAACCCTCCAAAATGAGGAGTCAAACTGCCCAAACATGAAGTCAAAGTGCCCCTTGAACTCCTCCAAGTCATATACAACAGGACTGCCACTCAAAATCATCTCAAACTGCTCCATAACCCCCAAAAATCATGCAAATATGTGAGGGGTCAGATATGGAAGGAAAAGCCATCAAAATATGAGTGTAATTGTTGTGAACTGATAGTGAACTGCTCCAAAGAGACCCTCAACTGATACCATCTGATACTGAACTCAAAAATGACCTCTAAGTGACTCCAATATGCCAACAACAGCCTCTAATCTGCCTCAACAAGTGAATAGAACTGAAAGAATCCCTCTTTGACTAGAAACAATGATCATAAGGTCCACTTTAGCTATACATTTATTCGTTAATATATTCCATAAAAGATTAAATTTATATTCTTTCTAAATTATACTTATTATAATTAATTCAATAAATAATATATTTATACTTAACATATAAAAAATAGAATATAATTCTATTTAATATAATTATGTAAAGTATAAGTATAATTTTTATTGAATATAATACGTATAAAATCAAATTTCACTTTTAATCATATATACCACAATATAATATTGTTTAAATTAAAATAGATAATTAAATTATCCATTTTAATTTAACATAACATTATATTATAACATATACAATTAAAAGTAAAATCCAAAAGAAGGAATATAAATATAATCTAATATCTAATACATAACAAAATAAAATATATAAGCTAACCTATGATAACCTAAAAGGTCGACATGACCTTCACATAAATGGATAACTTCATTTTATTACAAAACCATAAGTCGACATGACTTTTGTGCAAAATATCTCTACGTATTACAAAGTCATGTGATTAATGGTGTCATGGCATATTTGGAGAGAGCCGTATACTGCTGCAGCCTGCCAAGTTTTTGCGGACTCCAAATTTATTTCAAACTGGCAAAGGCCTTTTATGTTATTCTCATTGTATCTTCATTTGGCTTTTAGCATTTACGCAGCTTGGAAGAAGAAGAAACCCTAGGGTTATGCTGCCACCATGAATCTCTGCACTTCTAGTTCCTCTTTGCTCTTATTGTATCTTTTCTGCATATAATGATTAGGCTCAGGCTTCTTTTGAAAACTCATGGCCTGCAAATGACATTGGCTGAGAAAGAACTTGGACTTTTCGAAATTGTTTCTCTGTGTTCATGGATTCTTTGAAGGCTTTGTTTCCTACCATCGAGCTCGAACCCTATTAATGCATATACTCGGCTATGACTGTTTTTAATATCATTGAGCCGTGACTGGTGGTTGTTCATGTGCTCGAACTCTCTATAGGCATATGACTTTATAACACGGGCTGGACTTGAAGTTCACGGTTCTTCTAGCAAGCTTGAAGTTCAGCTTTCTTCACATGGGTTTGAGATAAGTATTACTTACCATCTCCCCTCTTCATTTTGCCTTATATTATCTGTGACATAACCCTGAAGTTTGGTGGCACTTATCTCTTGAAAACCTGTCATCTTTGGAATTCTTGGGCTGTTGAATAGCTCAGGGTTTGAATATATGCAGCCGCTTTTACTTGGACTGCCTCCTTCTTTGCAATATTTTCACACTATATTCCTCATTCTTTGGTATGAAAATCCTGTGTAGAAGCTTGGAATATATCTTGCATGTAACCATCACTTCGACTGTGATACATTTTCCTGTGAGTTATTCATAAAGATTTTTCAGAAAATGAATAAAAGTTAAGCATGCTTACATGGGTATTTTAGAATAATGGAAAAGAACCTCATATATCCATCTGGGCATTGTGGGAAAAATCTGAAACCTTTTATACATACTGTTTTGAAGATCCTCCTCATTCCTTAAGAAAATAATTCTGGGTTTTATCTGTTATTCCATAATGTTTAAGAGATTCTCTGCTAAATTTGTATAGTCTTTGTACATATATCATTTTCTTTTTTGCCTTGTCTTTTGCTTTCACACTTGCATAGATTTGAACATAAAAACCTAAACTCGGCTTTCTCTTGCTTCTCTCTGACTTCCATGCTACAAAATGTGACTTCATGAACATATCTTCGATTCTGGGTTTTATATTTTCATTCATAAATTGATATTCTGAAAATTATCAAATCGATGAAAAGTTTTATTGTCTTGCCATGCCCCTGTTTGAGAATATTTGCAGCCACTGGATCTGTTGTATTATTCCATGAGAATCTCTGGATACACCATGAGATTTTATTATACTTCTTGCAGCTTTGGGTTTACTCCAGCTGTTATCAAATGCTTACACCATGCTTATTTACGGCAATACATTTAGAATAAAACCATTACAAAAACAGTCATAACCTAGATAAGAACTTGGGTTTTCCTCTGCTTATTTGCATAGCATAAACTAGAGATAAATTGTTGTTTCTTTGTTTGAACCTGTTGTAGTGTATAACAAACCCATATTCATCTGGGTATTTACTTTAATCAATAAATAATTCTGGGTTGTGACTTTTATTTCATATTTGGATTTTTAGACTAGAACTCGAGCTTGCTTCCTCTAAGCACAATTATGAAAGACTCAACTTCTATCTACTCCATCTTACATGCTGTAAATGAAGAAAATATAGAGATTATGCTACCAACATTTTAACCAGAAACACATTACTGTTTGCACCTTGTCCTAAGTCTTATTGCTACGCTGTCTTTATGTCAATAGTGATTATTATTTTGATACCTTGCATCAAAATTTTTTTGAATGGTACATAACGTTCTATGAGAAGGCAACATGATTAACTTTGCTTTTCTACACTCTTACACGTGCTTTAATCTCAATATCTTTGAACAACATGGATCAAATGTATGCTCAGTACTACAAGAGTAAAATTACCATCTAATTTCTAAACTTTAGCTATTGCATGCCTCTCTGAACCATATATCTCCTGAAGGCTGTTATTGTTTGTGTGCCAGGCAGCATGCTTAGAAAATATATCATTCTCTAACAATTTGATAATTATTACAGCACTTTTTCAATTTTAATCAATGCAATCTATTTTTCTCTTTCCAAATGCATGAATAAAATCTCACTGTTGATTTATTGTTGAATCAAAAATACATTGTTCTGTCTGCATCTTCACTGTATATTAGCATTGTAGCACTTCTTGTTGAACTAAAAAAATCACATGTTTGATATGCATTTACACTTTGTACTTTATTTCCATTTATTTTTGTTTGATCATTCTGTTAGATATGCAATTTCTTTATGCAAAAATAATGCAATAGGATTTCCTATGTACGCATATTATAACAGCAACATCATTGTCATTCCTTATTGCTGACTTCGTATGGTTAGTTGTTGACAATAGAATAGAGAATGACTGATACCAATCAGTGAATAAAAATTACAACCATACTATTTAATTCTGAAATGTATCTTGAATACTTATCTCACTGTCGGTACGTAATTATGTTCCTTCTGTTATGTTCTTCTCTTTTCTCAGCATATTGAACTATCCCTCATGGGGTTCGAGCATGGGCTCGTGACTCCCATGAGTGAATTTTAAGTCATAAAGTTTTATTCCCTTTAAAACTTATCTTCTCTGTTCCATTATAGAATGAAACAAACAACTCATGTAACACTTGTAACCTGATCTAATTGGCTGGAAGGTTTCATGACGAAAGTCATGTCCCTTCAACAGCCTATCTTCTGCTGCTCCATGATTTGGCCAGAAGGTCCCATGCCTGAAACGTACGCATGCCCCCTCGATAGCCTCCTCAAGTCCACTGGTCTTCATGTCTTCGCTTTTGCATAGCTTCGGTCAGAAAGTTTCGTGCGCATAGTGTATGCACGTCCTTTCAATGACCTACACAGTCTTCGTACCTATCTACACATGAAGCAAACAATGTTAGGAAATAAAGTGTTTTTCTGTGATATGATCCTTCTTTCCAGCAGCTTTATTACTTGCTTTCTGTTTCTACATTTCTGCAAATGTAACCAAGTAGACAATTAGATAGCTTAATCTTTCTCCATTGCTCAGTTCATATGAACTGACCCATTTTTATCACTTCTTCTTTTGCAGGATGTCCTAGAACACGTCAAAATGTCAGACCAAAGATGTGACAGCACTCAACTCTTCACAAACCACTAGGCAATGGAGGGGGCCTAACCTATCTATTTCTCCTTTTTTACATTTTTAGAAATGTGAACTGTAATCTTATTTCTTGCACTTGATTTCTGCATTTAATTTATAAAATCGAAATGCATGTCTGCATTACCTATTGCCACGGGATGTGTGGCTTTACATGAATTTCTCATTTTAAATCTTTGAAAAACACTTTCTCATTTATGTTTTAAAAGCAACCACTGCTTGTGTGGCTAAACTAAAGTTGTACTTTCAATTCTAAAATGCAAGCATATCTTTTACTTTTCTGTTTTCAGCTCAAAAAATCTGAATTTGTTCAAAATTTGAAAAGTGATAAGCAGATAAGTGTACCTTAATGTGTTGTTCAGATATTTTCAATTCTAAAGTTGAACCTGTACTTTATTTCTCTGAATTCTTTACTATTCTGCAACTTTAAAAATGCAACTTTTCAGTTCAAACCTCAATGTAAAAGACTTGTCAGTTTGTCAGTTTAGTGTGAACTAAATGACAACATTTTTTGGCGACTTCTCAGGGGTGTTTGCCTGCTAAAAAAAATAGACCAGTTGCCTTGTGCAATTCATTGGGCATAGAGTCTTGAACCTTGATAAACTGAACCTTCTCAACTCTAGAAAAACTTTAGAAAATGTTGAAAACTTAAACGCACCACACAACTGGAAAACTGAAACTGAAACCGAAACTAAATACCTTATGCTAGCTACTTGGGAATTTGTGCTTAGGCATGTCCTTAGCACCATTATATGGCTGTTATATCTATTCTGTGATATGATGATGCTAATGACAACACTAATTGATTTGCAAACAGCTAGCGTAAAGTAGAAAACAAATTTGAGTGAATCTTTCTGAATTATGTACTTTCTCCGAAAATTTGTCTTCTCTTCTGAAATCTGCAAGTTGTTTTTTAGAAAAGGTCATGGATGACCTATTTTGGAATGTGGTTGTTGCTCCTGATTTGAAACATTGAAATATCCATTGTTTCACTTTAGGATTAATGTAAACATTTCTGAACAGTTCTGCCACGAACTTGTACAACTTGCAGCTTTTAGAAGACTACTATCATGTGCTAGAAACACTTATTGGAAATCAAAATCAGCAAATAAACCTGTTGATGTAGTATATTTAAAAATAATAATTGGTATCCCATCATGTAGAGCATTGAGTTATACTCGGTTGTATTAAGATGGGCACTCACTTATGAGGAATGATATGCTACAGCAGCATGTTTATTTTTTGCAACTAACAACTAACTACAACTAACTGAAAGCAAACTATCTATGTGCAAAGGCACTTATTCTTGTTCAACTCACCTCAAAAACAACATTTGAGGTGGATCCCATTAACTGGGATTCGCAATTCTTCTCCTTCCATAGTTGAGAGCTGAAAAGCATTGTGAGCCTTGCATCCTGTAATCACAAAAGGACCATTCCAAATGGCATCGAACTTTGAATGCTTGCCAGGTCTGCTCTTCAATTCATCCCATTTAAGCACTAAATCACCTTCTTCTAAGACTCTTGCGACAACTTTTCTGTCAAATGTCTTCTTCATTTGATCATTATGTTTTGTCAGCTTCTAAAAAGATCTATTTCTTGACTCTTCCAACTCTATTAATTCAACCAATCTTACCTCCATATGCTGCTGGTCTAGTAGGTCCAATTCCTTAATCAGACTCAAACTTGGCAACTCAATTGAAATTAGCAATCTTGCCTCTCTTCCATAAACCAAAACATAAGGTGAATTACCTGTTGAGCGTTTTGGGGTGATCCTATCAGCCCATAAGGCTTGTTTCAGCTTGCTATTTCAAACTCACTGATTGTCTTCAATAGTCCTCTTGATGATGTGAATCAGATTTTTGTTTGTTGATTCTGCTTGTCCATTACCTTGTGGGTAATAATTGGATGAGGTACTAAGATACACATTATTTGTAACTGCCCAATCGGAAATTCTCATACCTTTAAATGCTAAGGCATTATCAGAAACAATGGATTCAGGTGCACCAAACCTTGCAAGTAGATCTTCATAAAAATTCAGAACTGAAGTTTCATTGTCCTCTTTCAATGCCACAGCTTCAGTCCACTTGGTAAAATAATCTGTTGCTGTTAAAATATACTTATGACTTGAACTTGATGATGGGTTTATAGGACCAATAAAATCCAAACCCCACTTAGCAAAAGGTTGTTCAATTTGAATTGGACTAAGAGGTAAGGCTGCTAACCTTTGCTTGTTTGAAAAAATAACACATTTTAAACATTTCCTTACCCAAATGAAAGCATCCTTGTATAGATCTGACCAAAAATATCCAGTCTTCAAAATATTTAATATTGTTGTCCTTGCTGCAAAATATCCACCTGCTGGTCCATCATGGAATTCCTGTAACACCTTGTCAGTTTGATCACCAGTAATACATCTTAGCAATATGCCATTATAATCTTTTTTATACAACACATTATTCAATAAACAATATGGAATTGACTACAACCTATAATATCTTCTTTTAGATCTATCCAAACCTTCAGGATGTCCTGTTTGCAAGAAATTAGTCATTTCCTTCACCCAATCATTCTGCAAATTTGGGACAGCAAGCTGGTCTTGGTCTTGTAAAACCAGAATTACCTCAGGATCAACATTCAGAATATTATCTCCATTTCCAGCCAACTGTTCGCATAAACCTCTACCCCTTACCAGCTTGGTAACCTTAATATCAATGTCATATTCCATCGCTTTCGTGATCCATCCTACTCTTTTTGTATTGAAATATTTATTCACTAAAAACTCCTTAACAATAGGATGAGCAACCATTAGATTAATCTTGTTATTAGAAAGTATATGTCTGAATTTTTTCAGACTTCTAATCACAGCAAGAACATGCTTTTTAATAAAAGTATAATGCAGTTCGCAATCTTTTAACCCTTGACTAAAAAATGCTATTGGCTGCTCATATCCTGAATCATTCTTTTGTACTAACATGACAGCAATACTGTCAATATTCTCATATGCATAAAGAATGAACTCCTTAGAAAAATCTGGATTTAACAAAGTAGGAGTAGCAGCTAGAGCTTCTTCAATTAATTCAAAACTGAGTTTACCTTCCTTGGTCCTTTTGAAAATGATATTCTTCTTAAGCATGACTGTAAGTAGCATTAATAACTCTGCAATATCAGGGATGAATCTCCTAATGAAGTTAATTCTTCATAGAAAGCTTTGAAGTCCCTTTTTATGGGCTGGAAGTGGCAGGGCTAAAATAGCACTCACCCTATCAGGTTCAATAGTTATTCCATCTTTTGAACCAATAAAGCCTAACAACTTACCTTCATAGACAACGAATATGCTCTTGTTAGGATTCAATGAAATATCATACTTTCTACATCTTTCAAAGATTATCCTTAAATGTTTAACATGATCTACTGAATTCTTTGAAAAAATAGTGATGTCATCTAAATAAACCAGCACAAACCTGTACATCAGATTTATGAAAGCCTTATCCATGGCTTTCTAGAATGTTGCACCAGCGTTAGATAGACCGAAAGGCATTTTCTAGTAAGCCATGGTTCCCCATTTGGTCGTAAATGCTATTTTAAACCTGTCCTCTTCTTTCACTAAAATCTGGTTGTAAATAGAAAATCCATCCAGCAATGAAAAATGTTCAAAACCTGAAACCACCTGCAAAATTTGTTCCATTGAAGGCAAATGATGCCTATCTTTCAATGAAGCCTTGTTTAAGTCACAGAAATCAACGCAAAGTCTGATTTCTCCATTCTTTTTCCTAACGGGTACCAGATTTGAAACCCATGAAGTATGCTTAATTGGAAAAATGATATTGCTTTCAATTAACTTGTTCAACTCCTTTATCATGAGGGGTTCCAGTTTGGGGTTTACAGGCCTCTGCTTTTGTCTAACTGGTTTAGAACCTGGTTCTAATTCTATAGTATGCTGAGAAATATTGAGTTCTAATCCCTTCAAATCTAAATAATTCCATGCAATTATATCATGAAATTTGTTGCATAAATTGACAAAAGTTTGATGTTCTTCTGGTGTACATACCTTGCCAAGTTTAAGCACTTTATCTTGTGAAATAACTTCTTCATAATGCTCTTCCTTGATCTGTAAGATGGATTTGTCCTTTTTGAACTCATCATTAGTACCAAACATGGAACGTAAAGTTACAAGGCCTTTAGGCATTTTATTTGTTTTCAGCTGTATAATCTGGTCCTCATATTGTTCCTGCAATTTTTTCTGATTTGGCTATGAAAACTCAGCCTCTTCTCTCAAAAAATTAACAATGTGTTGATCAGATTCAAAAACCTGCCAACTATCTACATTATTAGGTACAATAGGTCTAACAATAACCTTGACATAATTCAACCCTTTATCATTATTGATTTCTGTTGGTATGTCGTATTGGGCTCGTACAGCTGTGAGCCTATCAGCATGCTTGTTTTGATTTCTAGGAATAGATTGTAAATTAAAAGCTTCAAAACCTTCAATCAGGTCCCATACAACATGTCTATAATTTTTTAATAAATCATTCTTTGCTGAATGAACATTCCTAACTTGGTTTACAATCAATTCAGAATCACCATATACTTGCAAACAGTTAACTCCCTTTTTAATTGCCCATTTTAATCCATTAACAAGGGCTTCATATTCAGCCACGTTATTCATGCAACTAAATGTAAATCTGAAGGAAGCATAATACCTTTGGTTTTTTGGTGAAACCAGCATGCAACCACCTCCAGCACCTATTTTGCTGTGAGAGCCATCAAAAAACAACTTCAAGATAACACTAGATGGCTGCTCTAAATCTGCACTTTTTGTAATAGCTGGCATAAAATTAGTAACTTCATTAATAACATAATTACCCAAGCTGGGTTCCTCAATTTGTGCATCATAAATTATGACATTTTCAGTAGCCCAAGTATCTAGTAATATATCAAGAATTTGTTCAACTTACATTTGTGACTCATGAATAGCATCAATTTCCTCTTGATCATAAATAATAGCTGCTGTACCATTTTCAGCACTAATAACATGTGGCTTAATACAAAATTTTGCAATAGGCTCAAAAGGAATAGTTACCTTAGTACCATACCTAGTACGAAATAGCATATGAGACCAATCCGCTGATAAATACCCTCCAATCTTAGCAATAAAATCTTGTGATAAACAGATAGAAAAATTAGGAGGTAAGTCTATGATAAAGCCATCCATGGGTACTGAAAAATTAGGACAAGCATGCATTGTTAGATCAAGATTTCTAATCACCCCAACTGTATTCACTACTGTACCATCAAGTTGAACAACCCCTTTTTCAATTGGTTCATATTTTAGGCCTAGCTGGTCCACAATTTTCTTAGGCATAACCAAACTAGAAGCCCCTAAATCAATCATACAATTATGCACTAAATTATGTCCTATTATAACAGTAATATACAAAGGTGGAGGTTTTACCAACTTGGGTGTTTGCTGGTTTAAGGCATCATTTCCAGCTATTAACACTTTAGGGGTTTTCTGATTTAAGGCATCATCCGACAATGTCAATGCTTGTAATGCTTCTTGCAACATATCTTTTTGACCTGGAAGTCCTAAATCCTCCCAAATAGGAACAGGAACATGTGTCTTTTTTAAATGATCTACAATATTAAAACTCTGAGCACTAACCTTTTGCTACTGTTTTGAAATAGCCGGCTCTTTTGCTAGTTGTGATGGCTGGGAAGGTCCATTCTGAGCTTGAATCTGTTATTGTTTACCTTTTAAAATTTGTTGTTGTGGTATAATAGTAGGCTGTTGTACCTTATCAACTTGTTGTTGCTCATTTACAACCTTTATTTTAGACCTTGTACCAGCTGATACAGGCTTCCATACTTGATTCTGATCAAAATTAGTTGCTAAAATAGTCTCATCAGCATTAAAATTCATTAAAGTAACATCAAGATTACCTTGTGGTTGTACTTGAACATTTTGAGCATTTCCTTGCACATTAACTATTTGACTTTGCAAAACATCCTACCTTCTAGCTTCAAGCACATGAGGACAATCAAGCCAAAAATGGCTTGCATTACAAGTATTACACCACTTCTCCTCTTGTGCATAGTTATTCTGAGGAACAACTACCAACTCTTTGGATGTACTAGGAGTTGTGTAATTATAAGGCTGATTAGTCTTTTGACTATAATTCCTTTGCTGACCTTGAGCTTGGCGTGGCTGGTTTGAACCAGATGCTTGATTAAATTGCCTATTCTGCTGATAAGAAACTTGAGGGGGTCTATTGTACTAACCTTGTTGTCTCTTCAAATTTGTGATCTCATTACCATAAGTCTGTAAAGTCCTCATTATACTGTCATTTTTGTCCTTTAATTCCAAATTTTGCTCTTTTAGCTCTCTAAAAGGAGCTGTAGCAGCATTTTCTTCTACTGCAACCTGCATATTAAACACTGATAATGCTGGTATAGGTGGTACAACCGCTATTGGTGGAACTATAGCTGGTACAACTGGCTGAACCTCTGCACAATAAGGCATTGGAGGCCTAGGAGGTAACTTACCAACCTGTATTAAGCTATTTTCAGCTCTAACAGCGATGTCAAATGCATTTGGCAAAGTATGCCCACCCATAGACTTAATCATGACCACAATATCACTGTTAAAAGCATTGAGATAAAACATAAATGCATAGTCATTAGATGGTTTAACAGATGCTGGAATCCTATCCCAAGTTCATTGAAATCAAAAATTGAAATCTAAAATATGCTCATGGACATTTCTCTTTAGTGTGGTCAACTGTTCTACCAAGGATAAATTATCTGATCTATCTTCAAATTTGCTAATTAAAATAGTGCCTAGAGCATCCCATGTAGCAATTGAATTAACAGGTAGACTTCTAAACCAAATCAATGCTTTACCCTTAAGTGAAGCTACTAATAATTTTAATGCTACATCATCATGAGTAACTTGATATAACCCACAAAGAGTAGCAATATCTTTAATGTGCTCAATTGCTAAAATATGACCCTCACCATTAAAATACGTCAAACCTTTAAGTGCTACCGAGGGAATATCATGATGAACACCAATTTGTAAGGGGCTGCCAGCGTTGAAAGCTACGAATGGAAAATTCTGGGCCATTTGATGAGCTGGTGGTGTTTGTTGCTGAACTGTAGGTGTCACAGAAGGTTTGGTAGAGTGAACTACCTTCCTTTGGTAAGTTTTGAGACTTTAAGGAGTAGCGGTAGTACCACTTTTAGATGCCCCTAAAGAAGAATTAACCCTTAGCGAATCTTCAAAACTTGGTAATTCTGATTCAGAATTATCAGGAGCACTTAAATCTTTCGAAAAACTGATATCTTCAATTAGCACCTCAGGTTCCTCCAGATTTGCAGCCTGATAGCTTTGATTTTGTGATGTCCTTCCTCTTCTGGCTGATCTTCCTCCCCTTCTACTTGGCTGCAATTCTTGGTACTCAAAACCCTCTTTGTTTGATCTTGTCAAAATTCTACTCATTAAAAATAAGCACTGAAATCTGCACTGATTCTGCAAGAAACCTTCAAAAATAGAGTCCCTAGGTGCTTGAAAAAATGCCTTCTAAAAGGTTGAAATACTGCTGCCTACACCAAAACAGCAATAAAAACTTGTAAATCAAAGAACTGTATAGCAGTTCGTGTCCCACCGGGTGTGCCAAAAACTGTTGTCAATCAGGATTACGCCTATAGCTTGATGTGGAATCTAGCTATCCTGTTGAAACATGGAAACATTCTTGTTGATGGGCAAGAGAACGAATCTCTGGATTCTAGGCCGGTTCCTCTTGGATTTGGAATATCACTTGCACAAATTTGTATAAGGAAAGGGATGAAAATAATAACTAAATGAATTCTAATCCTAAACAGGGTGATACACCAAAACTAATATGTAACTTACATTAATTCAGCAAAGATCTTTCAAGACAACTATGGTTCACAGTACCCAGACAAACATGCAACTATAAAAGTATTTCTATGTAAGGACCTGAAATATTTTGCACAGATAGGGAAACAATGCTTCACCAAATCATAGCAAAAGTTAGGACACAAACAACAGACCTATAATCGCAAGTATCAAGATTCAAAACGTAACAAGGAATGAAACTAAGATGAAGGCTAACACAACATCAAAGCAATTAAATTCACAGTATTACACTTCAAAACAAATGGGAAGGAACAGATATCTGTATTTTATTAATGCTAGAATAAATTTCTACTACAATTCTCTTACAATTCTCTCTCCAGTTTGCAATATGCAAAATAGGTGAGCCCAAAAGAAGATCACCCAAAAATGAGGTGAAAATAATGTAAATAGAGTTCTCTAAACCCTAATCCGTATGCATGAGAAAACCCTCCAAAATGAGGAGTCAAACTACCCAAACATGATGTCAAAGTGCCCCTTGAACTCCTCCAAGTCATATACAACTGGACTGCCACTCAAAGTCATCTCAAACTACTCCATAACCCCCAAAAATCATGCAAATATGTGAGGGGTCGGATATGGAAGGAAAAGCCATCAAAATATGAGTGTAACTACTATGAACTGCTCCAAAGAGGCCCTCAACTGATACCATCTGATACTGAACTCAAAAATGACCTCTAAGTGGCTCCAAGATGCCAACAACAGCCTCTAATCTGCCTCAACAAGTGAACAGAACTGAAAGAATCCCTCTTTGACTAGAAGCAATGATCCTAAGGTCCACTTTAGCTATACATTTATTCGTTAAAATATTCCATAAAAGATTAAATTTATATTCTTTCTAAATTATACTTATTATAATTAATTCAATAAATAATATATTTATACTTAACATATAAAAAATAGAATATAATTCTATTTAATATAATTATGTAATGTATAAGTATATTCTTTATTGAATATAATACGTATAAAATCAAATTTCACGTTTAATCATATATACCACAATATAATATTGTTTAAATTAAAATAGATAGTTAAATTATCCATTTTAATTTAACATAACATTATATTATAACATATATACTTAAAAGTAAAATCCAAAAGAAGGAATATAAATATAATCTAATATCTAATACATAACAAAATAAAATATATAAGCTAACCTATGATAACCTAAAAGGTCGACATGACCTTCACATAAATGGATAACTTCATTTTATTACAAAACCATAAGTCGACATGACTTTTGTGCAAAATATCTCTACGTATTACAAAGCCATGTGATTAATGGTGTCGTGGCATATTCGGAGAGAGCCGTATACTGCAGTAGCCTGCCAAGCTTTTGTGGACTCCAAATTTATTTCAAACTGGCAAAGGCCTTTTATGTTATTCTCATTGCATCTTCATTTGGCTTTTAGCATTTACGCAGCTTGGAAGAAGAAGAAACCCTAGGGTTATGCTGCCACCATGAATCTCTACACTTCTGGTTCCTCTTTGCTCTTATTGTATCTTTTCTGCATATAATGATTAGGCTCAGGCTTCTTTTGAAAACTCACGACCTGCAAATGACATTGGCTGAGAAAGAACTTGGACTTTTCGAAATTGTTTCTCTGTGTTCATGGATTCTTTGAAGGCTTTGTTTCCTACTTGTCGAGCTCGAATCCTGTTAATACGTATACTCGGCTATGACTATTTTTAATATCATTGAGCCGTGACTGGTGGTTGTTCATGTGCTCGAACTCTCTATAGGCATATGACTTTATAACATAGGCTGGACTTGAAGTTCACGGTTCTTCTAGCAAGCTTGAAGTTCAGCTTTCTTCACATGGGTTTGAGATAAGTATTACTTACCATCTCCCCTCTTCATTTTGCCTTATATTATCTGTGACATAACCTTGAAGTTTGGTGGCACTTATCTCTTAAAAACCTGTCATCTTTGGAATTCTTGGGCTGTTGAATAGCTCAGGGTTTGAATATATGCAACCGCTTTTACTTGGACTGCCTCCTTCTTTGCAATATTTTCACACTATATTCCTCATTCTTTGGTATGAAAATCCTGTGTAGAAGCTTGGAATATATCTTGCATGTAACCATCACTTCGACTGTGATACATTTTCCTGTGAGTTATTCATAAAGATTTTTCAGAAAATGAATAAAAGTTAAGCATGCTTACATGGGTATTTTAGAAAAATGGAAAAGAACCTCATATATCCATCTGGGCATTTTGGAAAAAATCTGAAACCTTTTATGCATACTATTTTGAAGATCCTCCTCATTCCTTAAGAAAATAATTCTGGGTTTTATCTGTTATTCCATAATGTTTGAGAGATTCTCTGCTAAATTTGTATAGTCTTTGTACAGATATCATTTTCTTTTTTGCCTTGTCATTTTCTTTCACACTTGCATAGATTTGAACATAAAAACCTAAACTTGACTTTCGCTTTCTTCTCTCTGACTTCCATGCTACAAAATGTGACTTCATGAACATATCTTCAATTCTGAGTTTTATATTTTCTTTCACAAATTGATATTCTAAAAATTATCAAATCGATGAAAAGTTTTATTGTCTTGCCATGCTCCTTTTTGAGAATATTTGCAGCCACTGGATCTGTTGTATTATTCCATGAGAATCTCCAGATACACCATGAGATTTTATTATACTTCTTGTTGCTTTGGGTTTACTCCAGCCGCTATCAAATGCTTACACCATGCTTATTTACGACAATACATTTAGAATAAAACTATTACAAAAACAATCATAACCTAGATAAGAACTTGGCCTTTCCTCTGCTTATTTGCATAGCATAAACTAGAGATAAATTGTTGTTTCTTTGTTTGAACCTGTTGTAGTGTATTAAAAACCCATATTGATCTGGGTATTTACTTTAATCAATAAATAATTTTGGGTTGTGACTTTTATTTCATATTTGGATTTTTAGACTAGAACTCGAGCTTGCTTCCTCTAAGCACAATTATGAAAGACTCAACTTCTATCTACTCCATCTTACATGTTGTAAATGAAGAAAATATAGAGATTATGCTACCAACATTTGAACCAGAAACACATTACTGTCTGCACCTTGTCCTAAGTCTTATTGCTACGCTGTCTTCATGTCAACAGTGATTATTATTTTGATACCTTGCATCAAAAAATTTTTGAATGGTACATAACCTTCTATGAGAAGGCAACATGATTAACTTTGCTTTTCTGCACTCTTACACGTGCTTTAATCCCAATATCTTTGAACAACATGGATCAAATGTATGCTTAGTACTACAAGCGTAACATTACCATCTACTTTCTGAACTTTAGCTATTGCACGCCTCTCTGAACCATATATCTCCTGAAGGCTGTTATTGTTTGTGTGCCGGACAGCATGCTTAGAAAATATATCATTCTCTAACAATTTGACAATTATTACAGCACTTTTTCCATTTTAATCAATGCAATTTGTTTTTCTCTTTCCAAATGCATGAATAAAATCTCACTGTTGATTTATTGTTGAATCAAAAATCCATTGTTTTGTCTGCATCTTCACTATATATTAGCATTGCAGGACTTCCTGTTGAACTAAAAAAATCACATGTTTGATATGCATTTACACTTTGTACTTTATTTCCATTTATTTCTGTTTGATCATTCTATTAGATATGCAATTTCTTTATGCAAAAATAATGCAATAGGATTTCCTATGTACGCATATTATAACAGTAGCATCATTGTCATTCCTTATTGTTGACTTCATATGGTTAGTTGTTGACAATAGAATAGAGAATGACTGATACCAATCAGTGAATAAAAATTACAACCATACTATTTAATTCTGAGATGTATCTTGAATATTTATCTCACTATCGGTATGTAATTATGTTCCTTCTGTTCTGTTCTCTTTTCTTAGCATATTGAACTATCCCTCATGGGGTTTGAGCATGGGCTTGTGACTCCCATGAGTGAATTTTAGGTCATAAAGTTTTATTCCCTTTAAAACTTATCTACTCTGTTCCATTATAGAATGAAATAAACAACTCATGTAACACTTGTAACTTGATCTAATTGGCTGGAAGGTTTCATGACGAAAGTCATGTCCCTGCAACAGCCTATCTTCTGCCGCTCCATGATTTGGCCAGAAGGTCCCATGCCTGAAACTTACGCATGCCCTCTTGACAGCCTCCTCAAGTCCATCGGTCTTCATGTCTTCGCCTCTCCATAGCTTTGGTCAGAAAGTTTCGTGTGCATAGTGTATGCACGTCCTTTCAATGACCTACACAGTCTTCGTACCTATCTGCACATGAAGCAAACAATGTTAGGAAATAAAGTGTTTTTCTATGATATGATCCTTCTCTCTAGCAGCTTTATGACTTGCTTTCTATTTCTACATTTCTTCAAATGTAACCAAGTAGACAATTAGATAGCTTAATCTTTCTCCATTGCTCAGTTCATATGAATAGACCGATTTTTATCACTTCTTCTTTTGCATGATGTCCTGGAACACCTCAAAATGTAGGACCAAAGATGCGGCAGCGCTCAACTCTTCACAAACCACTAGGCAACGGGGGGGCCTAACCTGTCTATTTCTCCTTTTTTACATTTTCAGAAATGTGAACTGTAATCTTATTTCTTGCACTTGATTTCTGCATTCAATTTATAAAACCGAAGTGCATGTCTGCATTACCTATTGCCACGGGATGTGTGGCTTTACATGAATTTCTCATTTTAAATCTTTGAAAAACACTTTCTCATTTATATTTTAAAAGCAACCACTACTTGTGTGGCTAAGCTAAAGTTGTACTTTCAATTCTGAAATGCAAGCATATCTTTTACTTTTCTATTTTCAGCTCAAAAAATCTGAATTTGTTCAAAATTTGAAAAGTGATAAGCAGGTAAGTGTACCTTAATGTGCTGTTTAGATATTTTCAATTATAAAGTTGAACCTGTACTTTATTTCTCTGAATTCTTTACTATTCTGCAACTTTAAAACTGCAACTTTTCAGTTCAAACCTCAATGTAAAAGACTTGTTAGTTTGTCAGTTTAGTGTGAACTAAATGACAACAGGTACATCAGATTACTCCATATGTTACCATGGTAACTCTTCTGGATCTCTGCATTCAATTTGTATTCATGGGTTTGTGGATTCAAATTGGGCAGGTGATATTGACAGCAGGAGATCCACTAGTACTTATGTGTTCACTATGTTTGGTGGTGCTATTAGTTGGATGAGTAAGCGACAACCTGTGGTTGCTTTGTCCACTATAGAAGCTGAGTACATGGCTGCTACTTATGCTTGTAAGGAAGCCATTTGGCTTAGGAGATTGTGTTCTGATGTTGGTGTTGATGCAGAACATATTACTATTTGGTGTGATAGTTAGAGTGCTATTTGCCTTGTGAAGAATCCAATTTTTCATGCCAGAATGAAGCACATTGTTGTGCAGTTTCACTTTGTGAGAGATATGGTGGAAGATGGAAAGGTAAATTTGGAGAAGGTAGATACTATGAAGAATGTTGCAGATGCATTAATGAAACTAGTGGGCACTGAAAAGTTCAGATGGTGTTCAGAGTCTATGGGCCTTTTGACCTATAGCAGTTAGTTCCTGTTATGTTCTTGTTGCTCTTACAAGGTGTTTGACAAGTGGGAGAATGTTTGGAATAAGGTGTCTCAACTTTGGATAATTCCTATTCTTATTATTTGTTTTGTAATATGTATTTCTTGCAAATAATGTAATTAAGTGTGAGTGTACATGTCTAGTTGGCATGTTGATGTGTCACTCCACTTGATGTGTCAACATCTTGAATTGTGTGTAAGGAGATCATGGCTGAAACGGTTATGACGGATTCCTATGACACATAAGAGCTATGTCTAGAAGATTCATGACAGGTGAAGACATGTGGCAAGTGATAAAGTTGAGTACTGTACACTCTTCCCCAAGCTTGGGGTTCCTATTTTCTTGGAGAATGGTAAAACCCTAATACAACTATCTTTGGAAGTTGCCCTAAAAAGGGAAGTGCATGATATAAGCATTTTTTAGGGGTTGCGAAGAGGTGTGAATTTTGTGTATTGTTGGAACATTTTTTATGCTGTTGCGATTTGTCTTCAAGAGTAGAAAATCTTCTGAAAGAACTTGCATTGCAAGTGTACTGTAAACTGTAATAGTTTTGTTCAATACATTGTGAAGGTTTTGGAGTGCTGGGGTTTTTACCGAAAGGTTTCCCTAGGGTAAATCATTGTGTTATTCTCTATTTTTTGTATGCATGGTATA
This sequence comes from Chamaecyparis obtusa, assembly GCA_027943335.1. Lineage (NCBI taxonomy): Eukaryota > Viridiplantae > Streptophyta > Pinopsida > Cupressales > Cupressaceae > Chamaecyparis > Chamaecyparis obtusa. The sequence goes on along the minus strand of BSBK01009399.1, from coordinate 20,427 downwards.
TGGCTGCAATATCATTGTTAAAGTAGTTAACGAATCTGAAATTGTAAGGATTTAAAAGAATTTGCACAATACTTTCCTTTAGAGATTAGTGTAGGAAGTTGTTTCCGCACTTGAGTTTCCTTACATGGAACATTCATTGTGACTAAGGTTAAGGGTGTGCAATAACACCCCTGGGCCCACAAGTGGTAGGAACTCTTGTCCATCCATTCTTTAGTTGAACTTCCAACAACCAATCATTGTAGTGATTGGAGTGGAACAACACAATAGGGTGCCCAAAACATTGAAGCTACAACCAAGCCCAAGGGTGTGATATAACACCCCTTGGCCCACAAGTGGTAAGAACTCTTGTCCATCTGACATGGGTGGCCTACTTAGATGGCAAACGGGTCTCTTCCCTCCTAGTCATGTCTCCTTGCTAACCCCTACATGATTTTTTGTGTGTGAATAAATAGATTAAATAAATATTTACAGAATCTAGATAGATTAGCAATTCTTATTATTAACTATATCAAAATACATAAGGGATTAAACAATAATGTCACATTGGTTACCAATCACTTTCCTTAATATTTTAGATTGATTGAATAATTTGAGGTATTGGGGAGTGATTTTTAAGTGATTGTTGATTAGATGATTGATGAGTGATGTAATGAATTTCGGTTTGATACATTGGTGATGATGATTGAAGGAATGTTGGTTCAATAGAAAGATGCTTGATTGCTGAATTGTTTGTTTATCCGAAAGCAAAGTGATGATTGATGTGGATTTGATGATTGTTTGTTTGATCTTTCTAATTGATTGTTTGCTTGATTTTGAGGTATTAATAATTGACGGAGAACTAGCTTTCAAACCTTAAAAGTGTCTACCAAGATCACAAGAGCAAACATGACAATCAAGTCAAGCAATGCAAGACAAATGGCTAAACCATGAAACATGCCCGACTTCCAAACTTCAAGTGCTGATATAGAAGATTCAAATTGATAAAACCCAATATATATATAATAATCCATGTTTTACTTTCAAATTAAGTAAAATTATTTATATTCACAAGCAAACAAGTCCTATGACAATGTGACTAAAAGAATCAAACATTCAAGTATAACTCCAATATCATAAGAGTTGAGAGTAAATGTGTTCTAACATGGAATCCAAATAATTCATAACATCATAATCAAGCATAAAAATTTCTTCAAATCTCTAGCTTCAAATGAAATCTAATCTTTAAACATGCATTAAAAACTTCACAACACGAGATTTTCATCATAAAATGTTATACAAATTGAATTCATCTAACCCTTGCTAAGTGTTTAAAATACAATGTTCGCATGCCAAACATGGATAAACATGATCAAATATAGAGCTGATATATAAAATTACAACTTGATATAAGATTACAATTTCTCCCTAGACTATTTCCTCAATTTTCCACAATCTAACAAATGTGACACCTTGAGGCCCACCCCATAAGATTGAAAGGCAAATGCCACTGTTAGCAAACCACGGCACAAAATTAGCCTCAAACACACAACAAACAATCATGGCATATCAAATACATAATTGGAGATGTTCAATCCAATTGAACATGGAAGATGAGAGTAGCGAATACGTGGATTAGTTTTTCTTGGTTCTCGAAAACCAAGATAGGAAATTAAGAAGACTGAGTAGGTCTTGTATGCAATGGAATATGAAAACTTAAAACAAGAACCCATTAACAAAAAAGGGTCGATTTCCTTGTAAACAATGTGGATACAAGTCAACATTGTAACACCATAATATTTTAATGATAAAAGTGGAGAGTAATTTTGCATAAAATACTTCTTGATTTAAATGATGAATGGATTAAAAAATTCCTAGATTTTTGAAAGCTCATATAAACGGTGATGATTTGATCAAGGATCATGATGTAACTCAATTGGTTGTGGAATCAAGTCAAAGAGGTGAAGGAGATAATTAGAACTACTAAGGGAAATTTCCATTTCAAATTCATCAAAGGATAATAATGAATTTTGTTAATTAATTAAAAGGAAAAATCAGTGAGAAAAGTACTAATTATAAGAATGAGTTAACTTGGGAGGTGGTAGTCATACACATTTCTTTCAGTTTTGTAATTAATTATAATTTTAATCTTAAATATTAATCTAATTATAATTTTAATAAATTTATTATAACTATTAAATATATTTAAATTAATTATAAAATTATAAATTACAAATTATAAAATTTTAAATATTTAAACAATTATAAATTGTAATTAATTTTAATCTTAATTACAATTTTATTTGTAATTATTTTGTAATATATAACAATAATTTTAATTCTATTTAATTGATATATTTTTTAGTTATATATGATAAATAGTATTGTATATGTATAAAATAGTACTATTATATTTTATATATCTAATAGTATAATATATTAATCTTAGTGGAAGAGGTTCTCTGAATCTTCAAAATAGTTATATTTCAGTTAGATTGAATGCTAATAATAAATTTACATGGATTTTAATATTACCCATAAGTACTCCACCTATGAGTTTTGAAATTAGACAAATCTCTGATAAATAAGCAAATAAACTTATGGTTAATGAAATCATGGCGGATGGGGGAAAACTAGAATGCCTAGCACATGTAAAAAACACATTTAAATACCAATTTTGATCTTAACCTTCGAACTGTGTGTTTCAGTCATGAATAGAGAAAATGTTTTAGTTTCGACTTAATTTTACCAAGGTTTCGCAGGCACTCGTGAAATTCAACACTTTTCTAAAAACTTTGAAATTCTACAGTTGTAATCCGATTTAGCATGATCCCCATCAGTACCTATTCAATTTTATTATGGTAATACTGCAACTCGGCATTAACATTACATTTTCAATCTAAACTGAGCATCTGCTACTTATTCTATCGCTGCATGAATCTTTTGCACTGCCATTAAATAATATTATTCTTATTTGAAATTAACTGGGTGCAAACTAAGTAAAATGATCAAATAAGAATAGTTGTATGACTGCATAAGATGAAAGCAAAACAATGGCCCAGCTAAGGATTTATGTTTTCTGGTATGAAATATTATAAAAATGCAATGTTCTTATTTCTTAAAGTGCATGCAGTTCATGTGCCGAAGTTGTGATTGCCCATATTTTGCACTGGTTTCCACTCTCTGTTTGGTTTCGACTCTCTGAAGTGGTGGACTGACTGGTATTGAAATGCTATTCTTATAGTCCATCCAACAAGGGGCATAAAAAAGATGTTTGTTATCTAAGTATATGTAATTGCTTTCAATTTTCAGGAGCTTACCCCAGATGTGGGTGGAAGAGAGGACTGTTGGTGGGGACATGGCTGTAGAACTCAACACCATAATCATGCTTTCATGCTCAAATGCTAAATCATGTTTGTGAGCAAACTCGAAGGTCTCAACAATAACAAATTTAGGATGCAGGATAAAAGGCTAGCTCAATGATTATGTAATGTTGGAACTTGCAATATTCCCTGAACATTCATAATTTATAGTATGGTTTAAGAGGTTTTACTCATCGGATATACTGACATCTTTATCAATCGCTGCTTATGGTATTCCTTGTAAAGGTATATGAATTATGTACATGATCCAGTGTTTTTGTGTACAAAAATGTCAAATTTTAATAAGATGATATCTAATTATAAATTTTTATTTTGTAGCCAAGGCTTTCATGTATATTTTAATTGTGGAATTTAAATTAGGTAAGTGTTATTATTTTAAGGTAATTTTAATAAGCATTTATGATATTTTTTTTTTGATAAATTAAAATAAGTATCAAAGACTGTCCATACTCGCAAAACCAGCATCTTCCATCTCTCAAACGAAATCTGCAGCACGAGCCAAAGACTGTAGTGACTGTGCAACCTAAGGCCACAATCTCTGAAAAGACCAGCGTTTGTATATGCAACCTCTTTGTGAGCGCTGCGTTTTTGTTCTGTAGGTTCTGCTTCATTTATTGAATTGTAATTTTAGTTATTTTTTTCTAATTAAAAAAAAAATTATTTACATAAAATCAAGGATAACAAGGAAGCAGGGCTAAAGTCTTGCTCTTAAAATTCTTTGTACAAGATATTTTCATTTAACTTCTTTTTTATTTCTATTTCATTTCCTTTCTCTTATCCCTCTATCCTTCCTTCTTCATATTCTTATATCTTCCTCTTTCTTTATTGCAAACATTATATGATAAAGCTTAATAGAGCTTAATTATCTTCCCCATTTGTAGTTTTTGTTTTAATCATGTTTAGATTCTTATAAGTGGTTGCATAGTTAATTTAAAGCTATGAACTATCCATTGAGACTTTTAATGCACAAAAAAATCATTATCTTAATGGCATAGCAATTCACCTCATGCAGTCCACAAAAGTATGCAAAAAATCTACACTCAATCAAAAGATGTTATGGAACTTGCACTATGGTTTTTGAAAGTTTTTTTTAAAAAAAAGATTCTTAACAGATTTTAGATCAATGGTTATAATCATTATCAAATTGAATATTGGTGAATAATGTTTTAAAGTGTATCTTACATACAATTCACATATCTTGTGCTATGACATGATAAGTGTTTTTTTAAAGGGCCATATGGTTTTGGCTTCCTACTTTACTATTCTTGCAAAATTTGGATAATAAAGTAGGGCATTGAGATAATTATAAATTGAAATATTCAAAAATTCATACTTGCTTTATTCATAATTTGCATATGCTTTGTATCACACTAAGAAAAATTATGTGTGCATCAAGATTTTAATAATACCATAAAAACATGTAATTGGATGTTCAAACTAAAAAAATGTCGGGAACCGAAGCATGGTGATAAGATTCTCAAAAATTTAAAAAGATGTTGGGGCCCGCCCTTTGGGAAGCCGCAGGTAGATCAAGAGAAGTTGATTATACATATCCCCGATCAATGAAGGAGGAAACATTATTGCTTTCATCGAACTGCCCATTTCGGAAATTGAAGTTCAAAGTGTGACTTCGTCAGAAAACGGAGGAACAAAGTGTGATTCGCAAAATTCTGAAATTAAGGGGCCGCTTCGAATAAGGGCTTGACATTTGCAAAATGAAAGTCTCATTTTGTAAATGTCGCATCATAGCTACTTCACTAATAAAATAAGAAGCAAGGTATACAAACCTCCGCCTAATGGAAAGAAGAAGGTTCAGGACCAGTGGTGTTAAGGTGCTATGTCTAAAGCTAGAATTCACAGATACCTATTTTTGAAATTTTTCTTTGACGTAAGCAACTTGCCATGGATCGAAATAATAAATGCATTGAACGATTCATTTGCAGGGAATGTCTTGTCCAACATTTAATGCACTTAATGACAACCAGGGGACAATATCTTCTCAGATTTATCTCAATTGTGTGATATCTTGTGGGAGAAGTTTAATTAGAACATCATTGTAGTATTAGGAGAAAAGGTAGCTTTGTTTTGCGTGCCACACTTCTCTGCAAAAATAGAAACTTGTTGTATCTTGCAAAATCACAAAATGGCTTTCAGATATCATGGTAATGATCACCTTAACGGCATTGAAAGTGAATGGAAGGAAATCTGTGATACTAAATTGAGTCATTTCAACTTGGGAGATCTTCACAGGAGAATTCTCCAAGAACCTAGACACCCAATCATAGAAAAATTAATTAAGAGCGGACTCATGGAAGCGGTCGAATTCCTTGTCATTGTAAAATCTCTAGAACTAATTAGGGAATGCATTGCCTGTTTTGATCCAGGAAACAAACAAATAAAAATGACCAACGAAGAGGTTCTCATCACTCTACATAGAACCACAATCTAGAACTTTTTTCGTCTCCTTGTGAGGGAAGAATTTACAAATTGGGATTTTTCTCTTTCAACTTCATCTTTCAGTGAGAGAAAAAATGAAGTGGAGGACTGTAATGTTGAATGAACTGTTCAAGTTGGCTAGGTCCAACAAAGCTAAGCTCCCCAAAACTATTTATGATGCCAATTTGAAAAGAGAGGTCATTGACATGCTAGTATTGTTACACAGAATAAGAGGTAGCGAAGAGACTCTAAATTTAGAGGAATGGGTGTTCTTTTTGGTACAAACTATGTGCACCAATGAAAGGTACATAGATTGGGCATAGCTTATCAGTGGCATAATATGATTTTCGATCGCCAGTGCTAAGGTTAACAATTCTTTTTTCACATCATCTTATATCATTTATGCCCTAACATGCACACGACACTAGCCCAGTCTAAGTCATGTCAAAGATTTCGATGATGACATACAAATCTACGATTCTTATCCTTGTTGTAGCTACATAGAAGCTATGCAGAGTTCAGGAGGGTAAATGATACATTTATCATGAAATTGACTTAGGAATTGTAAGGGTGTCGTAAGCAGAGGTTATCTCTAGAAGCAATTGGGGTAATTTCAAAGTATGGTAGCTATTTCATTCAATTCCCAACTTTTACATACTTTCGAATTGGTGCATTCGATGATTTACCTCACAAGCTACCCAGATGTCTCGCTGACAGGATGGTTATGATAAAATTGTGTTAGCAAACACTTCAAGTGAACAAAAGGCGTGGTGAAAGACACAAAGTCGAGATCCCTTTTCCTATCACAGTAGGAGTGTATTCATGCTCTAGTTCAAATGTTGAAAAAGTAGCCAAGGCTGTGATGGCCCATTTTTCCTTCCAACAATACGAGTCTCTACAAACTCAATATGATCCCAGTGGCTTTGTCAAAGACAATATGCAGTTTGTGTTATCCTTCCGTCATGCGCGAATGTTAGAAGATTTTTGGGCAAATTGCAAAGACGATTTTGAAATCAAAGAATGGTCTTGGTTGAGGCTCACCATAGACCAAATTAAACTCTATGAAGTGAATTTAAATGTTGATGGCCTAGTAGATGACATGTTCGAGCTACTTGAACCACACTACTTAAAGAAGATTAAAGGAACCCCAATAAAGCCCCCGAATTGGGATATCCCAAAAATAGATGATTTTGAAGTTTGCATGTCTTTGATAATGAGGAGAACTTGAAATTGGGTCGAGTGGAAAGAAACTGGGAAGAGAAAAGGAAGCTTCACACCAACACCATCAAATCCAATGCAAAGTCAATCTCTTGCACACATTGTTACTATTCCTACAGGTCCATCAACACCTACATCTTCTCAAGCTATTGGAGTTGGCGACGAACCCCCAGAAAAAGAGTAAGAGCCTAAGCCTACCTATGGAGAAGGGTCCCTTCCATTTGTAGACCTAATGGAAGGTGAGGAGCCTAAAGACAAAGAAGCCCCATAGCAAGGAGAAATTCCATAGGGGGAACTCCACAATATGTAGCAGGAAGTTTCAGATCAGTAACAAGAGGAGCAACAAGAGCATTTCCCAATGGATTCCTAGGTACCTCAAGCTTTAGCCTCTTCTAGTTCTATTTTTCCCAATGTTCCAAGATTTCCTTTCTTTTTTGCTCAGAAAAACACTTGTGTTGTGAGTTAAAATGTTTGATTTAGAGTCTTGAGTCTACCTCAAAGTTTTTGTCCACCCCTTCTTGGTTAGAACAATCTATTGAGAAAAAGAGGAAGAGGGAAGAAAATAGCACACCCCCTCAAAATTTGATTGACCAAATTTTGAAAAGCCCCCCTCCCCAGAAAAAGAAGAAATCCTCAGTCCTTGCGGCCTTAGGGAATAATCAAAAGAAAGGGCACATGGTCATGGAAATAGCCTATACTAAATCTACTAACATGATGACTCAATTGAGCGCATCTGACTTCACAATGACTAGGATAGACGTTGGACCTCCTAGGCACGAAAAGACAGTTCAGATGTGGGAATTTTCCCACCAACAAGTGAAAGAAAAATTGGATAAAGATAAACAAGAAAAGGGCAGATTAAAGGCAACCATGTCTCAACTTTCTGACTATCTCAGGAAGGTTCTTATACCCTTGTCATCTCAACCAATAGCTTCTTCTACTATCCGACATCCAACATCAACTGAGAACCAAGCCCTAATTTCCCAATTACAGGAAGATAGACATATGGGTAGGATTGGCAAGTATTGGATAGAAGATATTAAGGTCTAAGGGTTGCCCCTAATTGAACACCTTGATTCCCTATACAAAGTTTTATTGCAAATGAATGATAATGGAAAGAATGACATCATAATCATCAAAGAAGAGGAAGCCACTTATGAAAATTTATTTTCAATGCTCAAAGAGGTTATGGATATGAAAGTGGAAAATGTAGTCAAGTTGGGACTATTGCAATCACCTAATGAGCCATTGAAAAAATGGATGTTTTCTATAACTTTCAAGTGGAAGTGTGTGACCAAAACTCTTAAGCATCTAAGAGAAATAACCAATAGCCTACAAGAACACATTTAGAGAACTGAAAAATATTTCACCAATTTGGGGTGAGATTCACACCAAGGGAAGGGATAAGATGGCATCGATATCAACAGTATGGAGGAAGCTTATCTCAAGCATATCAATAGAATAATCAGTCTTGTTGTATATCAGAGAACAAAAATTCAAAATCTTATTTAGATTGATGCCTTGCTATCCAAAATCAATGATGAAATGCAAGATTATGAAGAGAAAGTAGAAGATATGCAAGAAAACCATCTCTATTAGACTACCAAAAATGATAACGTAACGGTGTTAGAAGATGAAGATATAAGACATGTTATTGAAGCTCTTCAACAACACAAATATGACCAAAAGGCTCCTACAAATGCATCAATTGAAAAAGGAAAAGAAGCAAAAGCTTCTAGCTCTTTTAAAAATGTTGTGAGCAAAATAATTGAATTATACATGTCGACTAATTGATACGTTATGAATAATAAGAAGATGATATGTAGGATAAAATGAATATGTAATGGTTGGTAATGTAATGAGCTTGAATTTAACAAACATCCCAAAGGTTATAAAATAAACTTAAATTTAACAAAAAAAAATAACGTAGCTCAAAAGTTAGGAGTTTAAGGTAAAAATAGAAAACATAAAGAAATTTTCATTGTTATATATATTTGAAATTAAATGACATTTTTCTTTTTCTTTTTTGGTTAAGATTTTATGGTTAAGAACACCTCAACTAGTCATACAGTATTCAATAACATATAAACAATGAAGAAAGTAAACATGTTAAAAGTCTTCATCCTTCATATGGCATTCAATTATGTACTTCGATGGCTAATGGGCCCATAAAAAAGGCATTCCATTAGTGAGTCATGAGCCTTTTTTTGATCATCTAACAACATCAGATTGAAACTTTCTGTTATATGCCATTACATAATGCTATGTAATGACATATAAGAGAAAAATTATTGTTATTATACGGTTCAAACCGTCTATGGAGTATTGGGGATAACATATTATAAATAATAAGTCAAAATAATAAAAATCAAGAGGAGGATATATGCACATGTATGATCGATGAATACATGGATGAAACCATGGACTCCTTAAAGAAAGATTTAGAAAATCTCGTGGTGGGCATACATATATTAATTAAAATGAACGAGAATTGAATTTGTGCATCTAATAATATATTTTAGATGGTGTTCATCCTCCAGGCATTAAGGGAGACAAAAATGAAGATAAAATACCTTATGTATAGAGTCAGAAAGGAAACTTTAGAAAGGAAGGAAAGTTTGGAAGAGATTAACATGAACGGTTTGACGTTCATTCACCATGGGATACAGAAAATGGAACGAAATGTACGAGACATAACAGTTAAAGATGCAGAAATAGAAAAATACAATATAATTTGATTACAAATGTAGACACCTTAATAATAACATAAAATAAAATAAAAAGGAGAATTGTCTATGATTACATGATTACAAATATGAATTTAACATAATTCATTCAATAGTTTGAATATGAATCTAACGTACTACAATCATATTCGCATTTAATATAATTCATTCAATAGTTTGAATATAATTTTTTTTCTATTGTTATTATTCCACTCTTTGACACTTGTCCTAATTATGTCAATTTAATTTCAATATGTTGTTATGTGACCGCATGGGTAGGTGAATAGACTATATTTATCTCCGTTGAGTATATTGTACAAGGCTTGACAATTTTAATACAATTTCCCCTGTTCTTGTGACAACTGTGTGAGACTCGAAATTATTTTGGGATTGTTGTTCATAGATAGAATTTGATTTATGGTTGAATACATGAATGTATGTGGAGTGAAGCAAATTGATTATAGATATCATACTGTGTTTCTTTTGGATCTATGATTATAAGGTGATATGTGAGTCATTTTTTCTCTTTGGTATCATGTTCATGTTGTTTGGAAGAATTATACTCTTTTAATAATCAAACTATGTATGTCATCTTTATGGTTTTGGAGGTGTATGTACAACAATTGAATTGTGATTTAAACTATGTTTGTTTTCTCATGGTTGTGGGTAATCAGGCATAGTATTGAGTTTATTCTGAATTATAATTTCACATTGTATCGAGGATATATCATGGTGATGAATGTCCATTACATGCCTTTTATGCTCTCTGGTTAAGAGCATACCCCCTTTTCAAATGGTTTAGATTTTTATTCATTGCATGTCTACATTAGGGAGTTGTACCTATCAATTTAGAGATCACATTGTCTAATAGTTTGTTCAATTGTTGTTAACATAAAGGCCTCCAGCGAGGGTTTGAGTCAATATTATAAAAGGGGCTAATCTACTAACTAACATATTTTTGGCAACTTTGTTGGGGAGACAAATAGATTTATATCAGTCGCCCTGAAATGTGGGAATGATGGTTCTCCCTCACGAAAATATTCTTTTAGTACTTCAACTGAATCTTGGTTTTCAAGATACCCAAGAAGACATAATATCTTAATTGAACATTTTGGCTTGGAGATGTAGACAAAGTGTGTTGGATTACGGAGAAGGGGGTGTGAATCAGTAATCTTTGATTCCAAATACCTAAAAACTTTTTCCTGATCAACTCGATAGAAACTCAGTTAAACACAATTCACTATTTACCAATAATAGTAATTAAACTATATCAATCAATAAATCATTCACAACATGTAACACCAATATTTTAACGTGGAAACCCATCTTTGGGAAAAACCATTGTGGGAATTATCACCCACTAAGAAAATACTCTTTTGAAGTATGCTCGGTTAATAGCCAATCCGGTTAAGATTACAATGCACACTGTTAGATGTGACCCAATTAAGGGATTTACCTAAGATCTATTATTATCTTTGCCCTATTAGGAGTGGCCTTATTAGAGGGCTTTAAACACTCTTTAGAATGTCACCTTTTTCAAGGATTTTAAAATAAGACTCTTAAGTCCACTCTGTTAATAGATTTCTGTGTTACAAATGCTAGTAAGAAATAGTAAATAAAATGACCTATAGATGTGAAACTATCTTTGCATAATCAAATCATTTGTGCACTCTTCTTTCTTCACTTCAATTCTTCATATAATCCACTAGCTTCAACACTTTATCAAATCCTTCTTTTCAACTTGGAATCTATTTGTTCCTTCTTCACTACAACAATCAGTAACCCTTCAACTATTCAGTTTGACCATAGCATACCCCCTTAGAATATTATTGACCATATTTTTGAAAGCCCTCGACCCCAGAAAAAGAAGAAATCCTAAGTCCTTGCAGCCATAGGGAAAGATCAAGAGACAAGGCATGTGGTCATGGAAATAACCCAAAATGAATCTACTAACCAGATGACTCAATTGAGCGCATCTAACTTCACAGTGACCAAGATAGACACTAGACCTCCTACACATGAAAAGATAGTTCACATGTTGGAATTTTCCCACAAGCGGGTGAAATAAAAATTGAATAAAGATAAATGAGAAAAGGAAAGATTGAAGGAAACCATGTCTCAACTTTCTAACTAATTGAAGATGGTTCTTATGCCCCTATAATCTCAACAAAAATATTCTTCTTTTGCTATCCTAGATCCAACATCAAATAAGAAACAAGCCCTAATTGCCCAGTTACAAGAAGATCAACATATAGGTAGGATTGGTAGGGATTGGATAAAAGATCTTAAGGTCTGAGGGTTTCCCCTAATTGAATGTCTCGGTTCCTTATACAAAATTTTATTGTAAATGAAGGATAGTGTAAAGAATGACATCATAATCATCAAAGAAGAGGAAGCCACTTATGAAAAGTTATTTTCAATAATCAAAGAGGTTATGGATATGAAAGCGAAAAATGCAGTCAAGTTGGGACTATTGCAATCACCTAATGATCCATTTCAAAAATGGATGTTTTCTATAACTTTCAAGCAGAAGTGTGTGACCAAAACCCTTAAGCATCTAAGAGAAATAACTAATAGCCTATAGGAAGTCATTCAGAGAACTGAAAAGTATTTCACCTATTTGGGGTGTTATTCACACCAAGGCAAGGGAGAATACGTCATCGATATCAACAATATGTAGGAAGCTTATTAGGAGCATGTCAATACAATAACTAGTCTCATTATATATCAAAGAACAAAAATTCAAAAGCTTACTCAGATTAATACTTTGATATCCAAAATCAACCATGAAATGTAAGATTATGGAGAGAAAGTAGAAGATATTGAGGAAAAGCATCTCTACTGGACTACCAAAAATGACAATGTCATAGTGTTAGACAATGAAGATATAACATGTGTCATTGGAGCTCTTCAGTGATACAAATTCAGCCAAGAGGCTCCTATAGATGTGTCAGTTGAAAAAGGAGAACAAGTGAAATCTTCTTAGCTGAAGCATAATTGCTTTTCTATTGTTATTATTCCACACGTTAACACTTGTCCTAATTATGTCAATTTAATTTCAATATGTTGTTATGTAACCACCTAGGTAGGCAAATAAACAATATTTATCTTTGTGGAACATATTATAAGGATTAACAATTTTAATACAAGTTCCCCTTGTTGTTGTGGTGTAACTGTGTGAGACTCAATTTTTTTTTGGGATTTTTGTTCATAGATAGAAATTGATTTTACTGTTGAATGCATGAATGTATGGGGAGTGAAGAAAATTTATTATAGATATCAGACTATGTTTCTTTTGGATCTATGATTATAGGGTGATATGTGAGTCATTATTTGTTCTCTTTGTTGTCATGTTCATGTTGTTTTGTAGAATTGTACTCTTTTAATAATCAAACAGTGTATGTCATCTTTATGGTTGTGGAGGTGTATGTAAAGAAACTAAATGGTGATTTAAACTATGTTTGTTTTCTCATGGCTATGGGTAATCAGGCATAGTATTGAGTTTATTCTGAATTATAATTTCACATTGTATCATGGATATATAATGGTGATGAATGTCCATTAGGTTCCTCTTTTTCTCTATAGTTAAGAGCATACCCCCTTTTCAAATGGTTTAGATTTTTATTTATTTCATATCTACATTAGGGAGTCATACCTATCAATTCAGAGATCATATTGTCTAACAATTTGTTCAATTATTGTTAATAAAAAGGGCTTCAGTGAGGGTTTGAGACAATATTATAAAAGAGGATAATCTGCTAGCTAACACATATTCATCTAAATGATTAAGTTCCCTCAAATTTACTTTCATTTTCCAAGTTAAACATCTAGAAAATAAATATATGTGTATTATAAATTAATTTCCCCTTTTTTCCTTGTGCATACAGACCATTTAGTTAATGACATTACAATTCACATTATCAATCCAAAAAAAACTAATTTATAATCTAAAATATTTTTTAATTTTTAATTTTTAATATATGCTCACATTATAATTTAATTAAAAACACATAAATATCCTAACAATTTGAAACAAAATCCATCACATCTCAAAACACTTTAATAAAAACTAATAGTTACAACTCAATCTATATTTACTTGATAACTTGAATAATTAGACTTAAACATTTGAATAATTAGACTTAAACCATTTTGCAAGCTTTCTTTAAAGCTCAAATTTAAATATCCATAAAAGCAAATATCTAAGTCAGTTTACCAGCATAGATTTTGTTTTCCAATAACTACTAATAATTGCGACATAATCTTTGTTTACTAGTTAATGTAAATTAACATGCTTAATTTTTTATAACTTTTCTTTCATTTTCCAATTTAAAAATAGTATAAAATAAACATCTTTGTCTTGTAAGATAATTTCTCCACTTATTCTCTTGCGTGCAAGAAAATTTATTCATCATTTATGAGTGTAGAATTTGTTCACCTAAAAAAAAGAGACATAAAACAAATTTGGTGTGCATTAGGCAACAGGTGAAGATGTTTGTGTCTATTGCATACCGACTTCCTCAAGAAAATTTTTCATTTTCTTGTTGATCATTTACTAGCATAGATTTTTATTCACAAAAAAGAAAGAGAGAAAATAAAATTGGTGTGCATTAATCGAAGGATTAAGAGGTTTATGTCTGTTGTAAATAGACTTCTCTCCCATTTTCTTTGTGATAAATACGATACTCGTCCTACACGTGTTAAAAGATATTTACCCTTCATTGATTACATGGACTTTCATACAAGGATACATCATAAAATTGTTTTGGAAAAGAAACAATACAGTAAGATAGCTCATGATCTTCTTGCATAAGGAGTTTGCAAAGACCTATATCATGAGTTTTCAACAGTCAATAATCAACCTAAAGGTGAACAAAATTTGAAACTAGGAATAAAAGGCAAGATTGAAAAGGAGGCAATGAATGAAGATAAATTTACTACACAAGCTACAGGGTATCCAAAAAAGAGAAAGAATCAAATGAGGAAATATCATATTTATTTCACTTGTCAGTAGCGTGGTCACTTAATCATATATGCAGAGTTAATAAGGAAAGGGAACTATTGTAGCCAAGTAGTGTTGAAAATATCCAAACAAATGTTCCTACAAAATTTGAAGATGGCTCAACTCAAGGAATGAGTATGCTTGAGTCTCGAGATGTCTCTAAAGAAGTACCCAAATCTTCATATGATAAAGATGTTAGCTATAGGAGGCACTGAGACAGGGGGTGTGAATCAATGCAAACAGGTAATGAAACAATTCAACCACTAATCTGATTATGATTTTAAACAACTTCCAAATAATAAAACATGCAAGTGTAACTATTAAATAGAAGTAAAAAAATTTAAGCATCCACAAAGAAGAACACATAACACCACTATTTCTATCACGGAAACCCTTGTAAGAGGGAGAAAACCATGGTGAGGATGACATGCATGAATATCTTCATTGTAGTAAAAAGATTTTACCTGTTAGGAGCTTACAATACCCTATTAAGGGCTCACCTTATTAGAAGTCATTAGTACCTTGTTAGAAGTACCAAAAGATCTGTTAGGATCCACCTCGCAAGAGGATTTAGAACTCCAATTAAGAATTCATCCTATTAAAGTATTTATAAAAAAAGACCTATTAAAGTCCACCTTGTTAAAGTATTTAACTTTCTAACTAATCAAGTTAGCATTCAACAATGAACTCAAATAACTGATCTAGAAATCGCACTGCATGCCTATCAAATCCACTCTAATCTCTGAATGCGCCAACTACCTCTATCTCTGATCAAAACACCAAAACTCATGATCACAACACTAAATCATGTGGTTTAGTTCACCTTTATATTTTTTTTCTTAATTTGGTTAAGCCTTGAAAAATATTTTACAAGTTGGTCCACAATATTGACCTAACGTATGAAAAACCATGCTAATCATACCTAACATGACAGCCCAAAATGTATTACCCAAAACATATTGACATGTTAGTCCAAAAATAAACCACCTCAATCATTTGATCATCAAGAACCAATCGGTAGCACAACCGGATCACACTTATCATACCACCAAAATACTAACTCACCCAAAATATTGAGTTAATAGTTGCAGTTGTAGAAGTGTAGTTATTCGACCTTAGTAAACCACTAGGAACAATCACATCTCCCAAAGTGTCATCTATCTCTACCTCCACGCAAAACATTCTTTGTTACTACCTTCCTACTTACTAGTCAAAACACTTAGCTTATTTTTCCTTTACCTATTCATCTAGTTGATTGGTATTTACAACCTATTCATCAAATTTGATTGAAGTGATAGAGTTTCTATCAATGAAAAATTCCTAAACATCAACACTGCATCTTAACACCAAAATCATCATAATTATAGCAGAAGAGATGCGTGATAATGAAGACATAGTAGCAAGCTTATCCATGCACTCATATCAATCTTAGAAAGATTATGAGGCATCTACAAAGGAGTGCACGAGTCTCTTGGTGGGTAACGTAAAGATAATGATTAACAACCCACATGAAGATGTTTTCCAATCAACCAATGATGATGAATCCACATCTTATGTGAGTTTTGATACTTATGTTGGTCTGGGAGTAATGGTCCCCACAAATGGTGTGGGTCCTTGGGAATTGGGATGGATCTACTTTGGACCATAGTGCTGACCCCACTTTCTCTATATAGTTGGGCATGAAAGATGATATTAATAGTGTTGATATGTGTAATGAATAATAATTAGCTACTGCATGTGAATCTCATTTCTCTCATACATCTGCTAGTTCACATATTTTAGAAAATCAATTGAAATTCACTAAAGATAAAATTTTTGTAGCTTTGTCACATTTTGATGACAAAGAGGGGATGATTAAAAAAATCATTGGAAGGAACAATCAGAGAGGAGAATAAAGAGACTCAGAGGAATTCTCACATTTTTAGGTAATTAAGGAAGGGATGAAAACAATGAAATCAAATAATCCACATCTACTTTTTTATCGAGATCATCTCCTCAATATTACAGAGATTTATTTAGAGGCCTTGAGGAAAAAGAAAGATGTAGACACCCTTACCTTTGAGCTCTCAAATTCTAAGGACACCCTAGAGGCTACCTTAGTGGCACTTCATGAAGCTAAAATCAAGTAAATGAGCTTGGTCAAAAATTGACTTTGTAACATTCTTCTTTAGCTCAACATTCAAATATGATATATGAGGAGGACCAACGGGTAATAGGAATTGATGAATTTCATGTGAGAGAATTATGTACTAAAGATGCATTGTATGTTGAGGACTCATGTCATGATGGGTCTAATTTCTCAAATCAGACTTATTAAACAAGTTAGAAAGTTCATTTAGCGGTATTGGATCTCAAGATCGTGAATTTGATGGACATGTAGTTATAGTAGGAGCATAAGTGTGTGAAGATATTGTTATATCATCAGCTTCTACTTTTCCAGTTGAGCCATCCTTTGAGGTACAAGCAGCAATACCTTATTTTTTTATATGTGCACTGATGATTACACATACGATGTTGGTTATCATTAGGTTAGTGATGTGGATACAACCTCATATCACAATGTAGATTTTGGGTTAGAACACTTGCATGGGAGATATAAGTTTCAAAGCCCTCATCATTTGGTTGGGTGACTTATGGTTACCAACAACATGGTTTCCACAATCAAAGATCATTTTGATGCTTCTCATCATATGTTGTCTACCTTTGGTAGGATTAATCCTATGATAGATGAGCACAATGATAGTTGCTTTTCCTTGATAGAGTTCCACTCACTTTGAGAAGCCATTAGAATAATGAAATGTAACTAAATATTTATAGTTATTGGTTGATATAGACTATCTTCTCAAGTGAGATTTCACTTTCTATGATACCTTGAAGGAAAAGGAGGAGGTAGATGAGCTCATCCATGAGCTTGAGGTGAATATGTATTCATTGACGAGTTCCCATTTGTCCCTTCAAGAGTGACAATCGTGATTAGAGGATCTTACTATGGAGTTGAGTTTGGCACAGTCTTCACTAGCTACATATACAGTACAGTATTGTATAGTGGAAATTGGTGATGATCTTATATCTACGGGATGTGGTGATGGATGTGTTGAGGATGTGGCTACATCCATCACAAATAAAGGTGCAATAGTCTCAGATGAGATGATTATTTTGTTGAGAGCAACAAATAACCAATTGTTGCATCAAGTTCTCTCGATGTTAGTACTATGACATATGATGCTAGTTAGATTATTGATAGCTCTTGTGTGGTAGTGGTGGATTCTCTAAAGAGTTGTGTGTTCGTTCATGATGTTAGTCTATCATCTCCAGAAGGGACTTGCAAAGTGTCATATGGTTGGAAGTATGGTTCTCATGTAGATTTGTTTTCCTCTCTTGGAAGAGAATCTATTACTTCATCCCATGCAGCTAATTTTGGATGTCAGTTTGTTGTGTTGCAAGTCAGAGTGATTAGCTGAGGTTTATAGAAGAAAAGGTTGATTTTTCCTCATATTACTTTTCTTGCACTAATTTATTTATTAAGTGTCTACTTGAGAGTTTGTATTTTTAGAAGGGTCCATATGGAGCCATCGAGGATACTCTCACTAGAGATTCATACAACATTTAGTGTTCACTGGGAGAAATTATAAATATTCTAAGTATAATTCATCCTCATAGAGATTTTGTTGTTGCATTTTTAGAGAGGGTTACCAAAACCCCTACCCAATCAGTTATTCAAGGTCATAGATTGGAGCCATCTCTTGATTCTAGAGTTTCCAGTGATGAGCCATTAACAGAGGTTGGAGATTTCTACCATAAATATACAGTGAGGAGTGTTCATTATTTTTCTTTTGATCCACATGCGGAGGACTTGATGATGTGTCAGTATTAACTGGCTCCATGATTATACCATTCTCCGTGGGATGGATATTCACCATCTTTAGTAGATGAAATTAGTAGTTTCAAGTTGGTGGGGGACTACTTGTAGAGTCATCATATTCATTTTATTTTAGCAAAGGATAGGGATAGTGGTTGTGATACAAACACCTTCGAGAGTTCTTATCTCCACTATACATTTGGATTTCACATCCATAGGGGATTGACAAAGTGGTAGAGTGAGATTTGGTGTAGTAGATGCTTCTAGATGTTCTTACCTCCTTATGATGGATGGATGTGAGTTTCATTTATTCAGTGATCTAGGTGGTGAAAGGATTAGTACAGTAGGTTAGATGGGTCCCATTAGATTTCTTCAACATTTCTAGAGTGGTGACATTGTGATTTTATTAGTGCAACATGAGTCTAAGAATTGCTTTCATGGAAAACTTCTACTTTGGGTTTGGGGTCCAAGGATATTTTTTGGAACACTTATCAATTTGTTATGGGATCTTTCTTGTTCATAAGAGTTGGACAATCGGTTTGATGTCTATCCTTGCGCAGTAGTGATTATGCGAGAACCACTAGAGTTTTTCGTGATGTTTAAGACATTTTGTAGTTCTTCCTTTGGGCTTTGATTGGAGTGTTGTTTCATATTCAATTGTGATTAATTGAGGGAAAGTATTTTCAGGGAGGACGGGCTGTAATGTCCCAATTTTTGTGAGCATCAATTTTTATTGGTTTAGCCTATCACTGGGTCCTTATAGGCTAATAATGATGTTTGGAGGACCCTATTTTTGAGATATCTGGTAACTCATTTGGTAGTTGTTAATGTTTTCATTTCTAGATCCTAGGAATATTTTGAAGTATTACTATTTATGATGTTTTGGCTCTATTTTAATATTTTTACTATTTATAGTAAGTTAGTGTGTTGGTAGAGGCCATCCTTACTATTTATAGTAAGGCACCTTGGTTAGTAGTGAATGCAATGGGCTACCTCGTGGTGAAGTCAGAATTTATTTATGATTATTAATGGAGTTACAATATTATAATTATTATTAAAGTTATACTTTAATAATAATTAATTATTAAGTGCACATCATTAATGAATTAAGTGGAGTTTATTTAAAAGGGAGGAATCAAATCCTTTTAAAAGTATACTTTGTAATAAGTGTTAAAGTGTTATTTTAAAGGGGAGATATAACTGAATTTAATAAAGTACACTTTATATTATAGAATATTTATTAAAAATTTGAAGTGGATCTCAAAAGTTATCAAATGCTCCCTGTGAGTTAAAGATAGAAAATTTACACAATCCATGAACTATTGTTGTTATGCTTCCGGGCAAGATTGTGAGAAATTTTTTTACATCAATGTTTCAGATCATACTCCATTATCCATCATTAGGATGAGAAAGTCTATTAATACAAAAAGATACAAGAATACAGACCAATACTCTATAAAAAGAAGAAGAGGGTGGGTAAAAAGGACACGCAAACCAAGAGAAAATCAATAAAAAGAAAAGAAGAGAACATTAAAATTATTAAATTTTCAAAACAACAAAAGATACCCAACAATAAAAAGGCATCAATAAAAACAACACCCGAACAAAAATAAACACAAAAAAATAAAAGAAATACATATACGTGTGTGTATACACACACACACACACAGATATATATATATATATATATATATATATATATATATATATATATATATATATATATATATATATATATATATATATATATATATATATATATATATATATATATCTATCTATCTATCTATCTATCTATCTATCTATCTATATACATACATATATATA